>JAJJMC010013954.1:229488-331641 GCA_023531435.1 Papaver californicum | reverse complement strand
TACGGTTGGGTTTTCACTCAAAACCCAACCGTAATATTATTATAATTGTTCAGTGACTAGTTTACGGTTGGGTTTTTACTAAAAACCCAACCGTAAACCTGGAAACATTTTGTAGTAACACATATGATAGTTCAAATTTTTATATTCCAAAAAACTATATTCATATTATGATTCCTCCAACATACATATTAACATTCTGACTCCGACTCAGAAACAAATGATATGAATTGAAATGTCGGTGAGGGTTTTAATGCCTTCCAGAGTTCGAAATTGTGCTTGAATCTGTGACACCAAGACTTGGCGATATCACCGTCGTACCCATCCTGTAAAGGGGGTAATGGACTTTCTTCTTTCAACTTTAGACCAACAAAATGGCAGTTCTGCACCAGCCCAATCACACATCTTCTATTTGCCAATTGTTCGACAAATGTTGATCTTGTTGGTGCAAATGTTAAACAATATCCATTTGAGATATAATGGATGACGCAATTAAAAGCGTTGGCAAGGATTTGGCCACATATTGGCATGCTCATCCAATACTCACTAGTGCAATTCTTATTGCCTATTAAACGCCTTTCGAGAGCAATGAACTCCTCGTTTAACAACGACTCTTCGTCTCTATATGCACACATCATTGGCTTGTATATATCCGGGTAAGAGCGTAGTTCAACCGCTGACTTATGCCTTACAAAAGTTACTTCGTCCATACCCAACCCTGCTGCTCCGCTAAATGGTCCAACTTGTTCGATGAATACATGGTATCCACAATTACCATCACCGGCAACATCGTCGGTGGCCTTTATGTAGGGACGAAAAAAAGCTGGGAACGATGACATATAATTTTCATAAATAATTTGCTCGGTTCAGACGATTTTGCCATTCTCATTTCTTGAATAGTTAGATGGAAATTGCATCAATCCTCTTGCAATCCGGATCGTATATGGCTCTTCAACTACTAATGTATTGCTTTTAAGTTTTTCTTTTCTTCTTGCTAATTCTTTCATACTAACTCTTTTTTTTTCTTGCTAACTCCTTCATACTTACTCTTATTGAGTTTGGGTGTGGAGGTACTTTTCCCTTGGCACCAAGTTCAATTGTTGAACTATCTTGAGTGGGAACCGCGGGACCCTTTCCTTTAATATCTACTACACTTGGTCCCCCTTGTTCCGTTCGACTTATTTTTCGTTGAGCATCGTCCTCCTTCTCATCCTCTGCTTCATATTCATTTTGCAAATGCTCAAATGCACAAGGGTTTCTTTTCTTTGATTCTTCATGCAATTCCCTAGCTTTTTTCCGTCCCACGGCCCTCGATTCTTTGGTAGAAGGCCTACCTTTTCTCTTCCCTCTAATTGGTTCCTTGACAGAGTACCTTGTGTGCGGAAACACGAAGTAACTCAAGTTTGTCAACCAAATTTGCCTTTGCGCCTTATTTAATGTATCGTATTTCTTAGCTATAGCCTTTCCAACATAAGTGTCGGCAAACGATGCACCAAAATCTTGCTCGACGATGGGTTCATCGAAAGACAATTGTTGCCAAAACGGATCAATATCTTGAATTGGGATCACACCGTCTTCTTCGTACTTGGGCATCATATGCCGGCAGGGAAGTCCCAAACTTGACATGTTAGGACAAACACACTCTTCTTCTCCGTGTAAGTTGCCTAATCTATAGTGCTTTATTTCGTACATTATCTTCTCAATAGCACAATGCGACACCTTATAAAAAATACTTTGGAGCAATGGTTCGTCTTTATAGCTGACGTGTTTTCTAGAAAGGCTTTTTTCAAAAGATTCCTTAACTCTGTCAAGGTCACGGATAAAATAATCGTGCATCGCTTCGAAGACCGTAACAAACCCACCATCACAATTATGAAGCTTCTTCTTCATTCTGTTGTGAGATGACTCCACGGTACTTGTAGCTTGGTTGTCAAAGTGCCTATATTGGTTTGTGAACGCCGCTACAAACTTCTCTTTGTGGGGATTCAACCAATTGTCCATCAAATAGTTCACAACTTTTGGATAATTACTCCAATGCAAGCATAACATATGAACATTTTCTTCATAGTCTTCCTTGGTGATAGACCATGTCAAAGCATCCCATTCAGTTTGGAAACTACCCCATTTTAGTTCCGCCAACTTGTCATCCTCCTTGAATTTTTCTTTGGCCGCTTCTTGTTCTGATACCGGCAATTTATTAATTCTCTCCATCTCGCTTCTCTTTATTGGCCGAATAATCGTTTTGCACTTGGTTTGAATATTATTCCACAAGTGGAACGTGCAAAGAAGATGATGAGCATCTGGGAATACCCTTGCAATGGCATTCATCAAGCCTTGTTCTTTGTCGGTGATAATTACCTTAGGGGTATAACCTTCAACGTAGAACAATTTAATTTGTTCCAATGCCCACACATAGCTTTCTTCGAGCTCGTTTCTCAAGAAGCAAAAGGCAACACTAAACGGGGACTTGGTAGAAGTTTGCCCTACAACATTCAAAACCGGGAGGTCATACTTGTTAGTTTTGTACGTGCAATCCATCATAAGCACTTGATGGGAGCACCGTGCTAACTTTATAAACTCGGGATGAGCCAATATAATATGCTTAATTTGTTTATTTTCATCTTCTTCGTGAAACATGGTGTAGTTTTTTGTCTCCCCCAAGTACAAAAGTTGTTGGATCGGGTCCCTTTCTTCCTATTTCTCACGCTTCAACTTAGCTTTGGCGTTGTAGATTGTCTCCAACGTAGACACATTATTTGAGTTTATATTCTTCAAGTGCCCGAGTATATCACTGGGTTTCAAACGCTTATCCGTCATATCGTTTACGATGAGCTTTTCTTCCTTGGTAAGCCGGGCCATAGAAGGATGCGTTAACAAAGTCTCTGGTGGTAGGTGGTTGTGACGACCGCATACAACTGTAGACAAGAACCACTTATTCTCGTTGTTCTTATGAAATTGAAGTTTGAAAGGACATCCCGTCTTCTTAGTGTAAGTTTTTCGTTTGATCTTCGTCTTTGGTACATACTCAGTACCCTTCTTTGCATGTTTTGTGTATTGTCCACTACACTCACAAACCATTTGAAAGCGGTTGTGTTTTTGTTGGTTGTTACAAACAAGCACACACATGATGAGTTTCCCATGTTCTGTAGCCCACTTCTTTGCATCTTCTTTTTTATCCCATGTCTACATGGTCCAAAAACATAAAGTTAGGTTAAAAAAAATGGCATTATGACATTTGTCGATAGGGATTAACAACTTATCTATAACCTACCAGGTCGTTCAAATAGTGATCCGTAGTATCTATAGTTTCAATATCATTTGGAGGAGGCTGATCATACATTGGTTGAGGTACAACCGAGACCTGAACAAAAAAGATCAAGCCCAAGCGTCAGAAAAAACACTAAAACCAATAAGTTTATGGTTGGGTTAGAAGCATCGGACCCAACCGTAATAGCATCATACCCAACCGTAATATCGTCATAGCCAACCGTAATATAAGGAAAGAAGTCAACCCAATGTTACGGTTGGGTTTGCAGCCAAAACCCAACCGTAACAAGTGCAGTAAATACCCATGCACGTAATAAGTTACGGTTGGGTTTGTGGTAAACACCCAACCGAAAAACTGTAAAACTGTACTTTCCAGAAACACAAATGGATACTTACGGTTGGGTTTGTTGAGGAAACCCAACCGTAACTATACTGTTGTAACAAAAAAAAAAAAAATTTATGCACTTCAGTTCCTTAAATATCTGCAAAAAATGAAAAAGAGAATAAGTTAGAATCATACCTGACTATTCTCAGCAGTTGTATCTTCACTTTGACGACTAACATCTCCATTTGCTTTAGTTTCACCATCACAACTTACACTTAAAACCTCTCTACCATCCAAATAATCATACATTGTTGGGTCTCCCTCAATGGGTATGTAGAATTTAGTTTGGCAATCATACAAGGATTCACACTCCACAAATTTGCCACTAGAATCACTCATTTTGGTGTTTTCAAAATTTTGGGTTAAAACTCTCTTATCTCTCTTCCACTTTTCCCACCAACACAAAACAAATACAAGATTGATTTAACCATAAAAAATGAAGAATATATGAAATGAAGATGATCATTTACGGTTGGGTTTCAATAAACAACCCAACCGTAAATAAAATTCCAATTAAAAACTTATGTTTACGGTTGGGTAACATAATTAAACCCAACCGTAACAAATTTGTAATAAAATAACATATTTTTTACGGTTGGGTTACATTACATAACCCAACCGTAAATGATCATCGCACTAAAACTAACACTAAAAATGACGGTTGGGTTCTCAGCCAAAACCCAACCATAAATTATCACTCAATAGTCACAAAAAAATTACAATTCCAACGGTTATTTTTTTTCAAAATCTAGCCGTTGGGAATTTTTTCCCTATAAAAGGTAACATTTCCTTTTATAATTCTCATTATTCTCTATCCCTTTCATTCTCATTATAATTCTAGACTTTCCAAATCATTCTCGCCATACCCTTTCAACCATTTAAAATGGTTCGATACACGAATGATGAAGATGTTGCAATTATTCGAGGGTGGGTTACGATGATAGACCACGCTTACGAGAGAGCCTTCTATAACAACAATAGAAACGTTGATATAGCTGAAAATTGGATGGACTGTCAGGAGGACGATTCTTTGTGGGAGGGTGTGTTTGAAATGTTTGTGGCATTACACGGGAATAGATATCGTAGGACGATCAGTAACATCAAGGGACGCTTTCAGGCGTTGTATGAAGAAATGGAAAACCTAAAATTGGAAATGAAAATGAGAGTTGAAGCATTTCCCGACGAAACCAATGTGGAAAGAGTAAGTGTGTCAATTAATAAATGGTTCTTTCTTCCCAATTTTTTTTTTAAAATAATGAAACTTATAATTGATTTATTTTTTTCAGCATATCATGGCTAGGGCGCAGTATAAAATCAAATATGGGAAGGAGTTCAAGCATACAGATTGCTATCGTATCTTGGAACATAGTTTATATCTTGAGTTTCGCCGTTATGATTAAGTGTTTAAGTGTTTAAGTTTAATCATCTAATGATCTACTGTATTTCGTTTCATTTAGTTCTTCCTTTAATGTTAAAAATAAGGTTTTTTACAACTATGGTATTTCATCAGAAAATGAACTAAACCCAAGCATAACTAATTTTGTCTTAAAAACTTCTCTTACGGTTGGCTTCCATGACTCAACCCAACCGTAACTAGAATCCATACTAAAAATTCATATTTACGGTTGGGTTCGATTACTAAACCCAACCGTAACAAAAAATTGAACAAACACCAAACTTTCTTACGGTTGGGTCTCAAGGAAAAAGCCAACCGTAACAATATCGTTAAATATACACTAACAGTAACACTAGAAGTTACGGTTGGGTTAGGTTACTCAACCATACCGTAACTACATTTCACTCAAAATATCATTTTACGGTTAGGTTTGATTACTAAACCCAACCGTAAATAAATTGTAAAAACACCTCATCATCTGTTACGGTTGGGTTTTGAGGTGAAACCCAACCGTAAATTCTACGAGAATCTCAAAATTTCTGAATTTACGTCCTCTCAAAATACACAATTCCAACGGTTTTTTTTTTTTTCAAAAATCTACCCGTTGGTGACTTTTTCCCTATAAAAGGAAACCTTTACTTGTTACTTTCTCATTATTCTCTATCCCTTTCATTCTCATTATAATTCCACACTTTCTCATTATTCTCACCATACCCTTTCAACCACTAAAAATGGTAAATACATACACGAATGATGAAGATGTTGCAATTGTTCGAGCATGGCATACGATGGTAGAGCATGCTTATGATAGAGCCTTCTATAACAACAATAACAACGTTGTTTCACAACAAAATTGGAATGAGGGTTTTGATACCGATGAATGGTGGAATCGTGTATTTCGAATGTTTGCGGCATTACATGGGAATGTAAACCCTTGGGTTACGTGGAGAGCCATCAAGAGACGGTTTGAGACGTTGTATCGATGCATGAACAACTTAAAACTAGAAATGAAAGCTAGATTCGAAGCAAATCCCTATGAGAACGGTGTGGAAAGAGTAAGTTTGTCGATTAATAAATCGTTAATTAAAAAGAGATTTCTAAAATTCAAACTTATAATTGATTTGTCTTTTTTCAGAATGTGTTGGCTATGGAGCAATATAGAATCAAATATGGGGAGGAGTTCAAGCATACAGATTGCTATCGTATTATGGAAACAAGTCGGGTGTTTGATTTTCGCCATTATCTTTAAGTGCTTAAGTGTAATCATCCAATGTTCTATTGTATTTCGTTTCCAATCGTTTATTTCCTTTAATGTACTACTTTAAATCTATTACAATACAAGGAATAAGTTACAAAGTTGTGTTTTAAACCCAATTTGGAGTATATTGAAAATCAAAAAACAGTTAACAGGACAATTTACGGTTGGGTCCGATAACTAAACCCAACCGTAATACATTTTGTACAAACACCACAACTTGTCTACGGTTGGGTTTTAAGGCAAAACCCAACCGTAATTCTGTGTTGAACTTGAAACAAAAATTAACAGAATATGTTACGGTTGGGTTATAAGCCAAAGCCAACCGTAAATTCAACTGGATACGGTTGGGTTTTAAGGCAAAACCCAACCGTAAATATGTGTTGAAAATGGAACATAAATTATCAGAATTGTTACGGTTGGGTTATAAGCCAAAACCCAACCGTAAATTCTACTGGATAACACAAATTTAGATTATCTAATTTGTGTTTTTTTTCGTTTTTTCTTTGTTTCAAACACCCAATTTACCTTCAATCTAGAAAAAATGATTGAATTATTTCAAAATTTTGCTTTTTAAAACTCAAAATTAACCAAAAAAATCAATTCTCCTAAGGATAAGTTACGGTTGGTTTTTCCTTTAAAACCCAACCGTAACTATGGGAAAAATGTGGTTCATAAATTTCTTCAACTTACGGTTGGGTCTGGTTTAAAACCCAACCGTAACTAGGGGAAAAATTGGGTTCATCATTGTTCTTTGAGTTACGGTTGGGTCTGGTTTAAAACCCAACCGTAACTTGGGAAAAAGATAGTGTTCATCATTGTTCTTCGAGTTACGGTTGGGTTTTGTTGAAAATCCAACCGTAATTTTGGGAAAATATGGTGTTCTTCGGTGTTCTTGGTGTTACGGTTGGGTACGACATGAAACCCAACCGTAACATTCTCTGAATCACAAAAAATCAAACTTTCATATCGTGATTTCATCTAATTTGTGCCATAAAAAGATCAAGAGTTTAATATAGAGGTATCTAAATGCCACTATGGTTTATTGAATCAAAATCTAGGGTTTAAAAAAAAAACCCATAAAATTTTCTTAAATTTCATCAAGTTTTTCTTCCCACCACACACAAATTCAAAAAAAAAATTTGATCCAAAAAATTTGATTAAGAAATAGATTATGTTTAATTAATCATGATTAGCTTAATCTAATCTTAACTAATTAATGTAATTAAGATTAATAATCAGGGATAGTTTGGGTATTTGATAAGAATTATGAATAAGGGATTTTTGAGTTTTACTTCATAGTGTCCCTATTTCGTCTTATTATTGGAGCCCCTCTATTGATGTTGGAGCCCTTATATCAGGCTTCAAAAAGAGATACACATGTAAAATGCATTCTTAATTTTTACTATGGTACATATTTCTAGTATACATGGCCACCCAAAAATAAGCTATTTAGTAGGACCAAAAGAAAAACATTTTCAGAAATGTAATATATTGAGACGCTGCGTCAGCAACTATTCAACTACCCGCTGAGCAGTAAAACAAATGTGATATATTTTCTCTCTATTTCCCAATCCTCAAGCACAACAGAATACAAAAAGTTGCATATTATCAAAAGATGATCTTAGCTTATAAAGGAAATAAGAATATTGACAATAGTAGTTACGAAGTATGAATTATGATGGTAAGTACCTTCAGGGTGCACCATTAGGATTTCCAATTATGCCATTGGACGGAGGCGGCCTAACACCAGGAGCTCCAATGTTTGTCCCTGCGATCTCTATTTTCATCGGCTTCCCATTAAGCTGTGCATTGTTGTATCTCTTGACAGCTGAAGAAGCATCGTTCCGCCTTGAAAAGACCACTTCTGTTGTTCCCTGAAAGAAAGAAAGTTAATTTTAGCTATAAACAGACAGAGGTCGATTCGTTTCCAGAAATTACAAAACATAGTTGATGTGATACCTATGATCTCCCACTCCTATCGTAGTGGATGGAATATTTTTCAGGTCACCAACCTCAGAAAATAGTTCCTGCACATACAAAGCTATTCAAGTATCATATTTTCATCCTGACACGGAGCACTGATAAGTCCGCAGCTGCATAATATAGTTGTTAAATTTGGTGTGTCAACAAAGTGCAGTTCTCGACTCCGGTGGTAATGGACATGAATTTCGTCCGGCAATGAGCACACAACAAGTTCTAACTCATACTAAGTTTTTGGACAATGAATCTGTTACTATCAACCCACGTGTATATACCTGTTATATTTATCCACATCAGTTTTCCCCCATAATAAAAGGCTGGCTAGCAAAGCCTGTGTAATTACTCACACCTGTTTTGACTAATAAACCGTTAACTGAAAAATCAAATCTCTCTAGCACCTAAAAAATGATCGATCAATAGAAAATCAGAACATACATGGAGAATGGATAGGAAACGGTGAGTAAAAAAAACAACTATTCACACCTACAATATGAAGAAAAAGATAGTAAATCAATAAGAAAATCAGAACATGCAAGTAAGAAAAATAAGTAAACCTAGATGATCAGAAGAAAAAAAAAATAAAAAAAATAAGAAATAACAACATGTATGAACCTTTTCTAAGAAACATGATCTTCGGTTGAGTATATGCAGCTTTCATTTCATTCGCTGCAGCTTTAGTTTCTGCAATGTCACTGATCGTATCTCCCTGGAAAAAGGTTTTAAATCCAAACATTTGAGAAGAGCAAGTGTCAAGCCACGCCTACATTCTAAGTTTCCTTCTAATAATAGAACATATTATTCATACACACAACACAATATAAATGTTTAGTCCACCACCTTCATAAACTTCAAGTTCAAATTCCTGCCTATCATCTTTCTTAACAAGGTTGGTTGTCTTAGACAAACCATTCCGTCTCATAATGTGAAAACTCAACCTACTAATAATCTACTATTCCAAAAACAATCCAAGATCGTACTTATATACTTTCATATAACAAAAACAAAATCATAAATATGACACTGGGGGTCTTGTTCCTTTAACCTAAGATGCAAAACAGGTTTCTCCATGAAGATATAGAGAAAAAGCTTGAAATTGCTAATCTGTCAATTAAGACACAGGTTCATCTAGTTTGATTCATTGATAAAATATTCCAATCAAACATTAGTGTTCATACAAACCAAATACCTGTAAATACCAACTAAGAAACTGATACGTGTAGTATGTACAATAAATTACTGGATATATTTTCCACTAATTAAATAATAATATAGCGGTAGTAAGGATCGTTCCCACAGAGAGTTGTGTAATTGAGATGTTATTTAAATTAGAAAAACTATAATAAAGTAAATAAGAAGGGGGTTTGTAGATTAATTAACTAAATAAAAAGACAATAAAAAAATAATAAGAAAGATGATTAAGGAGTCCTTCGCTGTTAGCAAACGTTGACTGAATTAGTTTACTTATCTATATTTCATTAGAACCATGCATCACCAATCGTAGAATAGCAGCTAAATCAGTGTTATCTCCAAAACTCCTTTTATCACTGGATACGGAAGTTCTCAACTACTAGATTCTATTCGTCTGAACCACCAAGTAGTAGATTACTCAAGGTGTAACCCAATCGAATGCTTTAAGCTTTGTGAATTTAGTTTGATCCCAGTAGTTAAACTCTTAGATCAAGGTCCACTTGCAGGTGTTATCTTCACTCACAATTGCTCCACAGAATCCCTCTGCAAGGTCTCGCGATTTCTACTTGTGTACGAGTCGATGGACGATTACTTATCTCATAACTCTATACTAGCATTAAATTGATCAATAGATTAATCCAATTGTACACTTGAACAATCTAGAAACCAATCATAAACCCTAGATGTAGTGAAAACAAACGATAATGACTACAACTCTGAATAAACTTTTATAACTAATAAAACTTCACGCTTAGAACATTGAGTTCATCCTTAGTCAATAAAATCTAGCTACTCATGATACAAGAAAGAAGAAGAAATAGCATGGTTTCCCCCTAAAGGGGTAAACCCTAGAATACAGAATTAACCTCTCTTCTCTCTTTTTGTTTTGTAAAACTAGGTCTAAGAATATATGTAGAAGTGATATATGTGTCTCTTATATAGGTGTCCAAGTTGTAGAAGTCCCCTTACTCGAATCCCGGTCGAAATTGGTTTCCAAAACTCTAAAATATGACAAAAAAATATTTTCACGCTCGGTTTCTCGATGGCTCGACCCATCAAGATTTCTTCTTTTCTCTATGGCTTGACCCATCGAGAATTTATTTTTCCGCTGGATTTTCTTTTCTCGATGACTTGACCCATCGAGAATATTGATTTTCTCGATAGCTTCACCCATTGAGAATTCTTCTTTTCTCGATGGGATGACCCATCGAGAATTTATTTTTCTTCTGGATTTTCTTTTCTCGATGGGGCAAGCCATCGAGAAAATCCTGAACTTGTTTTTCTTATAAATTCTTCATATGAAGTCGGAATGATCTCAATATTTCACCGTTGGCTTCGTTTCTTCGTTCTCTTCATTCAATTTGGACAAGTTACACTTGTTCTTTGGCTCTTCCTCCTTCATAACACTTTTTTCCTTGCACAATCTAACACTTTGTAACTCTTTTTGGATGATTCACCTAATAAAAGATATAAACTACAAAACAAACGTAATATACAATAATTCATAAGAAATCTAGCAAATATTAGCATGAAATTGACACTCTAAACATGTAAAATATGCACTTATTAGAAACCCATTATGCAAAAGAAACAAAATTGTGAGACAGGAAAAGTATAAGAATATACCTCGATTAACAGATGTTGAAAGACGATCGAAGAGGATGATCCACTTCATGAACTGGTTTTCTGATGACCTTGGAATAATAGTAAAAAACCCTACAAAATCAACAAACCACGATAATAAACATATCAACTTGAAGCAAACAATCAAAAGAGCAAAAAAAAAAAATACAACTGCAGGAAATTGAAATGCAATTAACTTAGTATTGATCATTTGAGTTATGGTTTAGGTTTAGGTTAGATGTGAGGAACTTGATTTGCGGCAGAATGGAACAGGGAAGACGAAAAGCAATTGATTTGCGGCAGAAATAGAAGAGTGAAGAGAAAATGAAAGAATTAGGGTTAAGTTAGTGTAAAGGTTTGGGATAAGGATCTGATCCGTTGGATGATTATGAAAAAAACCCAATTGTCGATCAGAAGTGAACATCACTCACAATAGGTTATGGTAACCCGATACATCTAAGTAATTGGTGTAAAGGTGGTGTAATTATTTTAAATCCGAACAACCACTCATTTGAGGGGTTTTTATGACCCCAAAAAATTCTAGCCAATCGTGGCTGCCACTTGTCCCTCCCAGAATCACCAATTTCCAAAGCCCCTCTCTCGGCCAATGAGAAGCGGGGGTTTCATCACCATTCAACGTGAGACCTTATACCATTTAGAGTATTACATGCTTGATTAAATGCGGCGATGTTATCCAAGATGGCTTGGAAAATGCTACATATAGTCACACTCTTGCCTCAAGCTCTTTGGGTTATATAGTTTTGCAAACAAACTACATCCGGAAACAAAAAAAAAACATGTACAAATATAAGAAAAAAGAAAAAACAATTAATTGGTTCAATAACCCTTGAAATTTTTTTTATGGGTCAAGAAGACATCTAAAAATAGATATTGTTTAAATGCCCATAGATCTTTTAGATATTTTTTTAATATCTTTGGTGGGTATTTTGTCCAAATATATTTTATATAGTTGACTAGAGTACCCTCCACTATATTATATAGATTTGATTTCCACGAATCAAATCTATACCGACGAATTTGTTTTCTGCCTCGTCATAATCTCATCTCTCTGTTTTTTGTCCTTATAAGTTTTCTCTTGAATACTCGAGATTCAATGATAATTTCGGTGTTTAATTAATAGTGCAGGACGGGCTTCACATCATGTTGTTGTGTGTTTTACTACATTTACTGACCGAGTTTGGACTTGGACAACATGAAATGTCTAGCTGATGTTAGTCCACTTGATGGTCAAACAACTCATATTGAATGGTTAATTGAACTGATATTTTTTAATTAGCTAGGCAATTCACCACTAAACAGTTGGGTTGTACATGGTAACGGGTAATTGGGAAAATCGAACCGAACCAAACCGATTAACTAAAAACCGAACCGAACCATTTAGTAGGGAAGAGTTTTGGTAACAAAATTAATAACCGACACTAATGGTTTCGGTTTTGGTTTTTGCTCAAAACCGAACCGAACTACCAGTGGAAAACCGGTTATCTTCCACCGCTGATAGAAATCAAAGATTTAATTTATGCCCTTCATTTGTTTTTTTTAGTTTTTGATGAAACTGAATGAAGATGTAATGTTTATCTTCGAATTGTGTTTCAGAATGTTTATGAATTTAGAATGTGTATGAAATATGAATATCTGCAGGTAGGTTTAAAAATCTTTGAATTGTGATCTGTTTTTTTTTTTTTTTAAGATTTGAACTGTCAGGTTCATGAAACTAATATAACAGTCGGTTAACCGAAATCCACTGGAATAAACCGAAACCGGATAGAAACCGACCGATAGTTAATGGTTCGGTTATAGTAAGATTTTTAGAAACCGAGAGTAATGGCTTCGGTTTTGATTTGGCTGGAAATCGAGCCGAAATCGACCATGTACATCCCTACCAAACAACTTGGAAAATGTAACCAGTCAAGTTTTGTGCGTAAAAAGAAAACAAACAGAATGAGTAATTGATAAATCTCAGGGAAATAGTGGAACAAGATTATGATTAAGAATATCGCGATCACCATTGTCGTGATCCTTTGTCCAAAAGGGATGGTGTTACTGCTTATAACACGATGGATAAGTAAAATTTATTAAATAAATCAAGGATAATGGGATATGATTAAGTAATAGGCAGTGATCATGATCATGGGTAAGTAAAATTATTCTACGTCAAACCTCTTTTTTTTGACATAAAAATAATTTAAATCGTAGAGTACATTATTAGTAGTTTAAACACGGATAAAACCATGTACATTACATATTAAATCTATATGAAATAAGTTTCATCTTACTTCAAACCTGGATAAAATTGATTTTATCTTGCACATTCTGATAAAAAAAATATTTTCGTCGGGATATATATGGTTTCATCCTGCATATTATGATAAATAAATATGTTTTCCTGACGATGTACCTGGGTTTCATCCTGCATATTTAGATATTTTATTTATTTTTATGTTGAAGGTGATGGTGGTGTTGTTGCGGATGAAAATATTGGTAGTGGAGATCTTTTTATTTATTTATATAGAATGGGTGATAGAAACACCGTTGTTACCTATATGCGTTCATATTCTTCTAAGAATGACAGAAGATATATCCAATCGCATTCAATAGAAATAATGATTTTACTTAGATTCATCATGTATAATCAACTAATATTGCATTTTCAATCTAGGTAATCATGGTAGTGGTGGTGTAAATTTTGGAGTTTAAAAAATGATGAATCTAGGTTAGTCTTAGTTTTTAAGTTAGGATGCATCCTGTTTCATCCTAGCTATTTTTTGAATAATTTTTTATTTCTTAGTTTAAATAAGGACGCAACCAGATTTATCCTAGCTATTTTCGAATAATTTTTTGTAACTTATTTTAAACCATGATGCAACCGGTTTCATCTTATCTATTTTTTGAATAATTTTTTTTTCTTAGGTTAACTCAGAATGTTTTTGAAAAAAAAAACTGTTGAATTTACCATCAACAATGGATCTTATTTTATAGATCATCTAAAACACTTTTCAAAAAATATAAGTTTTATTAAAATCAGACATATATTTTGGAAGAATGAATTTTTTTGTGATTTATTTTAAATTTGGAGAGAGAAAAGGATAATAAAAAAAGAAAAACATATAGATAAAGAGCATAATTATATAAGATTTTATTAATGATAAAAGTATGGATTTTTAAAGGATTTAAATTTTCTTATGAAAATACATGGAACAGAATTCTTTTTTTTTTTTTTTTTTTGGAACTCGAACCTCTACAAATTGTACAAATTGTGTATTCAACTAAGGTAGAAACAACTGTATTATGCATTGTTGGTTGATTATGTATTCTATTTGTACCTATTATATAGCCGGAAATTTTGAAATCTTTTAGATTAAGAAATTATTTAGTTTTTATAAATATATATATTTTTTCTATTTTTATTCTTTATCTTATTTTAATGTAATTTTTCATACATCATAAATAGGAATATATATGTCAAAAGTCATATTAGAATTGTGATTCCGCCTGTTTAATGAGACTAAAAAAAATCCAATGTTCCGCCAGTATAATAGGTACGAAGGAAGTAGTATATAGTATATATTATAATCATTTAAAAATAAAATCATGGTATTCCATTTAATATTATGTTAAAATTTAATTTTATGTACGCCGAATTTTACGTCCCGAATTTTCATTTCTATAATGCGTCAAACACGAATTTACGCACTTCCGTTTTTTTTCCGAATCGTGTATAATTGATCGACCGAATAGTTATTTTACCTAGCCGATTAATACGCGTTCTTTTACCGGTCCGAATTTTTACTGTTTGCCGAATTGCTAATTATCAGATGAAAATATTAGTAAAAGTGTGCATAAAATTGGATTCGCCGTGTACGCGCCAATCCTCACCACTAGATTAGTATCCCCTTAACGAACCCTCCTTGTAGCCATCAACGTCATCTTTCACTATGTCACCAGTTATTCACCACCAAGTCACCAACTAAGAATAGGAGGACCCTTATTGTCTTAGACTCTTAGAGCATCCACAGTAGTGCGAATATACCTAAAGAGTAAAGTGTAAAAATTTTGATCTTTGCTCCGCCTGAAACGCACCGGGCAGGGATTAAAATTTAATCGGGGGTAAGTCTAAACTAACGCCTTTCGTTGGGCGCATCTACAAGTATAGTTTGTTGAAATTGTGTTTTACGGGCGTACGTTTGTGAAAACGCTTGGTTGGGGCGGATGCTGGATGAACGCTCGGTGGGAGACGCAACCCAAAAGAACGTCTGATGATAGACGCACGATTAGAGGCACGCCCCAAAGACAGGCGTGTGTTTAGCCGAACGCCTGATTGGGCGTTATCCTAGCCAAACGCCCGGTCAATTTCTACTCATGCAGCTGGTACGTGTTTCAAAGAAAACGGGCGCTCGCTTAAGATTACGCTTCACTCATCAGGCGAATCCCTAGCCATACGCGTGTGTCACCATGCGTTTTTCTGCGTGAACGCCTGATGGGGCAGAGCAATTTAAGTTCGCTTCTCCTCTTCAACAGACCAGACTCTCCTGAACCCTTCAACAGACAGACGCAAGAACCCTCAAGCGCCTCCCACACCACTTCTACACTTCTAGCTAAACCGAAATCTCCCTTCAAATCAAGCTTAACCTCTTTTCAAATTTGCAAAAGCTAGTAAAACCCACTCAAACTTTTATATAAATTTTAATGGATTTTATAGGTTTAGATTATGATTTATTGTAATGTTTTGTTAATTAAATTTGTATATATATGTTTAAAGATTAAACATATGATTATGAAATAGACATATTAAGTTTAAAAAATTGTAATTTTGCAATTGGGTAAAATTTTAGGGTGTTGGAAGTTGTAACTTGGGTATAAAAAATTGATGAGAATTTGGAATTTGAACTTAGAATTGATTAAGTTGTTGGTTAATTTGAGTTGGATTGTGATTACTTTTAAGTTCTTGATTAATTGATTTGATATGATTGTTTATGAAATTTGGGAATTATGAATGTTTATGTTCCTTTATAATGAATATTTATGGAATTATAGAATTAAGGAATTATGATGAATTTTTGTGAAGATGATTTGATTAGTGGTGAACTATTTTTTGAATCATGAATTTTGTATTTTTGATGAGTTATGAATGTTTGTACATTTGATTATCTAATTAGAGGATTACTTTTTTAATGATGAAATTTGTATTTTTGTTGATTTATGGATTAATGTAGAGTTTATATTTGTGCATTGTGAGGATTACTGTTGATTTTGAAACTTGTATGTACCTTTTGCACAAATGTCGAGCAATGTCTCGGCGAGATTCGTTGGTCGAAAAAAGAGGAACAAGAAAGCTAAAACTGTTGAGGATCCAGAAGTAGACCCTACTACTGAAGATATGGTCGATGATCCCGGGTTAGCGAACTACAGTGTCATGGAAGATGCTCTGAGTCACGCTTCGAAAAATATTACATATTCAACCGATTCTAAATTCAAGTATTTACATCGTGGTTGCCATTCAGACCTATGCAAGTATTACAAAACACATCCATAGGGTTAAATACATTATTGAAAAGGCAGGATGGGACCGTTATTGACCATGGATGTAGTAGATTCGTCACATCCATTGATTCACTATATTATTGAGCGTTTTTGGGATACTACGAACACTTTTCACTTCTCCTTTGGTGAGATGGGGTTCACACCGCTTGATTGGGTCATGTTGACAGGATTAAGTATTGGTGTTGGTAGTGGTATTCCGTATGACCCGGCGAAGTACCAATTTGAATATGTCCGAGCGCATATTTTTCCAGAAATTAAAGATAGTGAAGTTTGTAAAAGAAAACATATTCCCACGCACTGGGTTTCAGATGCAATTACAGTTGCATTTTTGAGCAAATATTTTGAACCAGGAACGTTCGTTGCTGATAGACACATTTTTATGTCTGATTTGATCTCAATTGTATGTATTGTTGGTACTCGGTTTTGTATTTAATATGGTTTTTTATTTCTTTGTATGTGTTTTTGGAGAAATAAACTCTTAAGGAAAAATTGGCTCGAAAAGTGATGTTTGAACCTCCCCAGAAAGAAATGTTAAAGGCACCCACTCTTTGGTTAAGGGCACCCATTCCAACATTTTGAAATTAGATTTTGGCGGGAAAACTAATCTTCACGTGAACAGGAAACAACATAGTTTTGGAAACTAGTTTGGTTTATGGAATATTCTATATTTAGGAAACCGAATTGTTTGGGAAAGAACTAAAAAGAGAAAGAGATCAATTTGATTCTCTTATTAGCATCCAGAAACGAAGGAATCAGGAGGAAAATAATTCTGTTTTTGGAATAATATTCTCGGTGATCTGCCAAGAATCAAAGGAAAGATTTGAGAGGATTTGAGGCTAGTTTTGAGATGATAGTATATATAGAAGAGTTCTGGGACGTAATAAAGGGGAGAGAATCGATTGGGAAGCTTAGAAGAGATTGAAACATCGAGGGAAGAAGTGAACAGAGAAGAAATATTTCTGCTGTTGATCAACGAAGAAGAAGAACAAACTACAAAGAAGAACTGTCATTCATTAGCCAACAATCCGTCCTTCTTTCCGTTCTTTTTAAATACCTTCTGTAACAGATTGAAAAGCTCATAGTAACGCTTATAGGCGTATCAAAATTCCTGTGAGCATTTCTATTCCCATTGTAAGCATTATTTGAGTTATAAAATCGATTTTTGAGGGTTTTGCCATTACAATGAGGAGCTAAACTTCATCTTTGAGGCTATGGAGGAAGCTACTTTTCCAACAATTATGTGGTAAGCATTTAATTAATTTATGCAATTTATTTATGATTAATTGCCTTGGTTAAAAATTGATTTAAAAGATTTTTGTTAAGCAATTGTGATTCCGTTAGATGGTGCATGCCTCGGCTTAGGTCCCTAGATGCTCCATGCTTTTGTTATACAGTTGTTGTTTTGAAAATTTATTTTTGCAATGATTTAGAATCAAATTAAAATGTTTTAATTGCATGATTAAAATTATTATCACTTTGAAATTGGAAAATAGTGGAATCCTAGCCTCAGTTTTCTCTCAACCTTAAAAAAAAATATTTGAGTTTTCTTATTTTTAATTTTAGAAATTAGATTTAAAATCAATCTTCACAAGTCTGAGTAACGAATCTTTATTTACCACTTTTAAACTACATCAATTTTTGGCGCCGCCGACGCGGACTTGTTTTTAGAATTGTTTTTAGATTTTTTTTTAGGTTAATTAGTTTAGTTAGATTTTTTTTTTTTTTTACTTTGTTCTATTTTACGTTTCTTTTGGTATTTCTCTTTTTGCTACAGGTTTTGGATTTTGGATCGAAAGGAAACTGAGCCAAAGTTTTGGAATTAAAGCTAAGACTTGGAGCTAAAAGCTAAAGCTTAAAAGAACGAAAAAGAAGACGAAGATTTTTTTAATTAGATTTTAATTAGATTTTATTTTTAGAGAACTGTATTAGGATTTTAATTGTTTCTGTATTTTTTTATTTCGGACACTTCTCTTCGGATTTTGAACTTTTTGGACTTTATTATTATTTTTAAACCTACGGAAGGGTAGTATTAAATATAAATTGCACAGGGAAGGACGACAATTACGATATTGTCTCGGCCCCTCGGGTTCGCACACTGACACAGGAGTTGGTGGCCTGAGTCGACATCAACTGATTCATCGCCCGTCTGGTACGGGAGGTAAGACTCGATCAACCCACGAATCCCCTGCAAGTGGGTTTACTGTATTCCTTCGTATGCATATATGCTGAGGAACTGAAAACGGACTTACTTTTCTAGTAAAGGGCAAGAAATGGCCATACAAGATAAGGACTTGGATTTCATCATCGTTTCCTTCTTGCCCTCCTTAGGAACACGTTACCTAACGCGAACCTAATTCTTAAAATTTGACTAGAAAGAAGACCGATAGGGTATCGAGCTTATTGGAAAATCATTCAAAAGGATTGTATTGGTTGCTTTGTTAGCCTAACTCGAAGTTCGAAAAGATTATTTTAAGTTGATTAACACCGCCTTGTAACCCAGGGAAACGTTGCCAAAGAGGCAGGGTTATCAAAGCTCCTTAGAGCTTATCCTGTTTCTCTTCGACTTAATCTAATTCGGATCGTCCTAAGAGATTTGCTAAAACTGTAACTAGTTGCCTTTCGAAAGAATAGAAGCTGGTCTAGAAACAATCTAAGTGGAGCCATCATGTTTTTTGTTTGCTAGATTCAATAGGTTTGATTTGGTTGAGTCGGCCTTGTTTGTGTATGTTTAGAACCTCTTCCTGTTAGGATTTATTTTCTTAGATTTTTGTAAATTTATTAGGAACTTTTTGTTAGAAAATGTCGAACTGGTATTATGAGGACCAATACAATGAATATCAGACTGAATTTCAAAATAGACATTATCATTACTATCAACATGGTGCGGATAGTAATCGGGACCATCATCAACCTTCTAGAGGTTATTACTCATACCAGGGTGATCCGAATTACTATTCATACATACACCCGTCTTATGAACATGAAAATGAGCAAAATTCGAGATATTTGTCTTGGAGAGATACCTTAGAGAAAATGCAACTTAGCACTCATCATGAACCTATTACACCTCTACAAAAAGCCCTCAAGCAGCTAGCTGAAAGTACAAAGCAATTCGATGAGGATAGCAAGAAGAGGAGAGAAGAGTATGAGATAATCCGATTAAGATCGAAAGAAATGGCTGCAAAGAACCAGATTGAACTAAATAATCTTATGTCCCAATATAGTGCTACCCCTGATAGTTATTCACCAGGTCAAGAGGACGAGGATAGAATTGATAACACTACTTATTTAGACGAGGTTCAAACATCTTCATATTATAATGATGATGAGGATAGTATTGGTGAAGAACCTGAAATATACGGGAAGAGTGATCAAGAAATTGTCACTCCAGTTGTGTTTCACGATGAAAGTGTTATTTATAGTTCAAATTCAAATAATTTTAATGATTATTCACCTATTCAAAAGGAAGAGGATTTGACTAGAGATACCACTGGTCTAGACAATGTAGAAATTTCTTGTTTTGAAATCAATAATGGTTTAGAGGAACGGGTTTATCCTAAGACTAGTGATTTGGAGTCCGACGAATCGAAGACAATAGTCTCTGATGAAGACGATAGACTCGTAGAGATTTTAAATCTGAGTGAGGATGCACCAACGGATTATAACCTAGAAGAAGAAATTGACCATTTTCGGGAATCTGACGATCTAGAAATTAGAGAAATTATGATTGGTCTATCTAGAGACACCAAAAACTTTAAGTTTGGGGGTAACTATCATTCTCCATGTGCTTTACCTTTATCTCTTAGAAAGGTCCCTAACTTGGGACTTGATATATGTACCTCTACCGTTTTACAAGATAATCTTCAAACTAGATTCCCTGAGCCTGTTGATGTCCAGAAAGAAGTTCAGTTGCTAGAAACCCATCCTCTGGTCGATGTGGTTTACCTAGGCAGTGATACCAAGATTGACTTTGTTTTCCCACCAAAATATTTTCGTCCATATGTGGGAACGTTAGAATTTCAAATGTGTCAGTTATTAAGTTTTGAGACTAAGCCTAATTATTTTAGGAGATTAGAATCGACACATTTGTTTAAGAATAACCACCTTCATAGTAGTCAACTGTGTGAGTCAAATTTGATTGACTTTAAGGATCCACAATTATCAGGTTATTATTATGTGCTTCTAAGTTCTTAGTTGAGTTATTCCAGACTCTACAACCTGATTCTTTTGATCCTGTCTACGAGGAAATCCATCCCATGAAAATATTTTATCTAGACCCTGTTATAGAGCCTGAACCTGAACCACAGCTAGAAGTAGTTGTCGTAAACAGAAAACTAAATAAGGGTGTGCTCGGTTTGTTCATTTTCTTGGCTTGTTGTTGTTTCCTCTTATTTGTGATAGCCCTATTCGATTCAGATGACCCACAGTTGTTCCGACTATTACTATATGATTTTATGAGGTGACTAATTCTTTCTAAGTCTGGCTGAAGACTTTAAACTTAGCACTTCCTGGGAGGTAACCCATGTTCATGCGACACGGTAATATCTTTCCTTAGCTCTTTTCCTTCGATTGGTAACAGTTTCTCCTTGTTCATGCTCTTAATCATTCATCTTTAGAAACATTGAGGACACTGTTTGATTTAAGTTTGGGGGTAAGGGAGAAACTTTTTAGTCGAATAATAAAGCTCTAGAATTTAGAAACTTGTGAACACTTCAGGGTGACACTAACCATTCTAGGTAGATGGAAACTTAGCTCTTTTTTCTATAGGAATTGGTGTACCCAGTGAAAGGGTCTATTCATAAAAGGACAGAGTACATGTGTTAGAAATAACATGATAGTTGTCACCACATCTCGGAGTCTATCACTACCATATCACTTTCTGTTTTTACTTTTGCAAATTTGTGTTTCTCTAAGTGATTTGGTGGGGCCCAGCATCAAATTGTTATCGACGTCCGGATGAAATAGAGTGTTTTGAGATCAAGCCCCATTATTATGAAAATATATATATATATGAAAAAAAAGAGGAAAAAAAAATAGTAGGAAAAAAAAAAGTTATCATTGTTAGAAATTTGTGTGGGTTCTCCCTGTCTCCGTCGCCTAAGCAAGCGTGGAATGCAGGATCCATTGGAACTCGAGTATAGACCAGTTGAATTGATATTAGTATAAGATTTAAGAACAGTGGGTGCGTATCTCAAATTCATTAGGTGTCATCTTGGTAATGACCTTCAGACAGATATGGGAAACACCGTTCACCTTAGTCAACACGTGCAACCTTCATTTTTTCCATGTTCATCTTCTAAATCTTTTCATGTGATTGGACTGTGATAGATTCTGAGCCTTATGGTCAAACGATTATCTGAGTAGAGCTCTGTTGTCTTATATATGAATTTTAGTATGCTTGAGTAAACACTCGCATACATCAATTGGACTCATATAGGGTAATGATTCCCATAGCAAAGAATTGAGTAAGCCAACTAAATAGCTTGTTTAGTGTCTACCCTTAATTTTTCACGAGTCGCTAAAATCTGGAGTAAAGGTTTTGTGGGTATACCTCTTGTAAACCCTCACGAGACAAAACTCGTCCACTAGGGACACCTATGGGTTTAACGACTTATTACATATGCTAAATGTAGTCGCGATTCCTGCGAAAGTGAGTTAGGATTTTATTTTCTAGATTAGGTTTGCTCGAGGACTAGCAAATAATAAGTTTGGGGGTATTTGATAGACACATTTTTTTGTCTGATTTGATCTCAATTGTATGAATGGTTGGTACTCGGTTTTGTATTTATTATGGTTTTTTATTTCTTTGTAGGTGTTTTTGGAGAAATAAACTCTTACGGAAAAATTGGCTCGAAAAGTGATGTTTGAACCTCCCCAGAAAGAAATGTTAAATGAACCCACTCTTTGGTTAAGGGCACCCATTCCAACATTTTGAAATTAGATTTTGGCGGGAAAACTAATCTTCACGTGAACAGGAAACAACATAGTTTTTGAAACTAGTTTGGTTTATGGAATGTTCTCTATTTAGGAAACCGAATTGTTTGGGAAAGAACTAAAAAGAGAAAGAGATCAATTTGATTCTCTTATTAGCATCCAGAACGAAGGAATCAGGAGGAAAAGAATTCTGTTTTTGGAATAATATTCTCGGTGATCTGCCAAAAATTAAAGGAAAGATTTGAGAGGATTTGAGGCTAGTTTTGAGATGATAGTATATATAGAAGAGTTCTGGGACGTAATAAAGGGGAGAGAATCGATTGGGAATCTTAGAAGAGATTGAAACAGCGAGGGAAGAAGTGAACAGAGAAGAAATATTTCTGCTGTTGATCAACGAAGAAGAAGAACAAACTACAAAGAAGAACTGTTGTTCATTAGCCAACAGTCCGTCCTTCTTTCCGTTCTCTTTAAATACCTTCTGTAACGGATTGAAAAGCTCACAGTAACGCTTATAGGCGTATCAAAATTCCTGTGAGCATTTCTATTCCCATTGTAAGCATTATTTGAGTTATAAAATCGATTTTTAAGGGTTTTGCCATTACAATGAGGAGCTAAACTTCATCTTTAAGGCTATGGAGGAAGCTACTTTTCCAACAATTATGTGGTAAGCATTTAATTAATTTATGCAATTTATTTATGATTAATTGCCTTGGTTAAAATTGATTTAAAAGATTTTTGTTAAGCAATTGTGATTCCGTTAGATGGTGCATGCCTCGGCTTAGGTCCCTAGATGCTCCATGCTTTTGTTATACAGTTGTTGTTTTGAAAATCTATTTTTGCAATGATTTAGAATCAAATTAAAATGTTTTAATTGCATGATTAAAATTATTATCACTTTGAAATTGGAAAATAGTGGAATCCTAGCCTCAGTTTTCTCTCAACCTTAACAAAAATATTTGAGTTTTCTTATTTTTAATTTTAGAAATTAGATGTAAAATCAATCTTCACAAGTATGAGTAACGAATCTTTATTACCACTTTTAAACTACATCAGTTGCGGCTAACGATGGTATCATACTTGCTGAGAGAGTGGCGAGAGCCTTTTGTATGTATGTTTTGGGACAATTTTTCTTTTCCAATGCTAAAAACTATATTGATGCTGGATGGTTAGATTCCTTTGAGGATCTAAATGCAGTTGGAAATTATGATTGGGGTAGTGGTGCTTTTGCGAAATTGTATTCCGGACTCGCCGCATCTGGCAGGGGACAAAAGTCACTAGCCGGACCCTTCCAAATATTAGAGGTAAAATTTTTAGTTCTATTTATATTCCCTTTAAATGTTTATTTTTTGGTAATTTATTTATTTGGTTGGTTGTCTTCACATTCTAGTTTTGGGGGTATGAATATCTGGGCATATGTCGACCAAAGGACCCAACGAGTGAGAGTGAAGCAATATGGCCTAGAAGTTCTCGGTGGAAGGGTACAAGAAGGAAGAGCATTGATATTGTTCGTTCTATGACTTTTCTTAATAAGTTGACTGTAGACGATGTGACCTGGAAACCATGGGATTTCACCATCTTAGTCCTTGACACTGATATTGGACGGAAAACATCGGAGCTCTCAGAGAAAAGGGTTATATTTTCTTGGATAAGCACTGTGAGTTGATAATTTATTTTGATAGCATTGTTCTTTATTTTCTTAGATTTTTGGATAGTTAATTGGTTTATTTTTTAATAGTTATTTTCTTTGCACAACATAATGTGTACCTCGGAGAACGGTGTTGGAGGCAAAACCATTATACTTTTGGCGTTCCCAGTAACCCACCTACTCGTATCACCAACCTCAACAATGACGAAGCTAATGAGCTTTGGAAAAACGATTTGGTCCCTGCAAGTGAATTAGTGCATGTTGTTACGTATGATTTATATATGGAGTATTGGCGATATGTAACTAACTTGCAGAAATATGCCACCAAAGTCGATTGGGAGGTTGAAACATACGGGTATGCTGGTGACCGTATTAAATACAACATCCAAGAACCTGATGAACATGTACCCATTCCGCCTCAACAACAATTGTCATACGTAAGTATACTACAAACCTTAGGTTTTTGAGTATATAAAAATGCGTGAGACTGTGATTTATTTTATTTCATAACAGGTCGAAGCTTATGGTATGGTTCAACAATATGTTGATTTTACGCAAGAGTTTCGTAAGTTTACGTTAAATGAAACGAATGAGAGGATGTAGTTTATCATGGAAAAAGATGAAGAAATACGGGGTCAAAAAAATCACATCAACAATTTGGAGTTACAACTGGCCCATTTTCGTACGCAACAACCACAACTTGGGTTTGGCACTTTTTCTCAAACTATGCCACCACAAATGTGGAATACCATGGGTTTGGCACTTTTTCTCATTTGCATTGTATTGTCATTCGAACAAACATTTATTATATTTGATTTATCTTTTATCTGATTGAAATTGTCATTTCAAAAGACTTTTCTTATCTTTGCTTTGTCTTTTACCTACTTTGTGTTGTCATCTCCAGAGATATTTCTAATCTTTGCTTTGTCCTTTCTATCTGCTTTGTATTATCATTTCAAACAGATATTTAATTTTTCCTTTGTCTTTCTTTCTGCTTGGTCTTGTCATCTCAACCGACACTTCTTATGTTTGATGCGTCTATTTACCCCACTTGCCTCAACTCAGTTAATTTTAAAAATACCAATAGTGTATAGTCATATCAACACTCAAAGAGTTATCTTAATATGCCTATAAACTGAACATTCGATTCTCCAATTATACAAACCAAAACAGCAAACATCACCAACCAATGGCATACTATGAGAATAACAATTACTATTATGCTTCTTGTTCTTCTATTCCTCCTCCACCTCCTCCTTTTTCTTTTTTTTTTTCTTTTTTTCTTTTTCTTTTTCTTTTTCTTTTTTTTTTCTTCTTCTTCTTCTTCTTCTTCTTCTTCTTCTTCTTATGATGATAATAATTGTTTGTACTCATCAAAAGAAGATTTAGTTGTATTGAGCCAAAATCACTAAGCAGTCACTTTGGGATTGATCGTTTCAAGTATGAACTGGCCACATACTCGTATCTAAATACCAAGAGAACGTGAAGCCGGTGCAATACTTCTCTGGAAAGATTACTTCTGCAGAAATATTACGTTTCCACCTAATGTATTTTGTAGAAGATTTATAATGCGACGAGAATTGTTCAACCGAATTTTGGGAGATTTCGTATCAATAAATAATTATTTTGTTCAAAAAAAGATGTTGTTGGGATTCCCGGATTAACCCCTCAACAGAAAGTTACAACAGCAATACGAATGTTAGCTTATGGATGAGCGGGCGATGCAATAGATGAGTACTTACGCATTGGAGAAACCACTGTTTTGGAAACAACTCGTAGGTTTTGTAAGACGATTGTGCATTTGTATGAGAAAGAATATTTGCGCACACCAACTGAGCGTGACATTGACCTGTTGTTTAATGAGAACAAAGATATGGGATTTCACGAGATGCTGGGTAGTGTAGATTGCATGCATTGGAAACGGGATAAATTCCCATCGGCGGAATCAGGAGCTTACACTGCGTACAAAGGGAATGAAAGTATTGTGTTGGAGGCAGTGGTGTCATATGATCTCTGGTTTTGGCATGCCTTTTTTGGTATGCCTGGTTCAAACAATGATATTAATTTCATGCACCGTTCTTATATTTTTTAAAAGCTTATCAACGGGAAAGCACCCCCAGTGAACTTTGTTGTAAACGGACATCAATATGATATGGAAATTAACTTGGTGATGGAATATACCCAGAGATTGCTACTATTGTGATGTCTATTAAACATCCAGATTCCCATAAGAAATAGAAATTTTTCGCAATGCAAGAGGGTTGCCGAAAAGATGTAGAGCGAGGCTTTGGTGTACTGCAAAATCAATTTGCCATCGTCAAGCAACCTGCAAGAATGTGGAATCCAGACGTAGTTGCATATATCATGAAAACTATTATCATTTTACATAATATGATAGTGGAGGATGAGCGTCTACCCGGTGATTGGCCACATGAGTATGATCAACGCCACAACCATGCACCTGTAAATATTTCGAGACAACGTACTGCTGAACTTTCTAGAATGAGAGTTGAGCAACGCCGACGTCCAGTACACAACAAAGATACTTTTTAGCTCTTGTATTATCAATATGCTTATTACGTTGTAATGAATAAATCAACGGAAGTATCATAAATAACCAATATCACTTATTCAGAACAACAGTACATTAGTATATGTTAAGATATCTCATTTTCGCAGGAGTCGCGGTTGCACTTAGTACGTGCAACAAGCCTTTAAACCATTAGGTGGTCCCAACGGACGAGTTATGTCTCGTGAGGGTTTACAAAGAGATATACTCACAAAACCTATAGTCAAACCTTCAACGAGTGGTATGACGCCCTAGATGACGATCTAAACATCTTCGAAGAACAATCAACACAAAAGGGTTGTATTTTTCCATCACCCTTAGGATCTCGAAATGAGGTTGGTACCTGAAATCTAAACTTTTCCATCTTCTCCATTCCTCCAGAGATCTGGCAACATCTTCGTCATCATTTGCATTCCTAATTATTCTTTCATTCACCTTAGCGGTTAAAGTTAAAAATTGTAGTACTGCCCTACCTATTTCCTGAAAAACGACAAAAAACCCTGCTCTGTTCCAGTTATTGGGGTTATCAGTTTTATTACAGAAGTTAGGATGGATATGTTCTAACCATTCCATGCTCATTGAACCATTCATCTGATGTTCCTGACCCCTTGCTAGATAATATAATACTATGTTTTGACAAAGAGATAAATCTTCCTCTATGGTAAAATTCTCTGCATTAATACCAAATTTTTCGTAAGCCATAATTATGAAAAGGAGAGATAAAAATGATCTTTGTATTTGGTTATTTGAAATATGGAAGGTGTGGTTTCCAAATGGGAACGAAAGGGTATATATAGGGCATATTTTGAATGGAAATAATTTTTCAATTTTCAATAAAAGATTAAAGCATGATATTGAAAGAAGTGACGACTCTGTTATGTTCCATCCAAGTGGGTAATTAATAAAGGTTTATTCAATGGATGGCTAGAAAGACCGTGGACGCCTAATTATGATAGGTGTTTGGTCCGCATGCAACGAATAAAGCGTGATATAGAAAGAAGTGACGAGTCTCTTTTTTTCGAGACCGGTGGGTCCATAATAACAGTTTATTCAGTGGAATCTAACGTTTCAATTATTTACTTTGTCAATCTGAAAAATGTAAACAATCTCACTTATCTACTCATGTAGGAGAAGAGTAGATAGGCTCGTATCTTGATTGTTTAGTCTTTTATCGTGTTGATGTTAATGCGAAAAAATGAGTGGTTGGTATTTATTTATCATCTGAATTACTTAATTACTCGAAATTTAAAGTTTTCGTTAATATAAGGAAAATGTACATTGGAAGTTCATTAACATTTAAAATAACACTATTAATTCTAAACTAGACTTGAAATTTTAACCTCTTGCTACTTATCTGATAAATAAATATTTAAATCATAAAAGTAGAAATTGAAACTGCCAATCCATTAATAATCCAAATAATTAAGGTTTCAGCTAATCCGAGAATGCTTTAAGCTTGACTTCCCCTTCTCTACAAAATGTCTACCTTCCTAAGTTCGATGTACTCTTTTGTTGCGGCATCCAACCCGGAGACATCCATCATCATTATGCAAAACTCGTCGTCTTTTTCTTTCTTTGCGTCAAGTTTTTCTTTCCTAGCTTGTTTTGCTGCAAACTTTGCCGAAGAATCAGCTAGTTTTGCTGCAAACTCTGATTCTCTCTGCCATCCTCATTTTTGTTTGTTCTGTATAATTGGTGTTGAAGTTTTGTTGTTCTTTAATAATTATTTCCATCATTTCCTGTTGGCCACTGGATTTTGCTCTCACTGTTTTCTTCAGTCGTTTCGCCTTTTTTTTCCCATATGACGGTTATATGTGTTAGGTATATCTCTTATTTCTTCATCGCCACTGGAATGGTCTTGGCTTGTTTCCTGTCTATCCTGGTATTCCTTGCCGCTTTCAGAATCTTCTTCAGTTTGTGATGAATCGAAAACAGATGTCGATCGTCGTGAATATTTGATATTTTCTAACATAATGACGTAACACTCTTCATGCTTAAATATTTTATCACCATTAGCTTCCTTGAAAAGCTTCCTTACTTCTTCAATCTGTTATTTTTTAAAAAATAGTTTAGTGGACAATATACAATTCAAAACAGTAATGTACGGGATAAAAATTAAACGGGTACTTACCTTTGTTTCGGGGCCCCATCTAGTATGGTGTTCACGTTCTACTTCCGTCTCTTTTGCAGAGTAAGCGCCACTTCTTTACTTATTCCCTGAAATCTTTTATGAATGGAGGTCCAATTGCGCCTTGCATTGTAGGTATGACTTTTTTCATCCCACTTAATATGCGATACCATAATTTTTCTTTTGATTAATCGGAACCAACACTACAATCTTGAGATATTGATAAATGAATTCTACACATCGTTACATCTTCAAATGTAGTAAAATTTGGACCTCGTGGTTTTGGTGCCATAATTCTAAATTTGAAAGACCAATATATGAAAAAGAACGAAATTTTTCTCGTAAACAAATGAAATGGAAATGGGTATACCAATCAACCAATTCATTTATAGGTAAACCAAAAATATAGCCGTTACAACGGTAATAAATCTCAACGGCTATCTCAACAATTATAAGAGGAGGCGCTCGCTTAGAATCACGCCCCACACACAGGAGATCGCTTAGCGGCACGCCCCACACAAATGAGCACTCTTAGGCACACGCACACAACAGGCGTTGTGTTAGCCAGACGCCCAACACAGGCGTTAATCTAGGAGAATGCCTGATTACCAAGCGTGTTTCTGGCATTACGCTTGATTGGACGTGCTCTTGGGTGAACGCCTGATAGGGCGGAGTTCTGGTTCACGCCGTGAAAAATGAAACGTACATCTAGTTAAACGCATGACACCAGATGGAGAGCCAGCGTCGCGCCTTGAACGAGATGCACGACTAGGTTAACGCTTCACTATAATAAGATTTGGTCAAGTTCTAGGGTCATTTTTAATCCCAAACAGTAAAATTACTGGTACCCAAATTTAATCGCCCTACTATGATTGAATTTAGGCGGACCAATGACCAAATTTGGATTTGGTCCATGATATACTCGCACCATTGTGTGTGTGCTCTTAGGTCCCCCATCTTCTCTGCACACACTTAATCTCCATCTCTGTAAAAACCACGTTTTTTTCATTTATATATCATATTGTATGGAAAATCTCAGTTTCTTCTACATCAGAAGACTTACTCTACCTTGTAATTTTTTTTGATTTTGTATCATTGTCTATAGGATTTTGTGAATAATCTAATTTTGATCTCAAAAAATTGTTCAAAGTTTAGGTCGATATGAGCCCTGAAGTTTGGAGATGGGGTTTAGGTATAACATTATACTTGCAGTAGCAACAATTTGGATAGATGCAAGTTTTGTTGTTCAGTCTGTTGTTGATTCAGGTGTTTCCCCTTTCTTAATCACATATATTTGTAATTCACTGTTTGTTGTTTACATACCAATTTTTGAAATTTCACGTTATTTCGAAGATTCAGTTGTTAATTTTAGGTTTTGGGGTAGACGTAGTAACAAAAATGATGTAGAGATACTGTGGGAATCTGAACAAGTAGTTCTTCTTGGGGAGACTAGTTCATCTAAACAATCTGAATCCATCGGTAACCCTGAAAATTTAGGGGGTGTTTGGTAACCATTATTTTAATGAATTATCAACTAATAGTCAGTTATACAAGCCATAATCTATTATGGGGGTGTTTGGTAACATTTATAAAAACCGATTATTTTAAGTAGAAATGAAAAAATCAATTAATTCCATAATTAGTTAAAACCTGTTTATAGGGGGTGTTTGGTAAAAATTATGATTATCATTTATGATTATAGATAATCATAAATTGAAAAATGATTATGCTATTAATCATTTTTTAATAAATTTTAACAAATATATTTTTGGAATAATTGATTTTCTTAGAAAAATGTTCTCGAAGAGGAGAGGAAAGAATGATGATCTAAAAACTTCTTTTTAGTACACTATTGTTTTTTTATCTCTCTCTTGATAGTTTAGAGAAAATAAGGAAAAAAATCTAATTCATTTTTGTTAAAGATAATAATTGATTATGATAATTTTTATAACAACTTTTTTCTACTTATGAAAATAATGACTTTTTCCAATTATAATTAAAATAATCAATTATTATAAATTTTAACTAACACCTATATAATGGATTATAGGATGAATAATTGATTATGGACTCATAATCTATTATAATAATGTTTACCAAACAACCCTTAGGGTGTGAACTTTATAATTCTGAAAGGGCATTGTCTGTTGAAGATAGTGTTAGTATTCCAGCATCTCTTCTTCTTCCTTCTTGCAATCTCGATTTGTAGCAGCAGCAGAGAAACAGGGAGAATAGGAGAAAAATGCTGTAGTTTGAAGTTGGAGAGAGTTCGAAAAAGAAGGATAGGGAAGCAATCTTGGATAAAGATGTGGAAAGAAAACTAGCTAGATGGAGAGAAATCTTCACATCTCAGAATTCCTCTTCTGCAGTAGCAGCAACTCCCAAGGTAATGTCTGCAGGGATTAAGAGAAAGACCATAATTCTGGAAAGGAAATCATTTGATTTTTCTATGGAACATTGGGGTAAGAGACAACTCCTGCAAATTATTGAAAGAGACAAAAATGGTCATAGGACTTGGCTAGCATGCTCGCCTGATTTGTATACCTGGATCTTAAATCTACTGAACCTAGCATGCTCCAAGAACTCAAAAAAGGTGAAATGGACCTCGAGAGATGGAGCAGACTCTTTCCTTGCGGAAATGAAAGAAAACTTAAATGGTGAATACCTTCAAATATCAAGATTCAGAAGAGGAGATAGATCCCAGGTCTACTCTTTGTGTTTCCCAGCTGGTATTAACAGAAGCTGCTGGAGAATGTTGGGAGAATCATTAGAATCTTATGGAGATATCCATAAATGGAAATCATTCAGAAGAACACCATCTCCTAAAATTCCTGCTCAATCTGATTTCCCCAGCCTTAAGAGTGAATCCAAACATTCGAAGAAAATAGAGGGCAGGACGAATATGGTAGGTCATGTGGAAATATATGAAGCGAAGCCTTGGAACATAGTTGCTAGTATGATCAAAAGAAGACTATGCAGATCGGAATTCTTAGAATTAAAAGCTCTAACTCAAACATCTGCAATATCCTGGTAAATAACAAAGATTGGCTTAGGTTGTGGACTCCAGAATGTGGAAAGAAAAAGGTATCTCAGTTAAGATCAGGCGCTGGGATGGTGATCTAAAGGATAATCAAAACATGAATACAAGTTTTGCTGCTAGTTCAATAATACCCATTGAAGCCACATACCTCTGTGAGAAGTGGGTTAAAATCAGAGGCCTTCCATGCAATTTATGGACTCTTGAAAACCTGAAGGCTATTAGAAGCAAGCTGGGAGGATTGGGAGTGATTAGTAAAGAAACTCTCATGAAGATTCATTTTAGCTACATCAAAATATCAGTTACAGGTGACCTGATGAAGATGCCAGCGGTGTTTATAATGGAGTTATCCGGCAACTCGTTCCTTTTATCGATGAAGTGGGTTTACAATCATCCGGCCAAGGACAATATCTCTGTGCTTGAGTACAAAAATCTCTGTAAAGATCTTGACATCTCGGTTAATGCAAGCAGACAGTATAACTCTGATAAAGCTATATTAGCTTCTGTGAAGAAACGTGGGGATGTCAGAAGTACGGAGCCCAGAACAAGTAAAGTAATGAAATGGGCCGGTGCGGACTCCCTAGAAGGTACTACTTCTCCTCGAAACAGAAGGATTTTTGAGCCGAGTAAATGGGATTTTAGACAAGTTGCTTTCAATAGAGGAGTAGATCCGAGCTCAGCTGGATTCAAATCTCCGAGGCTTCAACAAGTTAATGACTTGGATTTGGGCTTGGAATATGGTAGAAACTTCACACTTTCACAAAACTCTTCAAGCAATTCAGAAAAATTAGAGAACTTCATCCCTATCTTTATCCCTGATTTGGGAGAAAGGACGACGCAACTATCTTCTGAAAATCCATCTGCGCAAGAAGTAAGGGTTCTCAGCTCTAAGTCTAAAATCATCAATTTAAGAGAGGCCACTGTGATGGAGAAAATGGAAAAAAATTCAAAATAGAAATGGAGACCAATCTATGTTAGCTAAGGAAGCAGTTTCAAGTCTAGTGGAACTATGTAATGAAGTTGGAGGAAGGGTGGAAGCTCAGCAAATGAATTTTGTATCGGTAATGACTAAATTGGTTGGGAATTTTCAAATCAGAAAAAAAAAGTGAGCAAAGAGGGAACTGGAAAGGGTCTGCATCCAGAAAACCCTTATGTGAATGCAGTCAAAAACACGATGGGATCTGGGTCAACATAAGTTGATAATGGAATGTCATTAAATGGTATGGAAGCATCTGTGTTTGAAAATGGAATGGCATCAAATGCTTGGGAATCAATTTCTTTGAATGTTTGATATCAAAATTTTATCATGGAACATATGTGGGCTTAATGCATTTGAAAAAATGGGTGCATTACAAGAACTGATCAAAAAACAGAAATGCAACTGCTGTCTTATACATGAAACAAAGGATTACAAACTAGCTTGGCAAACAACTGTGGTACAATGATAGCTTCGATTGGTGCTACCTCCCTTCTCAAGGTGCCATTGGTGGTCTTCTAATGATCTGGGATGATGGAAAGTTCTCCAAGATTGAAGTGAATTCAGGTTCTTATTCTATCTCTGGAAAACTTCAAAATAAATCTGATCAATACGTATGGGTTTTAACTAATGCGTACTCCAAACCTTCTTATAATGAGAGATCTTCTTTTTGGAATGAAATGAATATGCTAAGAGCTTGGTGGAGTGGTCCCTGGTGCTTAGCATGGGACTTTAATGCAACCAGAAGTGAAGAGGAAAGAAATATGGCTGGAGGAGATATGAGAAACAGAAACTTTCTGAACCAATTTATTGCTGATTGGGGTTTAGTTGATTTAGAGCTAAATGGTGGAGCATTCACTAGGTCTGATGGTAGAGCTACTTCTTTACTATCCAGAATTGATAGATTCCTGCTAAGTCATGACTTAGATGAATATTGCTCTCAAGCGGTTCAGGTAGCGCTCCTCAGAGTTTACTCTGATCACAGTCCCTTACTCTTGGATTTTAACCCAATAATAAAATGCAATCCTTATTTTAAATTTGAAACAATTTGGTTGCATCAGAAAGATTGTATTCCTAAAGTGCAACTTTGGTGGAACTCAATGGATTATAGAGGAAGTCCAGGATATAAGTTTGCCATGAAGCTACAAAATCTTAAGTTCTTTCTGAAAAGATGGGCCAGAGAAACATTTGGTGATATGCGGCAGAAATTTGAACTTCTGGAAGGAACCATACAACAGCTGAATCTTCTGGAAGAATCATGGCCCCTTAATGAAACTCAGTTCTCTTCCAGGCTCCAGGAAGAAATCGAGCTAAAGAAGCTTAAAGTTATAGAAAAAAGAAAGTTTATGCAAAGAGCTAAGCTACAACTGCATTTAGAAGGTGACAAAAACTCTTTGTATTTCCATAAGATGGTGAGCTCAAAGAGGAAAGCCAACTCTATAGTCAAGCTGGTGGTGGAAGGTGAAGATTGCTTTAATCAATTAAGATTTAAGCAAGAAATTCAACACTACTACATGAACCTGTTCAAAGAAGATCAACAGTATGCCCCTGAATTTAGTGGCCTGGACTTCAAAACAATTTCTTCTGAAGACAATCAATTACTAGAAGCAGAATTCAAGGAAGAAGAAGTTCTCAACATAATTAATTTTTTTGGCAAATGCAAAGCTCCGGGGCCGGACGGAATGATTATGGAGTTATATGCAGCTTGTTGGGACATTATTAAAACTGACCTTCTATCTGTTTTGCAGGAATTTCATACTCTTGAGCATACAAATTGGAGATTGAACTGTTCATTCATAACTTTAATTCCAAAGAAAGAAGATTCTTGCACTCCTAAAGACTTTAGACCACTGGGCCTTATTGGAAGTATGTACAAGATTATTTCAAAGCTTCTTACGGAAAGACTTAAGCTGGTTATGCCTAAGATCATCTCAGATTATCAAAGTGCATTTATCCAAGGCAAACAGATTTTAGACGGAGTTTTGATTGCAAGTGAATGTGTGGAGGCCAGACTAAAGCAAAAGAACCCAGGTCTCTTATGCAAGATAGACATGGAAAAAGCATTCGATAATGTAAGATGGGTGTCTCTCTTCAAAATTTGGAGAAACATGGTTTTGGTAGAAAATGGAGAATGTGGATAAAATGGTGTGTTACTTCGGCAAATTTGGCAGTATTGGTAAATGGTAATTCTTCGGAGAAATTTGCTCCAACAAAAGGCCTTCGGCAAGGTGATCTTCTTTCCCCATTTCTATTTTTATTGGTTGCTGAAATTTTAACCAAATTATTATAGCAAGCTAGTTCAAGAGGGAAAATACATGGCTTCTCAGTAACTTCAGGAGGAGAAATGGTGACACATCTCCAATTCGCGGATGATACCTTAATATTTCTAAATGCAGATACACAAGAAGTCAGGTTTTTATCTGTCATTCTAATGTTATTTGAAGCACTAACAGGTTTAAAACTTAATTTAGATAAAAGCACTCTGACAAATATAGGTGCAGAAGAAAATATATAACATCTGGCTGAAGTGTTGGGCTGCAAGGTCGAGTCTCTCCCAATCAAATATTTGGGCCTTCCTCTTGGAGCAACAGTAAGAAAATATACTGTGTGGGAACCTGTCTTAGAGAGGATGGAAAGGAAACTGGCGGTATGGAAGACCAAATATCTGAACAAAGCAGGTAGAATCATTCTCATAAAAAGCACTCTCTCTGCTTTACCTACCTATTATATGTCTATCCTTACTCTGCCTGCTAAAGTGGAAAAGAGAATGGTGAACATTATGAGAAGATTTTATTGGGGAACGAAAAACAACAAACTTAAAATGTGTTGGGTTTCATGGGATAAGATGTGCAGACACAAGAGAAATGGAGGTCTTGGCCTTAGGAACTTGAAGTGTGCCAACAAAACTCTTTTATCAAAATGGATTTGGAGATATACCAAAGAAAAAGGTCAACTATGGAGAAGAATAAGTCAACAAAGAACCAGCAAAAATGAAAATGATACTGTACCTGTTGATATGAAAATTTCACAAGGAAAGGGGCTTTGGAAAGGAATTCTCAATGTGAAGCAATGGCTAAAAGATAAAATGACTGTATCAATAAGAAAGGGTAATAAGTTGTATTTTTGGCATGATAATTGGAGAGGGGAAGGGGCTTTAAAGGAATTATTCCCAATGATGTACAAAAAAGCAGGAACAAAATGGAGTAGCATCGTAGAATGTGTGGACAGGCAAGGCAACTGGGAACTAAAGTTTCGTAGTTTGGCATCCTCAAATGTGAGAGGCAGTTATTTTGAGCTAATGAGGAAGATTGGTTCGCCACCAACTTTTGTGGAGGAGGAAGACTTTATCAAAATTTTTAATGATGTAACGGGAAAATTCCCAAACAGAAAATGTTATGAAGCACTTAATACTCAAGATGGGTCACAGGTACCTTCCTTCCCTAATTTTCTGTGGGAGGAAAATATACCACCAAAAGTCTCTACACTGCTTTGGTCCGCTTTCCATAATGCGTTACCTACATTACACAATCTTCAACATAGAGGCATATCGGTTTCTGCACTAACTTGTAAACTATGCGATAAGGAAGTGGAAGATAGCAACCATATATTATGTCACTGTGAATATTCAAGGAAGGTGTGGTTTTATTTTATTAAGGCTTTCAAAATATCCTGGTGCATGAATGAGAATCTACAACAGAATTTTGAGGCTTGGCGTCTCAATGTATTATCAGGAAGAAACAAAAGGATATGGAAATGGCTTCCGTATGCAGTTATATGGAATATTTGGAAAGAACGAAACTATAGAACTTTTAAGGGAAAGAAGAAGTCAGTAGAAGACGTAATACTGGAGGTGAAAACTTCTCTGATTTTATGGGCGACAGAACTAGATATTTTTGAAGGGATACCCATAGATAGTATTTTGTTTAATTGGATGGCAGTGGTACCATAAGATGTTTGTTTGTCTGTAGTATGTAAGTGACGGTTTGTAACTTTTTTATCTTTTTATATGAATTGAACCTTTTTATCAAAAAATAAAATAAAAATAAAAATAAAAATAATAAATGTATTCAAGCATCGTCAGGGTCCAGGGATACCTAATGTGTTTGAAATTGATAATCAACAACTTGATGAGAAAAGGCGTTGGACGCGTTCCAGAATGGCTAGGGTTAGCCTTCTGATCTGCCCTTTCTGGTTTCTTGCCCAACTTACTTTTAGTTGGATTTGATATCGTAGTGGTAAGCTTATGAGTTTTATTTATCTTTTTTGTGCAGTCGAATACAAGCGTCTAGCTTATTCACCTTTCTTGTCGCTCTATTGTTTTTAGGGGAGAAGTTTACATGGGTTAAGCTAATCAGTGTGCTTTTATGCATGACTGGGACAATAATAGTCAGCCTAGGAGATTCACAGTCTGGATTAAGTGGGATTGCTTCAAGGCCTCTTCTTGGAGACCTTCTAGCTCTTGTTCTTCCGGTTTCTATGCGGTGTATATTACTCTTATTCGTAAACAATTGCCTGATGAAGATGATGACAAAAGTGGGCGTGCTAGTATGGCACAATTTCTTGGTTATCTAGGGTTGTTTAATCTCTTGCTTTTTCTACCTATTTCTCTTTTGCTGAATTTCACGAAGTTGGAACCTTTCCATGCCCTCAGCTGGCAACAATTTGGTCTGATCGTCCGCAAAGGTTATTTCTGAATCTATCTTCTCATTGTTATGCATCATACCTGAAACTTATTTAGGTTCTGCAAACAAGTGACATTGCTTTCTCTAGAATAAGGGTAAAAATGATTTCTAAAAATACACCACCTTTTAGCTTAGAACTCCTTGTTGTAAATTGTTCCATAGCTATGTATTTCAAATTGTCGCATAGTTATATGGTTTCTTCTTTGTACTAAATAAGATAACACTTGAATCTGGCCAAAAGGAAATAACAGCAAAATCTATGGTATTTTTGAAGAGTGGCAGTGAAACAATGTATCATATAATAGGTCTTATTGCACATGCCTAATTCGCCAAAGATATCAGTTACACGTAGTAGTATTATGATTTGGTTCTCTTCACTGAATTAAGATATTTAGGAACAGAGTTATTTGACTCTATTGTGGATCACATTTTAGAGGGTTAGAATTCATCAGGATAACTTGTTCATGATTCAAACAGTATATGTAAGACTAGTAAGAGTGTCATCTGGTTATCACTACCTACTCACACACACACATGGCATTTCTGTATTGCGTATAGTCATTTACACATTGAGGGTAAGCTGATGTAGATTACAGAGTTTCTCGTGAAGATGGGGGTCGAAATAGGGTACTTTACGTTGGAAATGTGGATAGCATGTTTTTGCAAATATAGATGAAAATTAGAGATTATGTTAAGTGCCATATAAATTATAGTGCCCAAAACCTGTATTGTGGACGTTGTTTGTCGGTTTAGTCAGGCATCCATCAATGTCATACTATTCACTACTATCTCTATCTACTATGATAAGAAAAGAGCAACCTTTTCCTTATCAAGTATGAAAAAAACCACATGCACTTGGCAACTGTCAAAAGGGGATCGTTCAAGAAGGTGTTAATGAAGCTGCCTAAAATATGTTTTTCCCAATGTCAGTTAAGATCATGCTTGCATTCTACAAGGATTAGAAGGCCTCTCTTAATTGTTAAATTCTACCTTAAGCGATCATGATGTGCTGTTAGAAAACATTTCCCTTTTCTTAAGACTACATGTTTCTGTCTCTCATTATGGAGGCAAAAAGTATCAGATATAGGCTAAGGAAAACTACTGCTGGTAGAAGGAAAATATCTGGAATTTATCACTCCATTTGGAGCATCTTAGGTCTAATACCATAACAAGGTTTGAGAAGTAGAGGTTTTTTAGTTGTTGAACAGTCGATACATCTCATGTAGTTCTAGTCACCAGGATCTTTGTTTTAAAAAAATTGTTATGACTATTTATTTGCCAATAAAGTAAACTGAATTTTATTGTTAAAAACTAATGTTAGATTGTAAGGAATCCCCTGCACTTAGATCTTTGTTCAAGATTTACCCATGTCTCCTCTTTTTTGCATCTCAATTCAACGATTTATGAAGTTGACTTTGGGACCTTCCATTCAGAGCTAGTAGTATTCATGAACTTTTTACGAGTGATTGTGGTAGGACAGCATCCTTTGCATATTTTCTCTGGAAAGGCCTATCTGTAGATCTAGTGTAATTAGGTATTACAGTGAAAGTGGACAGTATCTATTGTTGTCTGTTGACATGATTGGTAATTGGCATATTTCTACACTTTCAAAACAGTTTTTTTATGGGGCTAACTTTTTGTAGAATGATCTTCTTACTGTGTACTATTATCTCACAAAAAAATTAGCACTTTCCGTAATGTCTGACCTTGCCATCTACCGGTTTGAAATTCAACCGTTTATAAAGTAGAACTGCTCGTGTGATAAACAATAAAATATACCTACGCCTAAGGCTGGCCTGTTATCTGTTTGCCCGATCAAATTTAATAGCATACTATAATTGATCAAGTGTTGTACCCCTTATTCTTTGCTTGTTACATTTTCCACCTATCGTCTGCAAACTAAAATGAAAAAATGGAAAATTTTCTTTGCTTCCCTAATGACTAATATCATCTAGTACTACTTCAGGTCTTCTTGATAATGTGCTGAGTGATTACTTATGGGCGAAGGCTGTTCTTCTTGCAACTACCACTGTGGCAACAGCTGGTTTGATGATTCAGGTTCCTCTGGCAGCTATAGTGGATTCAATGACGGGAAATGCTCCTCATCTCTTGGATTACATTTGAGCAGCGGCTGTCATGGTTGGATTTGCTGGCATTAACGTTCCTTCTGATGCTTGTTTCGGCTCAAGAGATGAGGTAAATCTGGAAAACGACGAGGAAGATGTTACTGCAGGGAGTGATTCCTACCATAACTTGTCAATTAGTAGAGACACCATCGTTATCTCTTGAAGTATTACAATGTTGGTATCCTTGAGACAATTGAATCATGTCTCTGAAATCTTAAATTTAGTGGGTTCATCTATCATATTTTATCACTTTAAGTCAGGGAAATCTTATCTGGTTAGATGGTATGACATTTATGATTAGCTCAAGGCTCTTATAAATTTATAGGAACCCCACTTTACACGATGTTCTTTGAGTGTTTACCAGTTAGAGAATTAAGTCCCAAGTTTTACCAAAAGAGTGTACCCTCCAAATTTTTACATGCATAGGGTTGGAATTAGTAAGACAAGAAAACATTGGCTGTACGAATTGTGCCAAGATGATGTAGCTATTTATTGTCACTGTGAATATCTGTGTATTGCCGTGTATTCAAGAACACAAAATAGAAAACCAAACTTTTATGTCTCCTACTGTTATAATAATTGTTTTTGTACTGTTATTTTTCCAATTTTTACCTTTTCTTGTGTTTTTTTGTATACTTTGCTTTAGACCTAAAGCTACTGACCAAAACTCTCTTCACGTTCTATTAAGAAATTAGCTCTGCATATGAGATATTCATGAACTTTGTTTATTTCATTAACAATCTATTTACTGCTACTACCTGCATTTCCTAGTACAGATTGACACAAACTAATGTCAAATGCAGGCTGTCAGTATGAAAAATCAACGAAATAAAAAATGGTCGTTGGCATTGATTAAAGTCAAGGAAAACTCAATCTCAGTTATCGCCTGATTTTCTTTGTTCATTCAATCCAAGAATGTTTTGTTGGCTGAAGAAAATTTCATCCAAGTTCAATCTCTCTTGGATTTCTCTATTTGGCAAGAAGCTTAGGGTCTGATTTCTCGGGTTTTGTTCATTTCTCCCTCCTTTCTTTATTCCTGCTTTAACACTACCTATTCTCATGGGAAATACGCTACCACCATCCCCAACCAATCCAACTGCTTCTCCCACTGCAATACATACAGCATCTCTAAAATCTCAATCCATCAGAACTGAAAAGGCAAGTTTAAGCCTATGTGCTACCCAACAATCGATGCAAACACCACTTTTATCTACACCTCCCAATGAAACACTATCAAAAACCCTAACCACCTCAGCTTCTTCTCCACCGAATCATCATCCAATTCGAATCCCCTAGATTCTACAACTACCACTTTCCATCAAAAGTCACTTCCTTTAAGATATTCTTTACAACAGAATCTTCCATCCCACTCTCATTCACCCTTGCCAAATAATAAACAAACTTTTAAACATCGCCATCAAGAAGATAACCTTTTTCTCCTAACTGAAAGGATGCAAAACCTCATGCAAATCCATCAAAATTATAATCTGGCTGTTAAAGTTCTAGGCACAAACATCTCTTACCATACATTAAAAAATACTCTTACCAAAAGATGGTATCCTCTCCTATTCAAGCACCTAGAAACAATGCAAAACACCGAGGTGTTCCAACTATCCATGCTTTACAGTGAAGACAAACAAAACATTTTTGAACACCAACCTTGGACTAGTGGGAACTATGTGATCATCATAGAAGACTGGAAAACCTTCATCACATATCCATATACGTGTTTCAAGTTTGTACCATTCTGGATGCAACTTCCGAATTTACCTCTCTATTTCATAGATGAAAAAGCAATCCTGGACATTATAAAAAAATCTGACACATGTACAGTTATGGAGCCACTGTACTACAACACTAATAAACCTACAAGGTTCTATAGAGCTTGCAAATTGCAATCTTGTAAGTGAAATAATGGTGCAAAGCAGCACGGGTTAGTATGTAGTGTCACCTAAAATTAGTCCACTCCATTCAGTTTTGGTTTTGGCAAAGACCCCTACGATACATAGGCAGGTAGGGTGCAGCAGAAGCGCAAACCTTTTTCACCCTCTCTCCATAACATTAGACCTAGATACATACTCTCGGAGGCAGGTAGCGTGTATAAGTTCAAATGGTGTACTTTTAAGTTTTAACATAAAGTAAATACTGTTGATGTACATATTGGGAAACGGTGTACCTATCTACCTACGATACATACTCAGGCAGGTAGGGTGCAGCAGAAGCGCAAACCTTTTTCACCCTCTCTCCCACTTTATGTGCATGGGGAAATGGTGAACAATTAATCACCGTTCTACCTATCTCACTGATTGGGGAAACAAAGTCAAAAAAGAGTGAAGAAAAAAAACACGTACAGATAAACGAGAGATTATTAGTTGGCTATTTTTTCAGTCTGAGAGAACCAAAAGGGTAGAAAATCTAGCAGGAGAAAGAATTTCTCAGAGATTCAGAAGGTATAACGGTTTTGTAATGGTTTGTAATGCAGTTCTTAATGTTGTTTTTTTTTGGTATCTTCTTCATTGCACTAGCTAGATATGCTAACGCTTTATTTCCAATGTTTTTTTCTTGTTCGTCATTACAGATTTGAACTAGTCATTTTCAATGCAAAATATTACCAGAAATATTGTACAATGTATGTACCTAAAACCCAACTTGTGAATGCCGAGCTATATTCATGCTATGCAGTATAATCAATCGTTCAAACTTTAAGTTTGTCAAAACTTTTGTATATTTATCTTTCTTTTGCTTTTCTCGGGGAACATTTTTGCCCAAACGAAAGGTAGTAAAAATTCTGTTTTTTTTTTTTGTGTTGCAAAGTGATTGATTTACTTTTGCAGTTCAAAATCAGCATGCACATATTGTGGACGACGTTCCTTCATCTTCTAGATTCAAATGGAAGGTTGAAAACGTTTCTAAATTGAATGAGGAAAGTCGTTTCTCACCTATTTTCAGAATAGGTCCTCGTAAATGGTATATGAATCAATTTGGTGACTAACCCTTTCTCTGCAGTACTAGTACTATCTCTATGTTACAATTTCTGTTATGGTATTGAATACTAAAAATTCTGTATATCTTCGTGTTAGGCGATTGGTAGCTTTACGCAGGGGATGGAACGGTTACTTATCACTCTATATGGTTGCTATTGAATGTAAGGATTGGCAATTTGCGAAATTCAGTTTGTCTGTTGTTGATCAAACCACTAACAAAAACACATTGAAAAAAGGTAGCATTTGTGCACTATAAATTATTTTCACACATATACAAATCAAATCGATAACTTCTGCAGGATCTAAATTTTAGCTCTGGTTTATTTGTATACATAGAGACGGAAGACATGTTCCGGTTCACCAAAGATGAGAGCGGTTGGGGTTTTGATGAGTTCATACAGCTCAAAGAACTTAGAGATCCTAGCAATGGCTATATCATCAATGATGCTTGTATTGTTGAAGTTGAATTCTGTTTAGACTCAATACAAAATTTTAAAGAGGTTGGTAGCTTGTTGTTCCTAAACCAACAACTATTTATTATCCAAATTAGCCTCGATAAATTATGAATATGTACTGTTGTATCTGTTGATATTGTAATTTAGGAGTTGGTGCCTATGGAACATATGGAATCCGTCAAGGTTCAGGATAAAGTGTCAGTCACAAAGGTTCAAGATAGATCATCTGGTATAGAGACTGCGACTAGTACCGGTACCTTAAAAGCTAATACTTCAGTATGTCTGAATAACGATTCAGCTGCATTTTGCCAAACATCTAAGGTATCAAAGGTACGTAGGTTTTTTTTTTTTTGCCTGACCTTGAAATGAATACATACATATAAATTTCCAAGATCACCCCATTGAAACCTGCAACAGAAATTTGACAGCTAAAATTACCTCCGATGAATAAAAACAATGAGAAGAATAATGTATATCGTAGACTTACAAAACCTAATTCTAATAAGGTCGAGCCATAAGTTGGACCACGGCAGCCTCTTTCTTTAGCATTTTGATAATGGATATCCTATTTATATTCACATGAGTGAAAACAGAAGTATACAGTCAAAACCAAAAGATAAATATCAAAATTAAACAACAAAACACAACCCTGAGAGCAACCACGATAGGGGGACTAGACCAAAGATCAAAGAATAAAAAAATTTAGTCTTTGGTCAGCCCAAAACACTACGGTCCCCGACCCAAATATGATCAGACGGTCTTCTAAGGGCATCCACAATGGGATGATCAAACCCAACGATCAAAGATCAAAAATTTTGATTTTTGATCGGGGATAAGAACAACGGGAGATGATCAGGCGCGTTTCTAGCACGGCGTTTGGTGGCAAGCGAGGTACTATTATCTCGCTTGAAAAAACGGACGAGACAATAACCCATCGCCTGGTACAAGCGAAATTGTAGCCTCCCGCCCCCCAAAAAAAAACACAGGCGAGATCCCAGAACCCCGCCCAATACCCAAGCGGAATTCCATTCTTTCGCCTGTTGAAGCGACGTCCCAAACACTCGCTTACCACCCATGCGAAGAAACCGTGTGCTTGAATTATCCGGGCGAGAGAGTAGAGGGTCGTCCAGATGAACGTGCGAGTGATATGTGTGGGATATGGAGGGGCGAGAGGGTAGAAGATCGTCGGCTCCAGGAGGCGAGAATCCAACCTCTCACCTGTCAATTTCAGCTAGTTAAAAACCCTAAAAAACCACATTTCTATTCTTCATCTTCTTCGCCTCCTGTAGCCCACTTCTCGCCCAGCCGCAACCCTACCACAACCCAATTTTTCCCAACAATTTCTTCCTTTGACAAGAACCCATAATCTCGTTTCATTTTCCTACTAAATCTTAAACTAAACCCAAGCGAAATCAAGGTATATCTTCTTCCCTAAAAAAATTAAATTTAGTTGTTTTAATTTCATATATATAGATGATTTTTTTGTTAAATTAGTTGTAAATGTTGTTTAATTACTATATTATAAACCCATAATTTTAATTTTAATTTGTGTTATAATTATAAAATTGAGAATTTATTTAGGGTTTATGTACATGTTATGAATTAGGTTTTAAAATTTGTTGTTATTTGATAAATTGAACATACCATACGAAATTGTTGTAGCTTAATTTTAGTGGGTTTATGTTTAATTTTTGGTTGAGTGTAATATGTTGTGTACAAATCAAAGGAATTATATTTGATTTAATTTTGATTTAATTTAAAAACAAATGTGTATGGAAATATTTGCAATTGTGTAATTTGAATTAGATTGGTTATAATTGGTGTGATTGTTGTATTTTGATAATGATGTATGTATTTTTTGAATGTTTGATGTATAATTCTTTGTACAAATGTATATGGAAATTTTGCTTTTCCTACATGTTTAGATGGTGTTTAATTAATTTTGAATGTTTATGCATTGTGGTGATAGATTGAGTATATTGACAATGTTTTATTATTTGTTTCGGCAGATGTCTAACAATGTTGTTTCGAGATGGGTTGGCAGAAAGAAAACCAACAAAAAAGCTAAAATCACAGAGGATTCTGAAGCACAGTCCATGGTCCCCGAGTCGGTAGATGTTCCGGGGTTCGAACATTACACCGTTGTCGAAGATACGGAGGAACATGTTTCTACAAATATTATATATTCCTCTGACGCCAACTTCAGGTTTGACCATCGTGGTTCTCTTAAATCAGTTCTACAGGTTTACAAGAGAATTACTCAGGAGTCTAATATGGTCCAATATATAATAGAAAGGGGAGGTTGGGGCAGATTATTATCCCTACCTGTAGTAGATTCATCACACGCTCTAACTGATTTTATTATCGAGCGGTTTTGGGATACTACCAACACATTTCATTTTTCTTTTGGGGAGCTTGGGTTCACTCCCCTCGATTGGGTTATGTTGACCGGGCTTAGTATCGGTGTCGGGAGATCAGTTCCTTATGAGCCAAAAAAGTTTAAATTTGAATACGTCCGTGCGAATATCTTTCCTGAACTGAAAGATAATGTGGTATGCAAAAGAGAAGGTGTTCCACAACAGTGGGTTTCAGATGCAATAACTCTCAAGTTTTTGACCACCTATTTTGATATCGCTACATTGAACGCGGCGAACAATGATAGTGTCCTTGCTGATAGAGTTGTGAGGGCGTTCTATATGTATGTTCTGGGGAATTTCTTTTTCCCAAATGCAAAAACATACATTGATTCAGGATGGTTGGCTGCTTTTGAAAATCTAAATGAAGTTGATCAGTACGACTGGGGTGGTCCTGCATTCTCAAAATTGTATTCGGGTCTCGCCACGGCTTCTAGGGGACAGAAATCAGTATCTGGGCCATTCCAAATTTTGGAGGTAATTTATTTAATGTTAAATGAAATAAATTTTCTTACAATTTAATTTCTATGTTGTTAAATCATTTTGAATGTATTTATGTTGTAGTTTTGGGGATACGAATATCTTGGGATATTTCGTCCAAACAAGACTACGGCTGAAAGTGAACATGAATGGCCAAGATGTCGTAGGTGGTTCGCCCCCCGGAAGAAGGGTGTTGATATCGTGAAGTCAAGGACTGAACTGAATCAGTTATCTGTAGAGTCCGTGACTTGGCAACCATGGCTTACTGCAGTTAACTACATGCCGGAAGAAATTGGTTGCAAGGCAATAGAACTTTCTGGACAACGGGTTACATTCTCCTGGCTCGGCACTGTAAGTTCTCTAGTTCTTTTCTCTTACAATCTTACATTTTCCAACTCGTACTGTTGTGACATGGTTGATATTTATTTATTGTCATTTTATTGGATAAAGCACAATATGTATCTCGGAGACTGTTGTTGGAGGCAGAACAACCCAACTTGGTGTATTCCTGCAAACCCCCCTAGTTGCATTTCCAACTTCGGTGACGATGAGATTGAGGACATGACAGCCAGAGCTCACGGGAATTGTAGTGAATACGTACGTGTCGTGGAATACGAGGTTTATTATGAATATTGGCGACATGTTACCAACCTCTACAAATATGTGACGGCGGTTGATTGGGAGGTTGAAACGTATGGATATGCGGGTGACTGTATCAAACACAACATCCCACGACGCCGTGATCATGTACCCATTCCTCCTCCCCAACAACTACCATATGTAAGTATTGAACAAAGTCGTGAAAAAATTGATTACGGTTTATGAAATGTTGTGTTTCTAATGCTTATTCTTCTTTTTTTCCATCCCAGGTGGCGGCTTATGATTTAGTGCAAGATTTTGCTGATTTTACGCAAGAGTTGCGGGATTTTACCTTATCTGAAACTAAGGATAGGATGGACTACATGATAGCTAAGGAAGTTGAGTTCAACACATTTCGAACTCAGACAGCCGCTGAAATGAGCCTCCTACAAGATCAGGTTTCGTTGTTGACCAGACAGCTAAGCCAATCCCGTCAAGAACAACCCGTAGGTTTTGCCTCATATGCCATAACACCACCTCTCGTTTCTTCATCAACAGTTCGCCCAACGCAGAACGTCAGACCATCTTTCCCGTCATTTATTCCACCAAGATCGAACTCCGGTTAAATAAAATATTTTTAAAATTTGGATTTTATTTAAAAAGAACTTCTTTGGTTATTTTTATTGTTGATTTAGTGTTAAATTAATTTTTTTTTTTTTACTATGCCGTTTACGTAATATGATATTTTTACGGCACATTACTATAGTTATATGACCGTTTTATTACCGTTTTTTTTCCTTGCACAACGGCTATATTTTGTATTTGAGACCACTATAAATAAAATTCTGTAGCTACCTTCCTCATTTCATTATTCCCACATTTTAGTTTTCAATGTCTTGGTATGAAAATTGTACCCTTTATGCAAGCAATTTTGTTTTAGATGAAGATTTATCCATATGTCGAAACATAGTATTACATTATCCAGCAAGGGGTCAGGAACGTGATATCAATGGTTGTATGACCATGCAATGGTTGGAACACACACATGCAAACTTTTGCGATGAAACCGGTAATCCCAACAACCGGAACAGAGCAGGCCTTTTTTGTCGATATGTGGAAATTACTAAGGAAGTATTAGAATTTTCTTCTTTAACTGCTCGGGTCAATGAATTTCGTCTTAGGAATGAAACTGATGAAGAAGTTGTTGCCCGATCACTGGAGGAATGGACAAGATGGAAACGAAGTGATTTCCGGTACAAACCTCATTTTGAGATCTTAAGGGTAATGGATGAATTCAATCCTTTTGTGTTGATCTTTCTACCTAGTAGGCCAGAACGTCGTCAACGTCGTCCGACAAGCCAAGCCTTACGGTTTCACTTATAGGTTTATTTCTTACTTGATTTTTCTGTATCGGTAGTTTATTTTTCTTTTCCCTTTCATGTATGTCTTTTTTGATTTAATAAAAGTATTGTAATAGCATAAGGTGTTCTTCCGTTGACGACGATTCAGGCGCTATTATTAGGTCACTAGCATAAATAAAAATTCAAACTCTAAAAAAGAGATAAATTAAACTTTAACTTCAATTAATAAATTTAGGAGTCAATTCCGATTACATTTTGGACTTCATGAACTCGTAGCTTGCTACAAATATGAATTTTTCCCCCATTTCCTGAAAGTAGTGCATTTTAGCGATTTCCTCCTACACAAGCGGACGAAATAGTTGAATAATTTGTTATTTGACATTGTTGTTATTGATAGAGGAGACAACTTTTCTAATGGTATGCATACTCACAAATTATTTGATCGATAATCCTTAATGAGTGTGGTTAAAGATCCGTTGTTGTATAGATACATAATCAGCTATTCCCTTTCGAATAACTTGGTATCTATCATAAATTTGTACAACAGATCTTTGGGTTGAATTTCCATATTCTCACCAAAATGTGTGTGGATCCTCCCCCATAAGGTTTCTGGATCAACAATTCCGACTATAACATCTTGACGTAAGGTTTCGTAATACCAGGATTTTTTTATATCCAAGTCTTCAGCTGAATGAAATGTTGACATGGGTGGAGGTAAGTTTTGAAGTGAACAAAAAAAGAAAGATGATTAAATAGAGAAAAATAATCTATTTCATTTCATTGCCTTGTCAAGTTACATAAAATATCACTGACAAATCATCTCATTGCCTTGTCAAGTTACATAAAATATCTCTGACAAATCTGAAAAATAATCTTTGCATTGAAATGTGGTCGGTGTCAGGTCAATTCATCACATTGGGTTGTCGACTTACAGAAAATATCTCTGACAAAGTTGGAAGATAATCTTTGCATTGAAATGTGGTCGGTGTCAGGTCAATTCATCTCATAGCCTTGTCAAGTTACATAAAATATCTCTGAAAAATATGAAAAATAATCTTTGCATTGAAATGTGGTCGGTGTATTGTCAATTCATCTCATTGCCTTGTCAAGTTACATAAAATATCTCAGACAAATCTGAAAAATAATCGTTGAATTTAAATGTGGTCGGTGTCAGGTCAATTCATCCCATAGCCTTGTCAATATCAATATTCAAAATTCAGTTTTACTCTTCTATTATAAATAACCACACTGGCTTCTCCATCAATACAAACCGAATTTATCATTAGCTCTTGCTCAAAAAATTGTAACACGGAAAAAAATGGCAAACTATCTAAATCATATAGACAACAATGGTTCCTCTTCTAGTTTTCATCAGTATGTTTCTTATACTTTTTCTTCTTCTGGTTCATTAAACGATGATGATAACAGTAGTTACTACTCATCAGATGAAAGTTCACTTGAAGCGAACAGTAATAACCTAGCAGTTACTGCTGGTTTAATGTTGTCAAATATGAACGCTCCACATACACGTACAAAAATACCAAGACAACGTGATGTAGGTGCCAAAGGTCTATGGAGAGACTATTTCTGCAACAACCCGACGCTTCCGCCGAATGTATTTCGTAGAAGATTCAGAATGCGTCGAGAGTTATTCAACCGTATATTGGGTGATGTTGTTGCGGTAAATAGTTATTTTGTGCAAGAAAATGATGCCTGTGGTGTTCTAGGCTTAACCCCCCACACAAAAATTACTGCAACAATTAGAATGTTAGCTTACGGTTGTGCGGCGGATGCAATCAATGAGTATTTACGTATTGGGGAAACTACAGTTTTGGAAGCCACCCTCAGATTTTGCAGGGTGATAGTCCAACTATACGAAAAAGAATATTTACGGACACCAACTCAGCGTGATGTTGAACTCCTCCTCGATGAAAACAAAAAAAAAGGATTTCCAGGGATGCTTGGTAGTGTGGATTGCATGCATTGGAAATGGGACAAATGCCCTTCCGCTGAATCCGGGGCTTATACCGCTTACAAGGGTAGCGAAAGTGATATTTTGGAGGCAGTGGTGTCGCATGATCTTTGGTTTTGGCATGCATTTTTTGGTATGCCGGTTTCAAACAATGATATCAATGTGATGAACCGGTCGTATATTTTCAAAAAGCTTATCAACGGTAAAGCACCGGAAGTTAACTTTGAGGTCAATGGAAATCAATATAATATGGGGTACTATCTTGGGGATGGAATATACCCAGAGACAGCAACTATTGTGACTACCATAAAACATCCTGATTCCCAAAAGAAACAGAAATTTTTAGCTATGCAGGAAGGTTGTCGAAAGGATGTTGAACGGGGGTTCGGGGTACTACAAAGTGAATTTGCAATTATCAAACAACCCGCAAGAATGTGGAATCCTGACGTGTTAGCCTATATAATGAAAACTGTCATTATTCTACATAATATGATAGTGGAGGATGAATGTATTCCCGGTGACTGGCCGCATGACTATGAACAACGAAGCCATGGTGCTCCATGTGTCATTTCAAGGGACAACACTGCTCAACTTTCAAGAATGGTGAAGGACCAACGCAGACGTGCAGTATTCGATAAACAAACTGGGGTTCGTTTGAGAAATGACTTGATCGAACACATATGGTCATCTGTTGGGGATGAGTGAATTTTTTATGGGCTTTTTGGCTAAATGTGTTGTAAGGACTACACTTATTAGTTGCGTTTATATTTAAAGTGATCTTTCGAGTGCATCTAGTTTCTGAAGTAATTTTAAAAAATAATTCCAAAAAATTAGGAGCCGTTAAAAACATAAAAATCTATTGGTATTATATTAAACTGAAAATTCTAAATAAATGCATGAAATTAAATAAACAATATGAAAATAGTAAATAATAATGTCCTCTATGATTGTTTTAATCTTTTTCTCAAAATTTCACCCTTCCTCAGTTCGATTTCGCTCTTGATACATCATCCATTTGTGACAGATCCATCGTTATTATACGGAATTCCTCTTCTGCTTCTTGCCTAGCTTGTATTGCCGCAAACTTTGCATTTGAATCAGCTAACTTAGCTTCAAACTTTGCTTTATCATTAGCTAATTTTGCTGCAAACTCAGCATCTCTTTGTGTCATCTTCATATCTCTTTGTTTCGTACATTTGACGTTGAAGCTTTGTTGCTCTCTATAAATATTTTCCATCAATTCCTGTTGTTCAGTAAATTTTGCTTTCCCTTTTGTGTTTTGTCGTTTCGCCTCTTTTTTCCCCATTGGAGGGATTACTGTGTTTGGGATATCTCCTAGGTCGTCAAAGGCGCTTGGACCATCTAGGCTTAAGTCTGGTGTGTCCTATACGTCCTGAGATTCATTGTCGTAATCAGACTCTTCTTGTGATGAATCGAAAACAAATGTCGACCTTCTTGAATATTTAATATTTTCTAGCATAATTGTGTAGCAATCTTCATGCTTAAAACTTCGACCAGTGGCTTCCTTGAAAAGCCTACGGACTTCTGCGAACTGGTGTTTCAATTCAATTTGTTAAAGGATATACAATCATATGATTAATGTAATAAGCATAATTAAACGAGTTGTTACCTTATTTTCAGGGCCCCAGCCAGTATGATCTTCCCTTTTTACTTCAGCCTCCTTTGCAGACAATAGTGCAACATCTTTACTTATAATTTGAAATCGTTTCTGAAGGGAGGTCCAACTACGTGCTGGCATAGTAGGTATATCTTCTTTCATCCGACATAGAATACGTGACCATAAAATCTTCACATTGACCGGCACCAATGCTAGAATCTTGAGAAATTGACAAATGAATTCTACACATCGTAACATCTTCAAAGACGAAAAATTTGGACCTCGTGCTTTTGATGGTGGCATTTTACTAATCGATTTCAAATAAGAACCAACTTTAGAATTTTCACACAAAATATGTATGAATTCAGTAAAATGCCATTGGTCTCCTATCCCATATATATAGAGTAAAATTATAGCCGTTAAACTCCAACGATAATATTTCAACGGAAGTATTAACGGTCACCTGAACGATGGGCTATCATCTCACCCAACCACCAGCGAATCCATGGAGGCTCGCCCAGCTCCAGGCGAGGCCCTGCTGGCTCATCCAATTGTAAGCGCCACTTTAGTATCTCGCCCGTGTTTTCAATTTTTGAGCGGAACCTTAGCACCTCGCTTATGAGTAGGCGAGCTTCCAGGGTATCGTCTTGCGGAGCGGAAGTTTAGTATCTCGCTTGAGCTGGCGAAATGCCAACTCTTCGCCCGTATTTTTAAGCGAGATTGTGGAGAATCGCTCGGTGACAGGCGAGACCTTAAAATTACGTGCGACTATAATTTTTCGTCGTCGATCAACGACGAGATTTAATCTTGAATATTGATTTTTCTCGACTAAATACTAAAATTGATCGACGACTGTGGGTGATTTTTGGCGACTATCGATTATATACCATCTTTGATCGTCGAAATAGTCGACGATTGCAGATGCTCTAACATAACGCTTGGTATTGGGCGTAACTTTAGAGTAACGTACGATGAAACAGACGTAATTCTGGTGTAATGTTTGGTGTTGGGCGGAGATTTGGTTAACGCCTGATAATAGACGCTACATTAAAGAAACGTCTGGAACCAGACGCACTGCTGGTGGAACGCTGCAGCATCAGACGCACCCTTAGCCAAACGCCTGATTAGGCGCTATCCCAAGGTAACACTTGTAATCCAAGCGGAGTGATATAACAAACGCCAGGAAATGGAGCGGAGTCTTAGAAAGACGTCTGGTTACAGGCGAAGTCCCAAAGAAACGCCAGAATAAGTAGCGGAGTCTCAGAACCACGCCATAATATGAAGCGGCGTCCTAGATCAACGCCTGAAATATAGGCGGTAGGGCAGAACAACGCCCGTGTATCCAAGCGGAGTCCCATAAAAGCATTTGGTTTTGGGCGGAGAAGCATATGTTCTCTTCTCTTCTTTCTATCAGACGCACTCCTACATTCTCCTGTGAACATCCAGACGGAAGAAAACCATTCCAGGCGCAATTCTATCACCCTGCCTAACCATTCCCTCTACTTCAATCTTCTAAGTTTTTCAAATCTCCATAGATTAGTGAAGCCGTTGCATTTCACACAAAGGGTTAGGTTTATTTCAAACGAAAAACAAGGTAACAAACTCAATCTCTTATATAGATTTCGATTGATTTTATGGTTATATTATGATTTGTTTTTATGTTATGTTAATTAAAATTTGTTTATATATGTTTGAAGATTAAACATTTCATTATAATTTTAGGGTTTTAGAAATTGTAATTCTAGGGTTTGGATGTTGTAATTTGGGTATAAAAAATTGATGGAATTTGGAATTTGAATTTACAATTGATTAAGTTGTTGGTTAATTAGAGTTGTATTGTGGTTAATTTTAAGTTTTTGATTGATTGATTCCACTTGATTGTTTATGACATTTGGGAATTGTGAATGTTTATAGAAAATTCATAGAATTTGGGAATTATATCTATTTTTTGCAAGGTTCATGATTTGATTAGTAGTGGACTATTTTGTGAATCATGAATTAGTGTATTTTGGATGATTTAAGAATGTTTGTACATTTGATTATTTAATTAGAGGATTATTTTTGTTAATGATAAAATTTGTATTCTTGTTGATTTATGGATAAATGTGGAGTTTTATATTTGTCCATTGTGTTGATTACTCTTGATTTTGTAACTTGCATGTACCGTTTGTATAGATGTTGAGGAATGTCACCTCCAGATTCGTTGGTGGAAAAAAAACAACAAGAAAGCCAAAACTGCTGAGGATGCACTAGTAGACCCTCCTGCTGAAGAAACGGTCGATGTTCCAGGATTAGCGAACTATAGTCTCGTGGAAGATGGTGAAAGGTCACGCTTCCAGAAATATCACGTACTCAACCGACTCAAAATTCAAGTATTTGCATCGTGGCTCTCTCAAATCGGTCATCCAAACATATGCAGGTATAACAAAACACAGCCCTAGGGTTAAATATATTATTGAAAGGGGAGGATGGGACCGTTTGTTGACAATGGATGTAGTTGATTCGTCTCATGCATTGATTGACTACATCGTTGAGCGTTTTTGGAACACGACGAACACTTTTCACTTCTCCTTTGGTGAGATAGGGTTCACACCTCTTGATTGGGTCATGTTGACCGGAATAAGTATTGGTCTTGGTGAAAACATTCTGTATGACCCGGATAAGTACAATTTTGAATATGTCCGGGCGCATATTTTCCCAGAATTAAAAGACAGCGAAGTGTGCAGAAGAGAACATATCCTTGCGCAGTGGGTTTCAGATGCCATTACAGTGGTATTTTTGACCACATATTTTGAAGCGGCAACGTTGGTTGCGGCAAACGATGATAACATACTTTCTGAGAGAGTGGCGAGAGCCTTCTGGATGTATGTTTTGGGACAGTTCTTCTTTTCCAATGCTAAGAACTATAACGATGCTGGATGGTTAGCTGCATTGGAGGATCTAAATGCAGTTGGCACTTATGATTAGGGTAGTGCTGCTTTTTCAAAATTGTATTCCGGACTAGCCGCAGCGGGGAGGGGACAGAAGTCATTATCCGGACCGTGTCAAATATTGGAGGTAAATTCATTAGTTATATTTTGTTTTCCTTTAAATGTCTATTTGTTGGTAACATATTAATTTCGTTTATTTTTTTAACATTCAAGTTTTGGGGGTACGAATATATGGCCATATGTCGACCAAAGAACCCAAGTCCTGAGACTGAAGCACTGTGGCCTAGAAGTTCGCGGTGGAAGAGTACAAGAAGGAAGCGTATTGATATTGTTCGTTCAAGGACTCTTCTTAATGAATTGACCGAAGACGGTGTGACATGGCACCCGTGGGCTTCCTCCATCTCATTCCTTGAGTCTGAGATTGTCCGGAAAGCCGTGGAGCTCTCAGATAAATGCGTTATATTTACTTGGATTGGCACTGTGAGTTGATAATTTATTTTCATGTGATTGTTTATCATTTTCCTGGATTTTTTTATTGGGAACTGGTTTATGGGATGATAGTTTTTTAATTTGCACAGCATAACGTGTACCTTGGAGAAAGGTGTTGGAACCAAAACCATTGTAATTGGGGAGTTCCGAGCAACCCCCAGCCCGTATTAGCAACATCAACGATGACGAAGTTATGGAGCTGAGGGAAAACGATGTGGTCCCTATAACTGAATATGTCCATTTAGTTACGTATGATTTGTATTTGGAGTACTGGCGACATGTAACTAACTGCCATAAGTATTGCACCAAAGTCGATTGGGAGGTGGAAACATACGGCTATTCGGGTGACCTTATTAGAGAAACCATCCAAGGACCCGCTGAACGTGTAGCCATTCCGCCTCAACAACATTGGTCATACGTAAGGATACTTCAAATATTATTTTCCATAGTTTTTGAAAATTGGTGAGAACCTGATTAATTATTTTCTATAACAGGGCGAAGCTTATACTCTTGTTCAAGATTATGCTGACTTTGCGCAAGAGTTCCGTAAGTTCCATTTGGACCAAACGAGGGAGAGGATGAACTATATTGTGGAAAAAGAAAAAGATTTACGGGATTATAAGAATCAAATCAACAGTTTGCAGCTACAGCTGGCCTATTCTCGTTCTCAACAGCCACATCTTGGGTTTGGCAGTTTTTCTCAAATTGTGCCGCCACAAATATGGAATACCATGGGTCAGGGATCTTCGTCAACAATGCCTCCGTTTATGCCACCTCGCTCGGCTCATGGGAACCAAAATACAAATGGATAGTCATTTTTCTTTTTTTTTTGTCATTCCAATAGACATTTATTCGATTTCATTTACTAAACGTCTGCTCTGTAATGTCAATTCAGAAGACAGTTTTTGTTTTTAGCTCTTGTCTTAGCTTTCATTTGTCTTTTATTTCTGCCTTGTATTGTCTACTCAACCGACACTTCTTATCTTAGCTTTTTAATTTACATGCTTTTTCTTGTCATCTCCATAGATAATTGTAATCTTTCAGTTGTCCTGTTTATCTGTTTTGTAATGTCATCTCAACCGAAACTTTTGAATATCTTAGCTTTGTGTATTACCTGCAGTTTTTGTTGTCACGTCTATTCACCCCACTTGACTCAACCCGGTTAATTTTTAAAATACCAATAGTGTGTAGCAATATGAATGTGCTCAAATACTTATCTTAATATGCCTATAAATTGAACACACGATTCTTCATTTATACAAACCAAAACTACAAACCTCCCCAACCAATGACATACTATCAGAATAACAATCAGTATTATGCTTCTTCTTCTTCTTTTTCTTCTTCTATTCCCCCTCATCCTTCAACTCCATCTTCGACATCTGATGATGATGGTAATAACAGTGTGTACTCATCAGACGAAGATTCAATTGCAATTAGCCAAAATAACCAAGCAGTCGCTTTGGGATTGGTCGTTTCAAATATGGACTGGCCACATACTCGTATCCAAATACAAAGAGAAGGTGAGGCCGGAGCAAGGCTTCTATGGAGAGATTACTTTTTCATACACCCGACTTTTCCACCTAATGTATTTTGTAGAAGATTTAGAATGCGGCGAGAATTGTTCAACCGTATTTTTGGGTGATGTCGTATCAGTTAATCCTTATTTTGTTCAAAAAAGTGATGTATCCGGCCGTCTTGGATTAACCCCGCACCAGGAACTTACAGCTGCAGTTCGCATGTTAGCTTATGGATGTGCGGCAGATGCAATAGATGAGTACTTACGCATTGGAGAAACCACTGTATTGGAAGCAACACATAGGTTTTGTAAGACGATTGTGCATTTATATGAAAGGACTATTTGCACACACCAACCGAACGTCATGTTGAACTATTGCTTAATCAGAACAAGGCCAGGGGATATCCTGGGATGCTGAGAAGTGTAGATTGCATGCATTGGAAATGGGACAGATGCCCATCGACTGAATCTGGTGCCTATACTGCATACAAAGGCAGTGAAAGTATTGTGTTGGAGGCAGTGGTTTCATATGATCTCTGGTTTTGGCATGTTTTTTTTGGTATGCCTGGTTCCAACAATGATATAAATCTCATGAACCGATCTTATATTTTTAAAAACCTTATCAACGGGAAGACACCCACATTGAACTTTAAGGTGAACGGAAACCAATATGATATGGGGTATTATCTTGGTGATGGGATATACCCAGAGACAGCTACCATTATCATGTCGATTAAACATCCTGACTCGCAAAAGAAACAAAAATTTTCAGTAATGCAAGAGGGTTGCCGAAAAGATGTCGAGAGAGGCTTTGGTATACTGCAAAACCAATTTGCCATCGTCAAACAACCAGCAAGAATGTGGAATCCGGACGCACTTGCATATATAATGAAAATTGTTATTATTCTACATAATATGATTGTGGAGGATGAACGTCTACCCGGTGATTGGCCACATGAATATGATCAAGGGAGGTACCATGCACCAGTTAATATTTCGAGACAACATACTGCTGAACTTTCGAGAATGCGAACTCAGCAACGCCGACTTGCAGTACACATCAAAGAAACGCATATTCGATTACGAAATGACTTGATCGAATATTTATGGTCGTATTTTAGTGATGTATGAAAAATTACTAAACCATGCGGATAGGTTTTGTGGGTATATCTCTTGTAAACCCTCCTGAGACACCACTCGGCCGCTAGGGGCACTTAGGGGTTTAAAGGCTAAAGAAACGTGTAATGAATAAATTTAAGTAATGAACAAATTTAAGTAAATATCATAAATAACTAATAGCACTTATTCATAACAAAAAAACATCAGTACATGTTAAGATATCTCATTTTCGCATGAGTCGCGGTTGAACTTAGCACGTGCAACAAGCCTTTAAACCATTAGGTGACCCCAATGGACGAGTTATGTCTCGTGATGGTTTACAAAGAGATATACCAACAAAACCTATTATGAAACCATCAACGAGTGGTATGGCGTCCTGGATGACGATCTATACTTCTTTGGAGAACAATCAACACAAAAGGGTTGTATTTTTCCATCACCCTTAGTATTTCGAAATGAGGTTGGTACCTGAAATTTGAACCTTTCCATCTTATCCATTCCTCCAGAGATCTCGCAACAACTTCGTCATCAGTTTCATTCGTAATTCTTCTTTCATTCACCTTAGCAGTTAAAGAAGAAAATTCTAGTACTGCCCTTCCTATTTCTTGAAATCGACAAAAAAGGCCTGCTCTGTTCCGGTTATTGGGATTACCAGTTTCATTACAGAAGTTAACATGGATATGTTCTAACCATTCCATGCTCATTGAACCATTCATCCGACGTTCATGACCCCTAGTTGGATAATATAATACTAGGTTTCGACAAAGAGATAAATCTTCCTCTATAGTAAAATTCTCTGCATTAATACTAAAATTTTCGTAAGCCATAATTATGAAACGAGAGATAGAATGAATATAAGTTTTAGGTTTCAAGAAAAGTGGAAGGTCTGGTTTCCAAATGGGAACGAATGGGTATATATAACTCCTATTATGAAAGGAAATAATTTTTCAATATTCAATAAAAGAATAAAGCATGATGTAAAAAAAAGTTACAGGTCTCTTTTTTTCAAGACAGGTGGGTCCCTAGTAATCAATGGAATCCAACGTTAAAATTATTGAGTGGTTGGTGGACCATTTTTCATCTAAATTACTTAATGACTCAAAATTTATAGTTTTCATCAATTGAAGGAAAGTGTACATTGGAAGTTCATTACTGTTTTAGGTAAGACGAGAATGATTTAACCTTGCCTTCTCCTTTTCTATAAAATCTCTTGCTTCCTAAGTTCAAAGTACTATTTTTTTGCGGGATCCAAATGGGAGACATCCGTTATCATTATGCGAAACTCCTCATCTGCATCTTTCCTAGCTTGTTTTGCTGCAAACTTGGCTTCTCTGTGCGCCAACTTCATTTTTGTTATTTCTGTATAATTGGTGTTGAATTTTTGTTGGTTGATAATAATTATGTCCATCATTTCTTGTTGGGCACTGGATTTTTCTCTCCCTGTTTTCTTCAGTCGTTTAGCCTCTTTTTTTCCCATCTGGCGATGATACGTGTTAGGTATATCTCCTATTTCTCATATCCATTGGAATGACCTTGGCTTGTTTCCGGTATTTCTCGGTTATCATCACTACTTTCAGAATCTTCTTCAGCTTGTGATGAATCGAAAACAGCTGTTGATCATCGTGAATATTTGATATTTTCTAACATAATTGCGTAGCACTCTTCATGCTTAATTTTTTTGCCACCATTAACTTCCTTACTTCTTCAATCTGTTTTTGTTTAGAAAAAGTTTAGTGCACGACATACAATTCAAAACTATAATGAGGCAGTGCATAAAAATTAAACGTTCACTTACCTTTGTTTCTGGGCCCTATCCAGTATGGTGTTCACGTTCCACTTACGCCTCCTTTGCAGAGTAAAGCGCCACATCTTTACTTATTCCCTAAAATCGTTTTTGAATGGAGGTCCAACTGCGTTCCGGCATTGTAGGTATAACTTCTTTCATTCCAGCTTTGATGCGAGACCATAATCTTTCTTATGATTGATCGGAACCAACACTACAATCTTGAGGTATTGATAAATGAATCATACACATCGTTACATATTCATTTGTAGTAAAATTTTGACCTCTTGGTTTTGGTGCCATAATTGAAACTTATTTGAAACTGATTTGAAAGACCAAAAATTTGAAAAACCTAAACGTTTCTTGTATACAAGTAAAAATGAAATGTGAAATGTCTTTGTAGTAGATGAAACACACAATAAACCAATTCATTTAGATTGAGAAAAATTAGCCGTTATAAGCAAATCAACGGCAAGTTTTCTCAACGGATATCTCAACGGTAACCAAAAGTGACATCATAACTAAACGCAGCCATAGGGGAACGCTTGGTGTTGGGCGCACTCTATGAAGCCGCTCATAGTAAAGGCGGAGGCCTAAAAAAACGCCTGAGGCACCGGCGTCATCCTACGGTTACGCTTGGTAACCAGGTATCTCATTACAGTGACGCCCAATGAATGGACGTTGCGGTACAATTGCGCCTTTTTCTTTGTTATTATGCTGGCGTTACGCTTGATTCAGGCGTACATTTGGGTAACGCTTCTTCATTGAGCGTGCTGTTAGTGTAAAGTTGCATCAGACGCAATCTTGTGTGGCCGTTTCATCAGGCGTCACTCTACTATTACGCCCTTAATTTTAAACGCTATCCTAAGAAAACGCCTGGAACCAAACGGTTTCATAACGTAACGCTTGCCAATAAACAGAATTCCACCACACCACTCGAGCATATACAGTTTTGGTCCAGTTTTGGGACCATTTTTAGTCCCAAACAGTGAAAAAAGTGGACCAAATACCACTTTTACTCGTCCACTGCGGCTCGTTTTTAATGGACCAAAGACCATATTTGGTCTTTGATCTTTGGTATACTCGTCCGTTGTGGTTGCTCTGAATGATCATACCAAACAAGCCGACGAATTTATGGGCGACCAAAAACTAATTAGGTGCGATTTTTTTAACCCAATCCCATGAGTGTGGCTAAGGGGTAACCTAAGGGTATGTAAATTTACCAAAACACCTTTCACTAATCAAATAATTACCAAAAAACCTTTCACTAATAAAACCTAAACCTAAACCTATTTCACACTTACTCATTTTAAACTACCGATTTCCATCAACAATTTTCTCTTCTTCTTCTCTCCACTTCAAACTACCGATTGTGGCATTTCAATTTCATTTTCAACCGGTTAATCGTAAACCAATTCATCGTATAATCGTAAACTAATTAATCATCGTTATTACAATCTAAAGATGGCTCGACAAAAGCAAACAACCCGTCAACCTCCTAATACAGAGTGGCCGGATTTTGCCACAAGAATAAGAGATCGAGAGATTGTTGAAGAACAACACGAAGAACGCGAAGATGATGAAACGAGACTGATTCCGACAATCAGACTTTCCAGAACTTTGTAATGGCTCCAATAAGGTAAGGGTTTACCATTATTTGTGTTTATATTGATTGAATCGCATGAATTAGACACTAGAATATCAAGGGTTTTAGGTTAGATTGCACAATCGGTAGTTTCGTGGTTGTATTAAACTACCGATTGTGGCAGTGTTCTTCACTGCTCATGAAAATAATGCACAATCGGTAATTATGTTTAGGTTATAAGCTACCGATTTTATTCCTGTTAATAAAATTTTGTGATAATCGGTAGTTTTGTATAGGGTTAAACTACCGATTGTGCTAGTTAGTGAACCGCAAAAACATCGATCACAATCGGTAGTTATTTTTATACCTAAACTACCAATTACATTCATTTTGCCAAATTTACACATAATCGGTAGTTTGGTTTAGGGTTAAACCTCCGATTGTGCTACTTAGTGAACCTCAAAAACATCGATCACAATCGGTAGTTATTTTTACACCTAAACTACCGATTATATTCCTGTTGCCAAATTTACACATAATCGTTAGTTAAATTTTTTATGTAACTACCGGTTGTGCATGTGTCCATAGACTTTTGTGTTCCCATTTTTTTTATACACAATCAGTAGTTAATGTAGAGCCCGAGCTACCGATTGTGCACAATCGGTAGTTAAGTAGTTTTTTTACTACCGATTATACACAATCGGTAGTTAAGTTATTTTTTTGACTACTGACTGTTAACAATATGTTGAGTTCAATTTACTTTGTCTATCGATTATGTATTGAAATAATTTTTCTTTATCTTGTGTCAAATAAGAGAAAGGCGATCAAAGCAAGCCCACGATACAATTCTATCGGGGCCTCGTCGGGAAGGGTGAAAAAAGGTTACCGCTAGCGCTAGCCAATACTTCGAAGGAAGACCAAGTTCTCCACAAGCTCAACACTTCGAAGGAGGTGAACCATGCGCTTGGATACAATTTGATCCAATCATGTTATCAATACATTTATAGTTGTTTTATTTTCAATAAAATCGATCGCTGGGACCCTTGTATATACCAGTGGAATCAATATTAGTTAATACCATGTATCTCAATCTATTAGGATTCATCCTGGCACTGACCTTCAGACAGATATGGGAAAAACCGTTCACCTTAGTCAAAACTTGCAACCTTCATAGTTTCCATGTCCATCTTCTAAATCTTTTCATGTGATTGAACTGTGGTAGATTTGAGACTTGTGGTTGAATGATTATCTGAGTAGAGCTCTGTTGTCTTATATGAATTTTAGTATGCTTGAGTAAACACTCGTGTACATCAATTGGACTCAAATAGGGTAATGGTTCCCATAGCCGAAGAATTGATTAAGCCAACTAAATAGCTTGTTTAGTGTCTATCCTTAATCGTTCACGAGTCGCTAAAATATGGAAGTAAAGATTTTATGGGTATACCTCTTGTAAACCCTCACGAGACAAAACTCGTCCACTAGGGACACCTAGGGGTTTAACGGCTTATTACATATGCTAAATGTAGTCGCGATTCCTGCGAAAGTGAGTTAGGATTTTATTTTCTAGATTACGTTTGCTCGAGGACTAGCAAATAGTAAGTTTGGGGGTATTTGATAGACACAGTTTTGTGTCTAAATTACGCTCGATTATCTACTTTGATAGTGTTCGGTTTTGTTCTTATTATGGCTTTTTATGTCTTTGTGGATATTTTTGGAGAAATAAACACTTGGGAAAAATTTGGTTCAAAAGTGAAAAATGCACCCACTCTTTGGTTCAGGGCAACCACACCCAACATTTTGAATTCAAGTTTGGGCGGGAAGAAAAATTTCTCTTCTCTAACAGCGTACAGAAACAGGAACAGGAACAGGAAGCTTGTCCGGGATTAGGAAACTCTTTGTTTTTGGAAATCATCTCGAGTTAGAAAAAAAAACTAGTTTGGAAAGAATTAAAAAGAGAAGGATATCAAATTGTTCTCACAATAGAATCAAGAAAGAAGGAACAAAATCAGAAAATTTCTTTTTCAAAGGATTTTCATCGGGAAAGAACTGCCGAGAATTAAAGGGAAGTTTTGAAGAGATTTAGGGTTATGGTAGTATAAATAGAAGAGCTTAGACACGGTCGGGAGAATCATTGGGGAAGCTTAGAGAGAGATCAGAGCTCGGGAAAAAGACACAGAAGCAAAACAAAATTCTGCTGCTGAAGACGAACTCGAAGAACAAACTGCACATCAGAACTGTCGTTGATAGTTTGGAGAAACCGTACTTCTTCTGCCGCACCACCAGTCTGTACTTCTTTCCCATACTCTTTTAACATCATTTGTAACGCACAGAACTACCCATAGTAACGCTTATAAGCGTATCAAAATTTCTGTGTGCGATTCTGTAATCATTGTAAGCACTTTTTGAGCAATGAAAGACTATTTTGAGTGTGTTTACAATACAATGAACTAATCACCATCACCGGGACGACGGAGGAAGCTTTTTCTCCAATAATTAAGTGGTAACTTCTATTTTATTTATTTATTTTACAATTCTTTTATTATTATTTGCCTTAAATTAAATGGAAAAAATGGTTTTTCTCAAGTAGTTGTGTCTTCTTTTGATGGGTCATGCTTGGTTTTAAACTCTTGATGTCTCATGCTTACGATTTACAACTATTTTCTCAAAAACCTAACTTTGGCAATGATTTGGTTTAACTGAATATAAGAATTGTACGATTTTATCACTTGAGTTATTGGTTAAAAGTGGAATCCTTAGTCATGGTTCCTCCCATCACTTTTAAATCGACTTTACTTTAATCTTTCTTATTTTTAGTTATTAAAAATTAGGTCTAGAAATCAATCTTCACAAGTCTAAGAATCGAATCCCTTTTTACCACTATTAAAAACACATCATCCGTCTACTGAAACCTATTGCCGCACCAACAAAGATGAACGACTGTCCGTTGGATGGTGAGTGTCTTCGGTTCCAGGAAATTATACAGAACTCGGGGCTATCTACGGCCGCCGAAAACTCCATGTTACGTCACGACCGGGTGTCGATATAGGCATTCATGGAGAGGTATTATCCCGAGACCGATACTTTCCACATGCCGTGGGGAGAGATGACCATCACACCCGATGATGTGGTGTAGATTCTAGGTCTGACCGACCATGGTACGACGGTCAAGTTTGACTATGTGAAGACGTTAAGCTGAGACCAGCTTTATGCTTACACGGAGAAGTGCTTCGGTTGGGACCGACAAACCTCCAACGAAGAGTTTGACCGGTGCGCTTCTTACAGAAAAAGGCAATTCAGTATGGTGGCACTGATGGAAAGGTTCAGAGGCACCTTGGATAAAGACAAGGCTAACCCAGAGTTCAACGATGACCAGGTCAGAGCTGCAGCCACTGCATATCTTCTGTACGTTTTGGGATGTGTAATCTTCCCCAATGCTAGTGGCAACCGGGTTGACGCCAACCTGATACAATTTTGTATCCCATCAACAAAGTTCAAGACTACTCGTGGGGCATGGCATGTCTTGGGTTTTTGATTGAAGAGATGAGGAAGGCATCCCGGGAGCAGACTAGCCAAATTGCCGGGAACATGAGCTTATTACAGGTATTTTAGTAACTACATTGATGGTTTGATTGTTATTTATTTTTTCTTCTTTTAAGAATCAATTTTCTCATACTTGGTTTGATATGTACACTAGGCTTGGATATATGATCACTTCCCGTCCCTCGAGTTAGTGAGAGAGAACCCGGCATGGGAGAGAGGCACTACCCGAGGAAAAAAATTCATCTTTTCTGGAAACCATTCGAGGTTCAAGGCGCAGGAGTTGATAACTTTGAGGAGGAAACTTGACTCAATGGCGTCCAGATATGTATGCTTTGATCCCTACAGGGATGAGCTAGATGATCGTACCATACCTCGAAGGTCTGAGTTGGCGTTGTACTTTGGACCCTTGTGGAATCCAACAGGATATGTCATCTACAATGCCTCTAGGGTCCTGCGTCAAATGGGTTATGTCCAAGAAGAACCTAGGCCTCACATCCACGGCAAGTTCAAATTGGACGTGGAGAATTGTGAGTGTGCTAAGGACACGATCATAGTTGTTTACACGGGTAACCCATCTGTTGAAGATTGGAACAACAGAATGCAGTATAGGATCAACGAGGGGAGACCTGTAAATCGAGGTGATGAAGCAGTTCCTGCCTATATGGTATGGAACTAGGAGCATTCTCATCTTCACGTCATCCGTGAAGATAAAGAAGAGAGCACTATGGTGCCCGAATATAGGTCCATCATCAAAGACAACCCGTCGGGCTATGAAAGGCTGGTACGTATTGTTATTTCCTTTTGATTTTAGTATTACGGGTCAATATCATAGATAATAATCGTTTGATTGTTATTTCCTAAAAACAGAAGAAAATGATTGCAATTCTGTCGAACTAGATAGGTGCGTGCATCACTGGGGGAGTTCCTCCAACGAGTGTGCATAAAGACCTCCTTGACAACCTCGATAACGAAGACTATGCTGTCAAGTTCGGAGAGAAATCTGCGACCATGACGAGGAGGGTAACATCTAAGCAAAGTAAACGATATCGCGGATCAACGAGTGCTGTTCCTCAAGCCAATGTCCCTGCTCCTCAATCCAATGAACCTGAAGCCCATGTTGCTCGTGCTCCTATTACTAAAACCAAAAGAGTTAGAAATTAAGTTGTAATCGTTAACTTGAAGGACATCATTTGATTTTCCATCGATTAATTTTTAATAAGTTATTTTCTTCAAATTTTACATTATAATCGGTAGTTAACGGGTTTGAACAAACTACCGATTGGGTATATTCATCAACAATTGGTAGTTTAAAAATTACTTAAACTACCGATTGTATACATTCAGCAACAATCGTTAGTTTAAGAATAACTTAAACTAAAGATTATGAGTGTCCAGGAGTTTTGAAAAAAAATCCTATTTCCATTTTGGGGCAACTTACACAATCGTAGTTTGTACAAAATTTAACCTACCGATTGTTAGTGTCCAGGAGTTTTAAAAAAATTCTTATTTTCAATTTGGGGCAACTTACATAATCGGTAGTTTGTACAAAAGTTAACTACCGATTGTTTGTGTCCAGGAGTTTTGAAAAAATTGCGATTTCCAAATTGGGGCAACTTACGTAATCGGTAGTTTGTACAAAATTTAACCTACCGATTGTTAGTGTCCAGGAGTTTTGAAAAAAAAATCAATTTCCAATTTGGGGCAACTTACATAATCGGTAGTTTGTACAAAATTTAAACTACTTATTGTGAGTTTTCAGGAATTTTCAAAAAATTGTGATTTCCAATTTTTGGAATATTACATAATCGGTAGTTTAGGGTATCTATTATCTACCGATTGTTGTTTACTTTTATGACTATTGATATTTGAGCAATTATTTAGAATGAAAGTACAATCAACGGCTAGTTTTTGAAATTATCCTACAAAGACACCTCTATTTCCTCAACCAAATACCACACACACCTAGTTTCATACACTCTACAAATTCATTTAAGCATCTCCTCTTTGTAACTCACTCCATAACCCTACTTACAAGAATGGAAACATTTGACTCCGTAAAAGATTTGGCTATAATTAAAACATGGTATAATGAAACCCTACGTGAAGATGTCACAGCTGGAAGGGTTACACCCGAAACCTTTTGGGGGAGGATCTACATCAAATATGTGCGAGATTATGGAAATTCAAAGCAAAGATCTCTTGAACAAATTCACGATAGGTACCAACTTATTCGAATAGCAATAGCTGATTATTTAGTTATACAACAACGGATCTTTAACCGCACCCATTTAGGCTTGTCGATCCAACAATTTGCAAGCATCTTTTACATAAGCTAAGTTCTAAGATCTTCCAATAATAACATAGTAAACTTGATAAATTATGTTCTTTTTGTTCTATGCCTGTGTAGGAGGATCTCGCAAAAACACACTACTATCAGGAAAAAGGAGAAGAATTCATATTTGTTGAAATCTATGAGTTCATTAAGTCCAAAGTGTAATCATAAGTAAATGTTTAACTTTATCTACCGATTCTGAGAAATTTTCAAATATTTTGTCAGAGTTTGGTTGTAATCGGAAGTAATTGTTAAATTTTATCTATCGATTCTGAGAAATTTTCAAATATATTCTCATAGTTTGGTTGTAATCGGAAGTAAATGCTTATGGTAATATACCGATTCTGGGAATGTTACTTGTTTTTTTCAGAAAGTAATATAATCGGTAGTTTAAGAATTTCTTAAACTACCGATTATGGTTGTACAAAATGTTAAAATTTTGTAAAAAATTTCGATTTCCAATTTGGGGCTACTTATCATAATCGATAGTTTAAGAATTTCTTAAACTACCGATTATGGTTGTACAAAATGTTGAAATTTTGTAAAAAAAATTGATTTCCAATTTGGGACTACTTATCATAATCGGTAGTTTAAGAAATTCTTAAACTACCGATTGTGTTTGTACAAAATGTTGAATTTGTTTTTAAAAAATCGATTTCCAATTTGGGGATACTTATCTTAAAACTACCGATTGTGCTTGTACAAAATGTTAAAATTTTGTAAAAAAAATCGATTTCCAATTTGGGGCTACTTATCATAATCGGTAGTTTAAGAATTTCTTAAACTACCGATTGTGCTTGTACAAAATGTTGAAATAATTTTAAAAAAATTGATTTCCAATTTGGGGCTACTTATCATAATCGGTAGTTTAAAAATTTCTTAAACTACCGGTTGTGCTTGTACAAAATGTTGAAATTTAAAAAAAAAAAAAAACGATTTCCAATTTGGGGCTACTTATGATAATCGGTAGTGTAAGAATTTCTTAAACTACCAATTGTAGTTGTACAAAATGTTGGAATTTTTAAAAAAAAATCGATTTCCAATATGGGGCTACTTATCATAATCGGTAGTTTAAGGATTTCTTAAACTACCGATTGTGCTAGTAGAAAATGTTGATTTTTTTTTTTAAATTCGATTTCCAATATTGTTACCGTTTTGTTACCGTTGATCAACGGCTATAATTTGTATTCTCATACACCTATAAATAAATGAATTTATATCTATCATCCCATTTTAAATCCACATCTTTTACATTTCGTAGAAAATTTCTAATCTCTTGTTTTCATAAGTATGGCTTACGAAAATTTTAGGTTAATGCAGAGAATTTTACCTTAGAGGAAGATTTATCCCTATGTCGAAACATAGTATTATATTATCCAGCAAGGGGTCATGAACGTCGGATGAATGGTTCAATGAGCACGGAGTGGTTTGAACATATCCATGCTAACTTTTGTAATGAAACCGGTAACCCCAATAACCGGAACATAGCAGGCTTTTTTTGTGGATATGTGGAAATCACAAAGGAAGTACTAGAATTTTCTTCTTTAACCGCTAAGGTGAATGAAAGAAGAATTAGGAATGAAAATGATGATGAAGTTGTTGCCAGATCTCTGGAGGAATGGAGAAGATGGAAACGTTCAGATTTTAGGTACCAACCTCATTTCGAGATCCTAAGAGTAACAAGGAGTGGAAGAATTTCATGAGATCAATGAGATTGATCACTTTGAATTTCTATAATGTGTTTTGTTTCGTTTGTTCGGATGTTTTTAGTTTTTTCGAACAAGTTTAATGAACAATGTGTAGTAAGTTTATTTGAACAAGTTTTTCTCCGGATGTTGAAATAGTATTACGAAGTTAGATGTTAAGTAAATCGGCATAATCGGTAGATAATAATGTTTCTAAACTACCGATTACATACAATCAGTAGTTATTAAATTCACGTGCTACCGATTATCCACAATCGGTAGTTATTTATGTTCACTAACTACCGATTGTGGCAAGAAAAGTCATGGACAAAAAAACCGTTATAATCGGTAGATAAAATTGATCTTTAAACTACCGATTACAAAGTTTAAAATTTTAAAGTTTAATTCATTATATGTTTATAATCGGTAGATATAAATTTTCAATTCCTACCGATTGTGAAAGATGAAGAGTTCAAAATTTTGGAAGTTTTGAGAAATTCAATTTGGGGCGACACCTATAATCGGTAGTTTAAGTACTCTATTAAACTACCGATTGTACAATCGGTAGGAAAATAAATCACGATCCTATCGATTGTACAAAACTGTAACTCGAAAAATCAATCTAAAACACTCTCGATTTCTAACCAAAACTAACTCAAATAATTTTCTAATAACCAAATTAATTATCTAATTAATCAAAATTAACACTAATTAAGCAAGGGTAGATTAGCCATTATAGAAAACAGATGGATAAGGGATGTCTTGAGATTACTTCAAAATGACCTTATTTTGTTTTCTTAGTAGCCCCTAATTAGTTTTGGGTAGCCCTCAAATTTCGCGAGGAAAATATTTATGGTAAACCATCTGTGATGGTCACCCACAATGCTCAATCAGATACTTCTTCAACACCCAAACCCACTCTGGGAACATATAAAAGAAGAACTTTCAGGAAAACACAGAAAGTCCCTTCACATCTCAACAATATCCCCCCAACTCCTAAGTTTGCTGCAGCACCACCACCCCACAAAACAAGGAAATACATTTCTCTTTAAACTTTAACCCCTCAATCCTCAATAAGTCAAAATCATGGTATTGAAATACCATTCGACGACCTAGGAAATCAAAGTCCCAAAAAATCAAAAGCTACACCCACAATCAAGAATCAGCTCCAAAACCCTACAAAATCAACCATTCCACTCCAAGGATCAACCAATCCAACCCCCACCACATCTCAATGACAAAGTTGTTCTCCCTCTAAACTAGCATGTCAACTTTCTCTGGATACTGAGATTGAAGACCAAGCTCCTTCAGGATCGCGAGTTATTGGAAAATACCTACACTCGCAGGATCAATGATCTACCTAGCATGGAACTGTCAGGGTGTGCACAATCCCCTGGCGGTACCAAAGTTACGAGAATTCAAGCGTAGTTTTAATGTTAGTCTTTTGTTCCTTTCAGGAACTTTAGCTTTTGTCGATCAAATGTCTAAGTTAAAAATCTTGTTAGGCTTTGATAATTGTTTTTCAGTACCTTGTAACGGACACAAAGGTGGCCTCTTCCTAATGTGGACTTCCCACCTTAGTGTCCAAACTTTAAATTTCAATCAAAGTATTGTTCATGTGTACATAACTCCACCTCCTCCTCAAGATCCATGGTACTTCTCTGGAGTATATGCTCCACCTCATCATGCTGCCAGATGGAACTTTTGGCAAAATTTTAGCAATTATACCCCCCCACCTTCTGCTCATTGGATGCTAATGGGCGACTTCAATGAAGTGATCTCTCAACAAGAAAAAAAAGGAGGTCAACCAGTATCTTCAAACCAAGCTGGCTACTTCAACAATATGATCAATACAAATGGGCTCATTGACCTGGGTTTCCAAGGGGAACCATATACCTGGTCAAATAGGCAACTGGGAGAAAATTTCATCCTCGAATGGCTAGATAGAAGCATGGATAATAGAGAATGGATGGACCTACACCCACATACAATTGTGCAGCACCTTCCAAGATGATAGCTATGAAGACGAAAATGAGTTTTCTGAGAATCTTTAAGATGATAGCTATGCGATCATTCAAATGCTGATGAAATAAAATTCTTCTCTAGGAAAACTCTTGTCCATTGTCGACAGATTGAATAACCTGGTTGGGGGGAGGTGCCGGTGGTGGAATTGGTGGTGGCGGAGGATTAGGTGAAGGTGGTGGACTAGGAGGTAGGGGTGGAGTTGGAGTTGGATTTGGTGGAGGTATAAGTGGCGGTGGTGGAATAGGTAGAGGTGGGGGTGGAATTGGAGGTGGTGCTGGTGGTGGAGATGGTGGAGGTGTAGGTGGTGGTGCAGGCGCTGATGGTGGAATCGATTGAGGTTGAGGACTATGAGGTGGGGGTGGAGTTGGAGGTGGTGCAGGTGGTGGGGTTGGTGGGGGTGTAGGTTGTGGTGCAGGTGCTGGTAGTGGAATCGGTGGAGGTGGAGGTGGAGGTGGGGGTGGAATAGGAGGTGGTGCTAGTGGGAGTGTTAAAGCTGGTGGTGGTGCAGGTGTGTTGGAGGAATCGGTGGAGGTGGTGGTCTAGGATGTGGTGTTGCAGGTGGTATTGGAGCAGGAGGTGGTGTCGGTGGTGTAGCTGGTGGGGGAGGGGGACTGGGAGGTGGTGGAGGACTAGGAGGAGGAGGCGAGGCTGGTGGAGGTGGAGGAGTAGGTGGTGGAACAAGTGGAGTATTTAGAGCAGGAGGTGGCATTGGTGCTGGTGGAGGAATTAATGGTGGGGTTGGTGGTGGAGGTGGAGGAGGTGTAGGAGGCGGTGCAGGTTTTGGCGCTGGTGGAGGCTTTGGTGTTGGATCTGGTGCAGGTCTTGGGGGGGGGGGGGGGGGTGGAGGAGGAGGCGGCGGCGGTGGAGCTGGTGTATTGGAGGAGGATTTGAAGCCGGTGGTGGTGCTGGTGTTGGTAATTAAAAAGACTAGAGTCTGCTTGCTTGCTTGCCTGTAATAGTTCTATTTCGTGTATTTACATTATTGTTTGCTGATGATGTCAGTGAGCTTGTAGTAGCAGTAGTAAAAAGAAAAGGGTTATACCTGTGGCATAAAATTGTTTAACAACATGTTAAGTTATTAATTCATGTGATTTTCCATTGGATAGTTTAATCTAATTTACATGTTAATGGAGCACAAATACCTCTTCACTGTTTCAATTCTTGATAATATATTTTCCAATGGCTGCTTAATTCAAGGGAAGCTAGCACAAGGCATCATCATGCTTCATTTCATTTGAAGTGTCCACAAATGGGCAACAAAAGTGCAGTGGTGGGCAGCTTGTAAACAAGGCAGGAAAACAGAAATTGCAGCTTCCTTGATATGGGTTTGTTTTTCTATGTGTGAATCAATGTTTTTTGGCCCGAGTAAAAGGCACTCCATATAGTGAGTCCAGCAGCAGACTGAGTAAATTGCCAAAAGTTGGCCTCCGCAAGTTTTAGGAATCGGCTAGGTGAATTCCAAGCCAGAACTAAACGAGTTTATAAACAATGATCCTAACTGATATTTCCAGGAACATATTATTGCTAACAGTCATTTAACCTATTTTAAATGAATGTAATTTAATGATAAGTTAGTAAATAAAATTACATATATTACATAAATAAAAATGAAAAGGAATGTAATTGAACATTTGATTTTGACCAAATTGAAAGGTACCCTTCACATTGCTATTTTATTTTATTATCACATCCAGATTTTCTTTTCGGTACATAATAACATTAAATGGTTGAATCAGAAATTTCCGGGTCATCTGGAGCTTCAATAAGGAGATCCAAGGAAGCAGAGTCATCTTCTGGAGCTTGATCAAGGATTTCCGAGAAAGTGAAGTCATCTTCTGATACCACAGTAATCAGGATCGAAGTAAGACCGTGTAACCGCATTGGTGGGATAAGTGCAAAACTGTGACCTCCTGTGTGTTGCTGATTGAATCGACCTGGACGCTTAGTATTGTAACATGGACCACAGAGATCAAAGCCGATGGATTCCTCACAATTCTTACATTGATATCTTTCGCCAACAATTGGACACATCTGCAGAGAACGAAAAATAGAATAAATTACAAAGAATGTTTCAACGAAAAACTATTCTAATGCGCGGAAAGGTGATTGACCACCCATTTGACATTTTTAACAGCATTTTGATTCTCAAATGAACTGTAAGCTTAGGTTTCAAGTTAGAAATCTTGTATCCAGCTCCCACTCTAAATGGTAACTGTATTTTAAGAAAATATTTTAGCATGCACAGGTCATGTTGCTGTTATATTAAAGGACTCGCCATATGGGAGTTTGATACTCCAAAACAGGATACTTTCTTAACTTCCAATGAGTGGGCATGGGCTTTTCAAGTATGTATCATTTGGAACGAATTTTTAGGACCCCTAGAAATTTGAGGAGACCATTTTTTCCATTTTAATAAGGTTACTATGAAATAATTCCTAGTCCCTTTATTCATATACTTTAGTTAATTATTAAAATAATCTTTATATATTATTTTATTTTATTTTATTTTATTTTTTAAAAAAAATAATTAAGTTCGGCTAGTTTTTATTTTATTTCTAGTCGAACTTCAATTTATTAAGTCGATTTTTTTTAGCCGAACTTTAATATGAAGATTATATTAAGGTTCGGCTGGGTCATTTTTTCTAACCGAACCTCAATTTGTTCTGTTAAGTCAACTTTTTTCTCTTAGCCGAACAAAGGTTCGATTTAGTTTTTTGTAAAAAAATTCCAGTCAAACTTCAATATGAAGATCATATTAAAGTTCGACTGAGTTTTTTTCCTAACCGAACCTCTATATGTTCAGCTGACATGTGAACAACATATAGAGGTTCGACTGAGTTTTTTTTCCTAGTCAAACTGTAGTATATTTGTTGCATATGAAGAACAGGTTGAGGTTCGGTTAGAAAAATAAAAAAAAAATTAAACCGCACTTTTGTTCGGCTAAGAAAAAAAATCGACTTAACTGAACAGATTGAAGTTCGGTTAGAAAAAATGATCCATCTGAACCTTAATATAATCTTCATATTCAAATTCGGATAAAAAAATATCGATTTAGATGACCAAAATGAAGTTCGACTAGGAATAAAAAAAAACTAGACGAATTTAAAAATATAAAAAATAAAAATAAAAATTTATAAAACTAATAACTTAATTTAAATAAATAAAAAGTAACCTAGTCATTTGGTAATAAGATTAATAACTAGTGGATGGACTAATCCTCTTAAAAATTGGATGGTCCCAAAAATTTGGCAAAGTCTTGGACTTCTTTTGGTCTTCCAGCATCTTGTACTGGTTCATTTTTTATTTTATTTTTTTGAATCATGGGGGTCGTTTGGATTAAGCGTAACAAAAGGATTAAATAGAAGCCTGATATAGGGGCTCCAATATCAATAGAGGGGTTCCTCTATGAGGCGAGGTGATCCAATTTTCCGTTAAGGGATGTCCTAGGGGTAAAGTTAAATGTCCATTTTACCCTTTACCTAATAAAAAAAGACAAATTTGTCCTTTAATTAAAATCTTTCCATCTCCTCTGTATCTTCTCCTTCTCTATTTTAATCAAATTTCTCCATCGAATCAAAATTTTATCGCCGACTAAACTCCCAATTTCGTGATGAAGAATACTAATAAATGTGTAGAAAGTAGTAGTGATGACAATCCGGATAAAACTAAACAAATTAATGAAGATTTAGGGTTACAAATTGAATTTACGGTTGGGCTCGAATGGAAACCCAATCGTAACTGGTTTGTTCTTCATATTACGGTTGGGTTATTAAACAAACCCAACCGTAACTTCAAATGTAGGAGATGAAGATTCAATTAAGATTTACGGTTAGGTTTTCAACTAAACCCAACCGTAACAAATCTTTAAACTTCAATCGTAAAATTAGATTAATAGATTTTAAGATTTTTCATTTCTATCTTGTATAGAATTAAAAGACGAAGCTAACCCAAAAAAAATGAGGTCAATCGGACATCATATGAAGGAGTTATGATCAAAACGATGAAATGTATCCAGGAATATTTACGGTTGGGTTCGCCAATAAACCCAACCGTAAATTTCAGATTTTTGGGCTTCATTGAGCCCAAATTTACGGTTGGGTTTATTGGCGAACCCAACTGTAACTATTCCTGGATACAAATAGATTTCACCTTTTTTATCATAACTCCTTCATACGATGTCCGATTGACCTTATTTTTTTTTTGGGTTAGCTTCGTCTTTCAATTCTCTACAAGATAGAAATGAAAAATCTTAAAATATATTTATTTAATTTTACGATTGAGGTTTAAAGATTAGTTACGGTTGGGTTTTAGCTTAAAACCCAACTGTAAGTCTGGGGAAGGTTTATTCTTCATATTACGGTTGGGTTTTTAGGCAGAACCCAACCGTAAATACATGTTGAAATTGTAACAAAAACTAACAGAATAAGTTACGCTTGGGTTTTAGCCCAAAACCCAACCGTAAATTCTACTGGATACCACAAAATTGGATTATCTAATTTGTGTTATTTTCAGTTTTTCTTTGTTTGAATGACCCAATTTACCTTCAATCTAGTTAAAATGATTGAATAAGTTCACTTTTTTGATTTTGAAACCCAAATTTGACCTTAAAACTCAATGCTCCAAGGGATGGCTTACGGTTGAGTTTTAAGGCAAAACCCAACCGTAACTATGGGAAAAAATGGTGTTCTTCATTTTTCTTCGACTTACGGTTGGGTTTTAAGGTAAAACCCAACCTTAATTGGTTAATTCTTCATATTACGGTTGGGTTATTAAACAAACCCAACCGTAACTTCAAAATGTAGGAGATGAAGATTCAATTAAGATTTACGGTTAGGTTTTCAACCAAACCCAACCGTAACTAATCTTTACACCTCAATCGTAAAATTAGATAAATAGATTTTAAGATTTTTCATTTCTATCTTGTATAGAATTGAAAGACGAAGCTAACCCAAAAAAATGAGGTCAATCGGACATCGTATGAAGGAGTTATGATCAAAACGGTGAAATGTATCCAGGAATATTTACGGTTGGGTTCGCCAATAAACCCAACCGTAAATTTGAGGTTTTGGGGCTTCATTGAGCCCAAATTTACGGTTGGGTTTATTGGCGAACCCAACCGTAACTGTTCCTGGATACAAATAGATTTCAAGATTTTAATCATAACTCCTTCATACGATGTCCGATTGACCTCATTTTTTTTTGGTTAGCTTCGTTTTTCAATTCTCAACATGAAAGAAATTAAAAAAAATTAAAATATATTTATCTAATTTTACGATTGGGGTTTAAAGATTAGTTACGGTTGGGTTTGGTTGAAAACCTAACCGTAAATCTGGGCAAAAATGGTGTTCATCATTGTTCTTCAAGTTACGTTGGGTTTGGTTGAAAACCCAACAGTAAATCTGGGCAAAAATGGTGTTCTTCGGTGTTCTTCGGGTTACGGTTGGGTTCGACATGAAACCCAACCGTAAGTTTCTCTGAACAACAAAAAATCAATCTTTCAAATCGTTAATTCATCAAATTTGAGCCATAAAAAGATCAAGAGTATAAGTTAGAGGTATGCTCAATGCTATTATGGTTTATTGAATCAAAATCTAGGGTTTAAAAAAAAAGAAATCTTAAATTTCATCTAGTTTTTCTTCCCACCAAACAGAAATTCAAAAGAAAAAAAAATTCAATCATTTGATTAAGTAAAAGATTATGTTTAATTAATCATGATTACCTTAATTTTTTAATTAGTTAGTATAATTAAAATTAACTAATCAGGGGTGGTTTAGGCATTGTGAAAATATTATGGATAAGGGGTTTTGAGTTTTACTTCATAATGTCCCAAATTCGTCTTATTATTGGAGCCCCTCTATTGATGTTGAAACCCCTATATCAGGCTTCTTTAAATATCTTGACAACACGGGTAATTTAATTTCCCCGGTAGAATCTGGTTCTTGTTTCAAATTGTACCCGAGAATGTGAGGATTGACTTTACAAAGGGTGATCTAGAATTTACATGTCATGTGATTACAAAAGGTAGGAAGAAAGTCTGGGAATTACAAAAAATCAAAAGAAAGAGGGAGCGTTGTGGATCACCTGTGAAAATATTAATAAAAAAGGAGGTGAGGTGGAATTTAATCTCTCTTATTATAACCCCCTCATTTATTACTAAAGGCTCCTCCCTCTCTCTCAGCCTCAGCCATATATTCATGAAGCAAAATCCAGCATGCATGATCGATTCTGCAGGTCTTTTCCATAGCCCTTGTTCCATTTTATTCTCTGCCTTAATCAGCTGGTAGAGAGCATCACATCACAGTATACATACTAATGGAAAGGGAAGAAGATAACTACTTAGGGATAGATTACTCTTTAGACCAAAACCACCTGCACCGCCACAAACAGCAACAAGAAAATCATCATCAGACGACTCTCATGATGCAATCTTCTTCTGTTAGGGTGGACGGAGAAAATACGGGTGAAGTCGGAAAAGTTGTGGATTACATGTTTAATGCTCAACCGCCACAGATATCTTCTTCTGGATATTCTCTTGATAGATTGAGCTCTGCTGAAGTCATGCAATTCGCTGATTTTGGACCTAAGTTGGCTTTAAATCAAAAACAAATCATGGAACCAGCTGCAGGGGTGCCTAATGCTAATGCTAATAATAGTAATAATAATAATGTTGTCTCAGAAGAAGAAGATCGAGCAGGAAAGGATATGGGTTTAAATTTAATAGACCCTGTTTACTTCCTTAAGTTCCCAGTATTGAGTGAAAGATCCTTTGATCAACAACAGACTCATGACGGTGGTGGTGATGATGTTCAGAATAATCTTTTATTGGCTACTCCACCACTACCCCTAATAGATGATCATCGAGTAGCAGCTCATGCTCATGAAGAGGAAGACGAAGATGAAGATGCTCGGATTATTTTTTCCGAGAATAGTTCGTTGAATGACCGACTTGGCAGCTTTCTCGAAGAGAATAATACTCATAATAATCATGAAAATATCATGATGAATTCAAGTGGTACTGAAATGGGTGGTGTGACCACTAAATTAAACAGACGCAAGAGGCCGAGATCTGTAAAGACAAGTGAAGAAGTTGAGAGCCAGAGAATGACGCATATCGCAGTTGAACGTAACAGAAGAAAGCAGATGAATGAACATCTAAGAGTTTTAAGGTCTCTCATGCCCGGTTCTTATGTGCAAAGGGTACGTATATTTCTACACGAACATTAGTATATGGTTTTTACAGCCAATTTAAAACTATGTTCCAAAAAAAAATCGGAGAAATATCAGGATTTTTCTTAGTCATTTGAAAATTGAAAATGCATGGCACACTTTAAATCTGACATTTATATCAAAAATGATTTGTGGCGCGCGCCTATTTTTTGTGCACCATTAATTATTTGTATTTTTTTAATTACCAAGAATTTGATTAAATGACAGGGTGATCAAGCATCCATTATTGGCGGAGCAATTGAATTCGTAAGAGAACTAGAGCAGCTTCTTCAATGTTTAGAGTCACAAAAACGGCGAAGGATCTACGGTGATAATTCAACAACTTTATCATCTTCTCTGGCTCCTCCTGGGGAAACTGCACCACCACCAATATTTCCTACCCCGACTATGCCACCTCTTTCGTCAAACGACCAAATGAATAAGCTGGCGATGACTACACCGATTGATATTGAACAACCGGGTGGTGGACAACTTCATGAAGATACAGCAGAAAATAAATCCTGCTTGGCTGACGTTGAAGTTAAACTTCTAGGTATGGATGCTATGGTTAAGATTTTATCAAGGAGAAGACCTGGTCAACTCTTGAAGACCATAGCTGCACTTGAAGATTTGGAACTCGATATCCTTCATACCAATGTCACTACCATTGAACAGACAGTTCTATATGCTTTCAATGTTAAGGTAATATATGTTATTTTAAAATTGGTACTCCCTTTGTTCCAAAAAAAAAAATGATATTTTTATTTTTATTTTCAATTTGATTTATTTTTAGACAAAATAAAAAAATAAAAAAATTATTTTTCTAGAATAAAAATAATATTTTATATGATATAATAATCATAATGAAGTATGATTGATTGATATTTTTATAATTTCGGCACTGTTTTTTTTTATGAAGACACAAACTAATAATCAGATGCTAATATTATGTATGCATATGTATATTTCAGATTGGTAGTGAAACTAGGTTTACAGCTGAAGATATTGCGGGATCAATTCAACAGATATTCAATTTCATCCATGCAAGTAGCTAGAGCAATCTACTAGTTTGATGCTTCATTGATTTATATACACTTAATTCACATAAATTTAAAATTAGGATATTCATCATTTCATCTTCCTTATGTATTTTAATAAAAAATTAGAAATACTGTGGTATTTATGATAACTCAACAATACAACAACCATAAACAGAGATAACAATATATATAGACATGCATTATTCATAAATTTGGGAATGCTGATGTGGTTAATTATATATAATATCTCTTTCAGAATCTCACTGATTTTTAAAAATACATTATTTTCGTTCTATCGTAAAAAAGAGATACTTTTTATAAAAAAAATAAAATAATTAATTTACTGACCTTGAAGATAAAAGTCGGACTCCTAACCAAACAGGTTTAACCCCAGTTGGTTTAGATATTGCTATTGCGATGGTACTATGCTATGGTACTATGCTATGGTCACATAAGTTAGGATTTTTTGTTTTTTTATAAAGGTCTTGACGACAAACTGTGGAGGGGACTGAATATTGTATGTGGTTTGACTTTCAATAATGTTTTTAAGTACACTTATTCTGGAGGTGGGGAATGGTTTTAGAAGGTCAACACAGGGCCCTGCGTTGACTTGTCAGATTATCTTTTTTGTTACTACAAGCAAGCAAGCAAGCAAGCAGGCAGGCAGGCAAGGCCGGCCATGAGAGTAGGACCTTTCAATAGAATCTGGTTAACATGGAGTTGGACTTAGCCAGACAGCTCGTACCTAGATGTTGATGAGTTATTATTAGATGATGGTGCCTGAAAATGCACACCGTGGTGGAAGATGAGCTTCACAAATGCTGCTACTTGCCTACTTTTGTCATTTACTTGCACATAAGAAAACAAAACAGTTCAGTCACTGCCATAAAATATGAGATGTATATCGGATTGGATTGGATTGGATCTGAATGAATGGTTTTCGTCTGTTGCGCATGCATGTATGCTTGCCCATGCACGTCAAAAAGACAACCACACACCTCCAATTTTGAAGCAAGCAAGGAAGCTGGAAGGACTACGCAGCACGTGGAGTGAGTGTCCCCATCTTGGCATCTATGATTACCACATTTTTCAGATTGCCTTTCAATAGTAGGTTTACCACTGTGTAGTAGTGTACAGGGCTGCATATCAGGTGGGTCGGGTCGGGTTTGGCCTCACCCGTATCCGACCTACCAGTTAGCGGGTAATTTGTTTTTCATCCGTACCCAACCTGTCATAGAACGGGTTGGGTCGGATCTGACCCGATTTTATGACGGGTCGGGTGTGGGTGACCGTGGGTCATTCGTCCAGACTCCACAAATCCTGTAAACCAGTAAAAGAACCAGTTCTTGTTCTAAATCTAAACTTCTTCTAACTTCTAAACCCTCTTAAGCCTGACCAAACAAGAAAGATTTATGAAAGAAACCAAATACAAGTCATTATGAAAGTCACTGTGAAAGAAACCAAATACAAGTCAAAGTCACTTCAACATTTATGAAAATGCAATGAATCCAATGCTCACTACAAGCACGACATTTGGAGAAATCTTCAGTCCATGTGCATCATCGGTGTAAAACTAGAGCACTGAATTGTCTGATCCTCCTGTTGCCCCACCACCACTTGTTGTCCTCCTCCTACGAAGACCTACAGCAGCTGTCGCACTTCCCCTTGGTGGAGCAGCTCCATTCAAAACCATTCTGTTTGTTTGAAATAATTCTAGATGAACAATGTAAGACAAGTATAAAGAAAATCACTTTTCCCAAGCATAATATGATGAACATCTTAAAATGTTTACGACTGAGTAGCAAAGAAAGACAAATACTAAACAATACAAGCCGGGGAGAGTTTCATATTATTTGAAATGGCCAAGTTGTATCAGTTATCAAACAGCTCGTTAAAGTTTTTCAATTACATGATCGATGGGATACTGAAACAAATAAGTTATATCAACCATTAAACAACTGACTGACAGTAAACCGCATGGAAAAATGCAATTCCTCCACAAATACCATTAAAGAATAAGAAGATACCACTGGGCTTCAGTAGTGCAGGCAGATGCTGATGGAACTCCCTTAAGTCTTAATAGTACTCACCATAAGTGTCAAAGAATATCCCTGCAATGATTAACAAAAGAGATGTACAGTTACATTGTGTGCAATATAGGAATAACATAGTGTTACTAGACAACCCAATAAAAGTTAAAATGAAACACACATGATCTCATAGAGTTCAGCGGGGTCTGACATCATTCTCTTTAGTCATAATTCAGCGTTGTTGCACCATCAAAAGAGTTAAATGAGGTTCATCTGCAAGCAAGTTCTGAAAATCGTCGGGACTGGGCTTCTCAAGATCGTCTACCGTTGTCGTTAGTCGTTTTGGTGAATGAATAACAACCCAATGATCAAAACTTTTCAAATCTTTAGAATAGAAGATTAAAAATTGTACCGCCGGCAACAACAACAACAGCACTTGCAAGACAAGCGCACAAGCAACAATGCACCACTCTCTCTCTCACTGCAAAAAACATGGCAAACCACTAGTTCAACTTTCAGTCTACACAATGTTGTAGATAAATATTAAGAGTGTAAGAAAATGGATGGATAGGAACCACAAGTTTGTTTATATGCAGATGCTCACAATTTAATTAGGAGGCCTCCACTGCAAAGATTACAAGAGAACTAAGATCGATAAGTCAATTCAGAAATACAAACAAGCTCAAAAACCTAGCTTCAATTCACAATACCTAAGAAACAGCTGTAATGTGGACAAAGTGACTCTAGGGCTAAGCTTTTTCTGTGAAGGTATGCCTCATTTAGATATTCCATGCAATACTACACCAAAGTAGAAGGCAGAGTTGTGATGGAGGCTGTCCTACAGGAAAAAGAAATGACCCTTTCATAAGGGACAACTGATCAGCGTGCTATGTGCTATCTACCTAAAAGAAGCACAGAAGCTAGCTAAATGTTTTAATAATGTTATCTTTACTTTTGCTTACAGAGAGCGAATCAGTGGTACATGAACTAGCTTTGGAAGCCAACTCATGTGCTTCCTCTTCAACATCAGATAAGGCTCCTAGCTTTTTGAATGATGTTCTTGATAAGGACATAACTAATTTCTATATAAAATGAATGAAAGTTTAACAAAACTATAATCAAATACACGAATATAATCAAATTACATACCAATTCAAATTTGCGATGTTAGGCAAAATCGATCAGAGCTGTGGTGCTGACAGTGAAGATGATAACCAGGTCACTTCCTAGAAAAAAGGTTATCAAATCAAAAAATTAAAGATGTCCCGAGACTAATTTTTATATGAATTGACTGAAAAATCTTCAGATTCCAAAAACCCAATATGTTAACAACAATAATATAAACCCTAACTTGATAAAAGACCCAAAACTAATTTCTATATTAATTGATTGAAATCTAACAAAAAAAATAATCAAATACATGAATATAAACCGGAAATATTGATTTGTTAAAATAATTATTACCTATTAAACCCAGACCTGAATCACCTGATGAGCTCGGTGGTGACAGTCATGATATCATCCAAACCAACAAAGGAAGATGAATAAATATTGAAGAAGAAGAAGAAGATAAAAGAGTCGATGGTGTGCTGATGGTCGTCGTTGGAGAAGGAGATGGTCGTAGGAAAAGGTCGGTTGTGTGAAGGAAGAGAACTTAGAGTCAGAGAAGAACTGAATGAGGAGTTGTTTAGTTTAGAGTCGAAGTCGATGAAGGAAGAAAAGAAAATAAAAATGAATGGCGGGTGGACGGGTCGGGTCGGATGAGAGGAGCTATCACCCATATCCAATCCGTTCATCGACGGACCGGATACGGGTCGGGTAAAATTAGGCGGGTGCGAGTCGGGTTGGCAGGTTGGGTCGGATTTGTGCAGCCCTAAGTGTGTATAAATACAAATGATGAGTCTGTTAGTGGGCTGACAAAGATTTAAGAACCTAGCCCATTTGTAATTTTAACTTCAAATTGGAACTGTATGCCGTATGGGGCTGTCAGCTGTGAGTAGTAGTGATCCAATTCCAAAGCAATGTTTGACATACTTGATCAGATTTGACATCAAGTTAATATTTCTTAGTCGAACAACGATCATCCAGTTTTTAAGGGTTGAGCTGCTTTGGTTATGGTCACTACTCACAACTCTAATCGTAAATACTAAGTAGTAGTTGTTTTTTTTTTCATCTTCGAATTTTGGGTGTTTCTGTGTTGTACTTTCCTGCAGCATATCCAATACATAGTATAACCAACATGGGTGCCTATATGCTGCTTCGAGGGGTCAGACATTGCTCATTTGAAAAGGATTATGTGAAGTGTGGTTATGTCATCCACTCAAATGCCTTGTTACATCCCATAGATTCGTGTTTGCAGAAAACAGGATTGTTTATTATTCCTACACCACAAATCTAGAACTCCATCATCAAACCGAACACGCTCACAATAAGTTGCGCGTGGTTTGTTAGGGCCAAAATATCATATTCCAAACCCCATAAAGTTTGTTATTTTAAGGGAAATTTTAATCATGGGTCTCGTTATTTACTATTTATTCTCTGCGTTCCACATTTAAAAAATAGTTGTTTTTTTTTTCATATTCTATAAGGAGGGTTTTTATATTTTCTCAATTTTTTCTAATTTAGTCAATGTTTTGAAATCATACACAAATGTAAGAATTATATAGGCTCAAACTTTAAATAGCTTTCTTAAATACTCCATAGTATATTTCTAAGCATTTTTCATATCTACAACTAAAAACTAGGAAGCATAAATATTTTATGGAGGTATTATTAAGGATAGATCTAAAATAAATTTACTCTTTTTCATTTTTCTTAATTTACGTGAAAACTCCAAAACCCTTATCTAAAGTGGTACTGAGGGAGTATAAATTATTATACTTGTTCAAACTCAAAAATGGACAAAATTAAAAGCCAAGTACTAAGAGCAAGGCAGTGGGGTAGGTATTTTGGCTAATTTGCCAATTACCATCCCACAATGGGATGGGCAAACCCAAAAAAAAGACTTGGTAAATGGGTATATTGGGGGGTTTGCCCATCGAGGCTCAAACTAAGTCGATCGTCTTAATTTGTGACGATCGACTCACACTGAGTCGCTCTTGCACCGAGCCTCGATATAGCATGGGTCGAGCGACTCATGAGATTCGACCGTTCTCTCCCTATAAATGCAAACATTTTCAACTCCAAAATCACACCTTCTCCACTAAAAAAATCTTGTTCTTTCACTTCATTCCTAATCTTTCCATCTTAAACTTTTTTTCTCAACTTTCGTTAAAAAAAATCAGAAAAAATGGTAAAAATTGCAATATAAATGATGCGTGTCGTAAGTGCAAAAAATTACTCAATATATTTCTCACTAATTAACTAGTAATGTGGTGATAGTAAGGATCGTTCCACGAAGAGATGTGTAGTTGAGATGTTAAATGGATTAGCAAAACTATAATAAAGAGAAATACTAAAAGGGGATTGGTTGTTTAAAGCAATTAAAAAGAATAATACTAAGAAGAAAAGATGATTAGGGAATCCTTCGTCGTTACCAACGTTGAATGAATTAGTATACTTATCTATCTTTTGTCAGAATCATTCATCATCAACCATAGAATAGCAACTAGATCAGTAACATCCCCAAAACTCATTTTATCACTGGATTCGGAAGTTCTCGACTATCAGATTCTATCCAACTGAACCACTAAGTAGTAGATCACTCAAGGTGTAACCCAATCGAATGCTCTAAGCTTTGTGAATTTAGGTTGATCCCAGTAGTTAAACTCTTAGATCAAGGTCCACTTGCTGGTGTTGTCTTCACTCGCAATTGCTCCACATAATCCATCTGCAAGGTCTCACGATTTGTATTCATGTACGAGTTGATGGACGATTACTTATCTCATAAATCAATACTAGCATTAAACTGATCCGTAGATTAATCCAATTCTACACTTGAACAATCTAGAAACCAATCATAAACCCTAGATTTAGTGAAAACAAACGATGATGATAATAACTTCAAACAAACTTGTATTTCTAATAAAACTTCACGCTTAGAACATTGAATTCATCCTTAATCAACAAAAGGTTTAGCTACTCATATTACAAAGAAGATTAAGAAGAAGAACAATGGTGGTTTTCCCCTAAAGGGGTAAACCCTAGGTTTTTGATGTAGAATTGTAGAGATATGAAAGATGATCAAAAAGTATCAGAATTGACTCTTATATAGGTGTCCAAGTTGTAGAAGTCTCGTGCTCGAATCCCGGTCAAAATAGGTTTCCAAAATAACAAAATATGTCAAAAATAGGTCAAAGCCAAGCTTAGCCAGTGTAAAATATTTCTTCTGCCTCTCGGGTTCTTGATGGCTTAACCCGTCGAGAATTATGACTTTCTCGATGGGATGACCCATCGAGAAGTTTGTTTTTCTTCTGGATTTTCTTTTCTCGAAGGCTTGACCCTACGAGAAAATTGAGTTTCTCGATGGCTTGACCCATCGAGAAAATCCTGAACTTGCCTTTATTATAACTTCTTCATATGAAGTCGTAATGACCTCATTCTTTCGCCGGTGGATTCGTTTCTTCGTTCTCTTCAATATAGTGATGAGGAATTCTGAATTTGGACAACTTCCACTTGGTCTTTGGCTCTTCTTCATTTTTAGCACTTCACTTCATGCCTAATCTAACACTTTGTAGCTTCTTTTTGGATGATTCACCTAATAAAAGACATAAACTACAAAACGAACATAATATACAATAATTCACAAGAAATCTAGCAAATACTGGCATGAAATTGATACTCAAAATATGTTAAATATGCACTTATCAAATTCCCCCACACTTAGCTTTTGCTAGTCCTCGAGCAAACTAATAATCATAAACTAAATAAAATACAACTCTCTTTCGCTGATTACACGGTTACACTTAGCATGTGTAACAATCCCTTAAACCCTTAGGTGTCCCTTATGGACGAGTTATAGTCTCGTGTGGGTTTATAATAGGTATACCCACAACACCTAATTTCCAACTTACAAATATTCCAAAGCACATGCATCCAAATAGCTATGAGAACATAAAGTTTCTGCACACTAATAATAAGAAGTTAGAAATGTCAAAGAACATTCTCATGCTTAGCCGTTGAGTTAGGAGAAAACGACCATATGAAAGAATCCAGGTTCGAGAGCGACCGAAAAAAATATTCTACCTCACCAATAGGGTTTTATGAAAATGACACTCAAAAGACGGACTTTAGGGTTCTCACATGTGTGGAGGCAGGTGTGAAGAGAGAAATTCTGCATACGTTGAATGGTGGGAAGGAAAAGGAACCTTCTGAATTATATGAAGATGTTATCCCATAGAACGTAGGACGAAAAAGAAACTTTTTTATTGTTATTTTTGTAGTGACCTCTAAGAAAGAAAATCAACCACTATGCAAGGATGGGAACACTTACTTACCTTCTCACCCGATTCACAATCAACACCACTCTCACAACATTTAATAGAAACGTCTTCAGTTTTCGGTCTTCAATTGTTGATGATGAACTCTTGAACTTCGTCGCACTTTGACAATTGTACTTTTTTTCAATTCCTTGTTGCTTGAAACTTCTTTATAGATTTTTCCTTCCCCGCAGCTATATTGAATGAATACAAAAGGAAATATACAATAAAGCAATATAAAACTTTTTTTTTTCGATTTCTTATATATATATACTAAAATTGAAATACAAACTAACAAATGAAACTAATGTGGCCATGGGATAAGGATTTTACCACATGATTCTTCACAACTTGTGTTGTCTCAATATTATGAAGTTCATTAACTCTCATCTTTTGATATTTTTTTTCTTGTACATAAGTCTTCAACATGTATATATAATTTTGTTCATTGTATTGTTGTTTTACTTGAATATGAAATTTTCTCTTTCTTGTATTGTTGCTTGTAAACCTTGAACATTTCAATTTTCCTTCAAATTTGTAATGCTCTGTTTGTTGATGATATGTTTCTATGGACCTGTTTTTGTCGAGATAATGGTATCAACTGCAAACAAGACTACAAGATAGAGTTAGCAATTCTGATGGCACCCTTTTGATTGATAGAAATACCACTCAAGAGATCAAAAAGTAGTGCTGAAGTTGGTGCGAAGTTGGGTAGCTCATCATTCTACCCGGAATTTGCGCAGATGAAACACTCTCAACGGATAATTGAAGGTTTGGTTCCTCACTCATGGGTATTGAATGATCAAGTTCTCTAATATTGTACTCTCTACCGGCGGTTTAAGTCCATTTTTTTCATCTCTAGCCTCTCAACAATTAAGCACTCTGAATATAATTCTCTAATACTTCTAAGTTAAGTTATTTCGGTTAGAACTCCGTATGTAAACTTAGATAGAAGTATACTAAGTGACTCTAAAATATCTAAAAGTTGGAATTTTTCATGCAAATATATACAAAAAGTTTAAAAATTCAACCTACAAAAGCAAATACTAAAAATCTAAATGCTTAACCACTCCCACACACTTAAACTTTGCATTGTCCTCAATGTAAATTGATTCCTCCAATGTAAAATCAAGATGGAAAATCAAGTAATGATATGAAAAACTAAAAATTAAAAGCAAAAGATAGAAATACAAAACCAATGGGTTGCCTCCCATACAACGCTTATTTAACGTCCTCAGCCTGACCTTATGGTTATGGCCCGTAAACCAACAATCTGAAAATCTGGGGATCCACCCAGACAACAATTTGCAGTTCTAATAACAGCTTTATAAAAACGTTAGCATAAGATACAAATATTGAAATTGCTACTTTACGGAAGTTTCCCCAATACTTAATCTTTTCTACACTTGGAAGTGTATAAAGAACATAGAATGCAGGAACTTTTATAGTTTCCTCTCAGTGAACCTGCACAGTGTTAGAATCAAACACATCTAGTGGTAGATAGTTAGAAGAAAAATAATTCTTAAGGATTTTTGTAGCATATTTACTCAACCCTAAATGATCTAGCTCCTTAAAAATTGGAACAACCTTTTGGGGAACTATTTCGATTGCGGGAGGATCAAAAGATATATAGTTATCCAAAGGATTAGACAAACCTTTTACGTGATCCTCATAATGGGTATACAATGAATCATTTACCTCATATGTATGGTGGTCTTCTATCGAACTTTTTGAAGTCCATTCTCTATCAGTTTCTGCTTCAATCAAAATCTCGGCATCATTATTATTCTTGGCAAGCTCAATTGGGTCTTCCACGAAATCAATCTTCTCAACTTCCATTTCTTCAACACTCTCGTGATCGGACCAAAATTAGGTTCATATATAAGAGCGTTCTTTAATGTGTACTCCTTAGAGATATAAAAATCCCTACACTCCTTATCATCAGAATCAAATTATTCCTTTCTAAGGAGATCCTCTTCAGTGTAAACTGTTGGATGATCAGTATGAATCTCCTTAGAAAAAATAACCGGGTCTTTTCCTTTTAGAACAATGGTTCTGTTATACCAAGGCTCCTCCTTTTGAATAGACGAATGGTCATTGTAATGATCCGGAGTTGGCACAACTTCTTCATCATTACAAGGAACTTCCAAAGGTTGGTCATCTTTTTCCATTTCCTCCTTAATTCGATCAATTGTCTCTTTTTAAGTTGTTCATGCCTTCTCAGACTTCTTGGAGTGTTTTATCAATGCTCTGCTGATATTGACGTTGTCCGTGATAATAATTTTTAATGTGCATGTGAAGTTCTTCCATCATGGTACACATATGTTCTTCAACACTAGAGACTTTTTGATGTTGATGTTGACGTTGGAGTGATTGATCAATTTGAATGTAAAGTTCTTCCATCATGGTACACATCTGTTCTTCAACACTAGAAGAAATATGATTAGAAGCATAAGTATCCTCCAATCCTCGTGGTTGTTCACTTAATACCCGTTGTAAGGTTGTTGGCATGTATGAGAATAATCATAAGGTACCGTAGGGTACTGGTCATAGCCAAAAGATTGGTTTTGATTATACCCATGATATGGTTGGTAGTTCTTATAAGACTGAGATTGAAAACCATATTGATTACCACTATTATATGATTGATCTTGTGCACTGTACATGTTATTTCTATAAGGAAACATGACAACTCACAAGAATAAAAGATAAAATCTAAACAAAAATCAAAAATCTAAACCAAAAATAACTAAAAGTGATACTGACAACCTGTTTTCAGAATTTACCTCCCGCTTTTGACGAGCTGTCAATACCTTCAATAAGTTGTTAACACCATCAAAACCTAAAAATCTGTAAAACACTAAAAAAAATGTGAAAATATTCTAAACTACTAAAACAACTAAACAAGCTAAAACAAATAAAAATTAATTAGCAACTGCTCCCCAGCAACGGCGCCAAAATTTGATGCGTATCGTAAGTGCAACAAATTACTCAATGCATTTCTCATTAATTAACTAGTAATATAACGATAGTAAGGATTGAGCGTCACTAGTCACAAGCTCCGGTTTTAAGAATTTTGCCAGGACTTAGCGTTATAGCCTCTCTCTCGCTATCTACATACGCGGAACTGTCAGCATCTATCATTTGGATGAACTAGACTTGGAACTAAAACAGGAACTTCTTTTTTCTTCAGTAGAATTCTTTCCACAAACTTGCAGGCCACAAACTTGCTTAAAAGAATTCTTTTTACAACAAATATTGAGCAATCTAGGCCTGAGAAGGCCAAGGAATTACAATTAGTGTACATTATCGTATTAAGTGGGAAGCGGTTTTTAGTAAAATATAGACTTACACTACCTAATAGGAACATGGGTTTAATAGTTGATGGTCTTGCTCGGTAAGAACACAAGGAAGAAGTCAGAGAGAATGGTATATTGGCGAGGGGCTCATGTTGCCGTGCTAAATCATTAGGTGCATTTTCAGATATTCTCTTTAGTTCTTCATGAATGAAAAAGAAATTCTCTTTCTTTTTTTATCAAACAGAAATTGTAACTGAAATGCTAACTTGTCATGTTTTGAAAGCACAAGACTCTGAATTGTAATTGAGATGCTAACTAGTCATGTTTGAAAGAAAAATTGGCAAAGACTCCAAATTCTCTTTTTGTAGATTCCTCAGCTTTGCACTAGTCTATATCAAAATGTTAAAAAGAACATCAAAAATGGAAACCCCCTAGCATTTTCCCTTGAGTAACACCAGGAGACGTGGTCAGGGAGGATACTTGTGGCAGTAACTAGTAAGTAAATTACATGGAACTTTTTTTATTCGAGCCAAAAAAGATAAAATTTTACTATTAGAAAAGAAAAGAGGATACAACCTGGCTCCAAAGTCCAGAATCATTACAAACCAAAACCTTCAATTGCTATCTAAGATCATCTTCCAATTAATGATCAAGTCTGTGAAAGAGTTATATCTAAAGTACTAACCATAATTCTGACCGCAGAAGAAGACCAAAGCCTTGACCTCCTGAATTATCGAACCTTTGTCTTTTCCCCTCCTTTTAGCCATTGTTCTTGCATTGCGTTCAGTCCACACGGCCCAAATGATTGCAGATGGCATAATAGGCCAAGTTAGCTTGCCTTTCTTCTTGCCAATGTTGGTTGACCACTGATCTAGCTGCTGCACCAATGTTGGTTTGTGTATCCAGTTCTCAGTGAAACTAGAAACAAAATAGTCCAAGACTTGTAATGAGAAAGTACAAGAGTTTAGTAATTGATCAGCACCTTCTTCCTGATTGTTGCATAGGCAGCACAACGTTGGAGTAATTCCACACCTCTTCTGTTCAGATTGTCGATTGTATTTTGCACAGCCAACCAAGCAAAAAACTGCACCTTAGGAGGTACAATTTTCACCCATATGCATTTGCAAGGAATATGTCGGACAATGTGTTGTTTATTAGTTATCCATAAGTAACTTCCCTTGAAAATAAATTTTGACCCTAACTTGCAGGATAAAGTATCTTCATAATCTGACAGTGTAGGAGGATTACCCAAATATCTGCAGTAGGCTTTGGAATTCAGCAGTGAAGAGAAACGGCCCAAGTTTTGGAAGGAATTTGGACATAGACATGATTGATAAATGACAAGTAGTACTAAGATCCTGAAAACATGTTTGAACCCCACGTATGAGATAAAAACTTTTGTTTTGAGAATTGTTGGGTTCCTCTTTTAAAAGAGAAACCCTCCAAAAATAGGCGTATGCCGCTTATATACGGCAAGCACACGGTATTCTTTAGTAAAAGGCGAAAGAATAGTTCGCTTTGTGCTTACCGCACGGCTCCGTGATTTATTTCCAACAGTGAGGTGCTAGTTATATACAGAGCATTTTGAGTAGGGTTGTGCTTCCTAATCTATGTGGGACTATCCATTTTCACTCAAATCCCAAAGGATCCCTCTTTTTCTTTCTGCCCATGGTTTCACTTTGACTAGTCTGACGGTGCAACAAGCTGATCGGCATAGGAAATTAATCCGTCTATTTATTTTCCTTCTAGTTATATTTCTAGTTCTGTTTCAAACACTAGACATTCACTGTTGCTATTATTTGAAAAATTAAGTTTATAAATTGGCAAGGGCCGCGCGGACGCATACCCCTCGGGAACAAATTATGACGTAGACTCTACCTCTAGGGTGGATCTTAGGCGAGCACCCTTCCAAAGTGCAATGGAAGTCACTAACCTAGGCCATGATTCTTCTTGATCAACCATAGACCCCGTCCAGGTAAGTATTATTTCCAGTAGAATTTCAAGCTCAACTTATAGTGTTGTTTTCTTTATCTTTTTTGTTATCTAACCTGTGTGGGACTAATATTACCTTTCATTTTGTAAATCTTGTTTCTTACAGTACTACTTTTCACTGAAGAGGTTGGGCCATGTAGGCCTAAATTCTTCTCACCAGCACTGCGCCCAGGGTGGGCAAGCTGTTTGTGTCAGCTAGAGTCTCATTTGCATTGGATTATAAATCAAGTTGTTGAGACAATTCAAATAGTCTGTTTTACTTTTTCTATTAGATTAACTATGAACTAAGTTAGCAAGTTCTGATTTATCCTAAATGTATATAATGTTATACCTATCTTATTCTTTAATTTGTTTGTATCATGGGATTGAGTTACTAGTTTTCCATTACTTCACTTATATATACACGCATACACATTCATAATTATCATCTTCAGCTGCTGCTGCTGCTGCTACTAAATTCAATGGATTCGGCGATCTTCAACCTCCAGTACTTCCAGGTATTAGCAAGTATTGCAGGCTTATTAGCTACTTCTTCTTCTATTATCTATGGGTAAGGCAGATGGTTACAAAGTGCACAAAAAGAAACAATTTCAACGATGCGGAAGTACTATCAGCAGTATCGCCGCCTGAAGTTGCAGGTGCATTGCCCATAGTAGGTCATCTTCTTCAGCTAGTAGGATCTACACCGCCTCTGTTCAAAACACTCGGGGACATGTCTGACAAATATGGACCTGTATTCATGGTTCGGTTTGGTATGTACCCAACCCTGGTTGTGAGCAGTTGGGAGATGTGTAAGAATGCTCCACTACCAAAGACAGATTCCTCGCTGGCCATCCATCTGCTGCTTCTGCGACTAAGCACCTCATTTTTGCCATGTATGCTTTTTCCATGTATGGTTCTTATATGGTGGCAAATACTGCTAAATAAATGTTCTAGAATCTAAATTTCTTCACTTGGATGAAGAAAAAAAACACTAGATGACAACCCATACTCATTATTACCATTCTTTAAGTAAGGATCTAGCATCACATTTCTCCATTCTTTTAACTTAAAGCATGTCTAACGGCTCTCTTTGTTGGCTAAGTATGAATAGAAGTTTGTTTATAAAAAGATAGAAAGAGATACTTATTGTACTTCAAGATCACTCTTAATGATGGGTTGTTACCATGATCTCTACTGTCATTTGTTTTTCATCCCCAATTATAAACTATCACTATCTACTCAAGCACTAGCTACCCGCTATGCAGTGAGGTTTATGTAAGGCCTTCTAGTTCGAGCATGACGGACAGGCCTGTGGCCCTGTAGATTTCAGGCTGGATAGATGACCTTTCCACTTGTGTTATTGAGGATCGTTAAGCTCAATCTTAAACTCAGTACTAGTCATAGAAGGCAGACGCACAAATCTAAATTTATGGATAAGTAGATTTGTGGTAGCCCGTAGTAGAATCGCATTGGGTATGGCAGGCCTCATGCAATAATTCCAACTTGGAAAGCCCGCCCGCCTTTGAGTTGATACTAGACAACTTCAAGTCTCCAACAACTCATCTGCGGTCGCTGTACCAAGCGGGTGAGTGGATGTTACGAGGAAATCTGCCGTGGATAAGGGGTTTCACTTTTTGCTTTTATAGTTTTGCATTGGCAGAAGCTTGTACAAAAAAATGACTATCCTAGGCAATTGACCAATTTGTTAAAGACCTGATGTGGATAGATAACAGTGTGCCAACCATCTCCAAAGTCCAAGGTATTTGGAATGAACATTTTCCTTTTTGAACTGTTTTGGAATGAACAATCTTTCATAAGTAAATGGTATGAAGATTAATTTTTCGCTTGTTATGTCGATAACGGAGAGTAGCTGTTTTTCTATTATTTTCTAATAGAAAATATAAAAATGATCAAAAACTTATCATTTGCTCTTTATTTGTTCGTTAGTTCCCACATGCCGTATTTTGAACTTCTTTTTTTCTAACTATTTATATTTGGATCGATAAAAAATTAAATCTATATCGAATAGATTATAGTTATAAAAGAAAATAATCACATGCATAAAATATGGATTTCTCAGTCAAGATAATTCGGATGACCACGTAGAAGTGTATGCGTGCTTGCACCAACCTCACAAAAAGATAGCAACGATCAACGATGGGAAGAACAAAAATGTTGAAAATCGACTTAGTCACCCCTTAACTAAATTTCGTCTTCCTAACAGTAACACACCTGACTGACACCACCATTCGCAACTTGAAAAGGTCGTAATCTGTGTGTATAGACTATGTGTTATACTGTTCTTCATTCTTCAGTCTTCATTCATTGGTAGTTTGTTGGACGAAGAAAAAGAAGTAACCAAGACTTGGTCTTCAATAATAATTAGATATGGATAAACAACAAGTGGAAGAAGAAGAAGAAGAATTGAATGGCAATTTCAATTTCAATTACTATTACTATTACTATTACTATTACTATCATCATCACCCTAAGAGAAAGAAGAAGTAAAACCTAAATCATTATTGCCTATTTACTCTCATCATATCACTACTTTTTCATGATTCTTTTTTCCACTTTTCAATTTCTTCACTTGTAACTGAAGCAACTGTGAATAATGAGGACTTGAGGAGGCTGCTGCTACTGATTATAGTAATTTGATGTCAGTAGTACTCACTACAGACACACACACTTCTTAATTACAAGATCTCTCTTTACTGTGTTCTTCCTGAATTGGGATTTAATGAATTCTATGATGGGTTACTTCTGGGCTTCTTCCTGGTTTTCTTTCCTTCTGATTCTTCACAGCTTTTCTCAATTCTCTGTTGCTGATCAAGATGGTATGTTCCAATCCCTGTTATACTGTTTAAGGCCCTCATTTCTATGTTATTATGTTCATCCCCATGTATCTTGATTCATGGCTCTTTTAACAGTTCCATTTTTTATTAGTTTCTCTTAGTTAATTGACAACTATAATGCATTGAGTTGGATTAATTGCTAGAGATTAATACTAGCATACTATTGTGTCTTACACTAAAATTTAGTTACTCGGTTTGATTATCAGGTTTCCTGAGTTTATTTTGTGGGCGAACTTCGGGTTTCACTGATTCTTCAAACATCTCATGGGTTCTAGACAATGCATATCTGACTACAACCAACACAACTAACTTGAATTTCATGGATGCTAGTTCGTCATCTTGGATCCCGTTACGCTTCTTTCCAAACTCTCATGATGTTCGTGCGTGCTATAAATTGCCAACCCAAAATATGTCTGCCCAAGTTCTTGTTAGACCCCACTTCTTCTACAAGAATTATGATGGATTACAGAAGCCTCCAGTGTTCTGGGTGTCTATTGGGAGGGCTAACGTTGCAACTGTAAACCTGAGTAGTTCAGATCCATGGATAGAAGAGTTTATATGGCCTGTTACGAAAGACACACTCTCATTTTGCTTGCACGCGCTTCCTGGTGGTGGTTTTCCTGTCATTTCTAGGCTTGAAATTCGTCCACTTCCACAAGGAGCTTACAAAAGTGGCATGACTGATTCCCTGAGTAAATCACTAAGGAAAAGGTACAGGGTAAATTGTGGTCAAAACAATGGATCAATAAGGTAAGTCAGGATGTTTCTCTCTTTCTCAGTGTTTTCCTTAAAAATTTGTTTATAAACGAGGGATGAAATTAACCACATGGGATCCATGTCCTCTTGTCTATACTAGTCTGTTGGCTGACTTCTTTAAGAAACCAGGTATCCTTTTGATTCTTACGACCGTGTATGGGATGTCGATCAAAACTTTTCTCCTTCTCATCTGTCAACTGAGTACAACACTCAACTTCTCATTAGTAAATCTAGCATTTTGGAAAGCCCACCTGTTGCTGTTCTTCAGACTGCGAGAGTTCTTGCAAGGAAGAACGACTTGACTTATGACTTCTCCCTTGACCCGTTGGGAGACTATTACATTGTTCTTTATTTCGCTGGAATTTTACCTGTCTCCTCGGTGTTTAATATTTTAGTTAATGGGGAAGTTGTGAGCACTAACTTCACTGTGAAGAATTCGGAAGCTAGTGTCTTCTTCTTTATTAAGAATGGAATCAAGACCTTGAATATCACTTTGCAAAATGTTAGCTTCTACCCACAAGTGAGCGCCATTGAGATCTACCAGCTTGTTGACATCCCTTTGGAGTCTTCTTCAACCACTGGTATATTAAGAATTATGCTTACAGTTTCAGCTTCATCCAAAATGAGCTTTCTTCTAACTGTGCGAGATTCAACATCATCTTCATCCTATCCTTTTACACGTGATGCAGTTTCAGCGCTGCAAGTTATTCAACAGTCCACTGGATTGGATTTGGGATGGGAAGATGATCCATGCTCTCCAACGCCATGGAAGCATATTAAATGTGAAGGAAGTGTAGTTCGTTCACTGTGAGTGCAACATATATATAGCTTGACTTGCTTAACTATCTTCGCCAACTTATTTCATTTTTTAAATTTGTTTCTGTACCCACCTATCCATTTTTCATCTTTTCAGGCTGCTTTCTGACATTAGCTTGAGAACAATCGGCCCGATGTTTGGTGACTTGCTAGATCTTACAACACTGTAAGTTCTTCATTTGCTAACTGATATTGTTTTCCGTATCTGTTTTATTTATTTTTGGCAAAAGGTTTTGAAATCATCTAGCTATATACCTATTTCCTTCCTCTTATGCACTTCAGGGATTTGCACAACACATCACTTACTGGGGAGATACAAAACTTGGGTAGCTTGCAGGAACTTGAAAACTTGTAACTCCTTTGAACTCTCCATAATCAAATTGATCGATGGCTTCTTTATGATGAATGAAAAAAAATCAAAAGTTGGACCAATGGTATTTATTGATCTTGCAGGAACTTAAGTTTTAATCAGCTCACATCCTTTGGTTCGGACCTCAGCAGCTTGGCTAGCCTACATACTCTGTAAGTTTCCGGAACCAACGGACACAAAAGGAACTCACTCTCCAATATTTTGATATTATGCACCAAAGTTGAATTGTAGCGTTATCATCATCATAAAAAATATAAGACCTGTTTATTTGACTGGTACTCAAATTTGAACCTTTCTCTTTTTGGTTTTATGTGAAGGGACTTAAAAAATAATACTCTACAAGGAACAGTTCCGGATAGCGTGGGAAAATTAAAGGACTTACAGTTACTGTAAGTTTAAATGTGTGTCTGAGTCAATTAGTAACCTCTTTTCTGGTAAAATGATTCCTTAAAATAAATTGTATCTTTTGTGCAGAAATTTGGAAAATAATAAGCTTCAAGGCCCCCTCCCCCAGTCCTTAAACAGGGGAACATTGGACCTTAGGTATATTGTGGTAATTCTAGCTCTTAATTTTTGGTGTTCGACATCTTATCCATCTCTTCTGTGCAGGACAACTGGGAATTTGTGTCTTTCCTTCTCCCATTCAACATGCAACGGTCTTTTAGATAATCGTCCAACTGAGACACCTCTGGTTACAAATGTTAGCAATAAGAAGCAGAAGTCGCATAATCGGACAGCTATTATAATTGGTTCTGGTGCAGGAGTCGTATGTGCCCTTTTCTTCATATCACTTATTGTATTCATTTGCTGGAGGAAGAAAAAGGAACCTGAAATCACTTCGACATCATGTATGTAACGTTCAAAATCTAACTCTGATGTCAATGCCATCCACTGTTTAACTCATACCACTGTCTTTCTAATGTTTCAGCTACAAAACTGGGTATGCGGAATTGGAATGCAGCTAGAGTTTTTTCTTACAAAGAGATTAAGGCTGCTACAAGAAACTTTAAGGAGATTATAGGCCGTGGTAGTTTTGGTTCTGTCTACCATGGAAAACTTTCAGATTGCAAATTAGTAGCTATAAAAGTGAGGCTTGATCGAAGCCAACTCAGCTCTGATTCCTTTGTCAATGAGGTTTGTCATCTAAACCCTTTCAGCTTTATGGATACTGTTAGTTTTCTGATTAGTAAAGACTAGTGAGTGGCTTGTGGATGTTGTTTCCCATTTTCCTTATTTTCGAGTTTTTTATTTACCCTTCTAACTATGAGGCTGTACAGGTGTATCTTCTGTCCCAAGTTCGGCATCAGAACCTCGTATCCCTGGAAGGATTTTGTTATGAATCAAAACACCAAATTTTGGTGTATGAGTATTTATCTGGTGGTTCACTAGCTGACAATCTTTATGGTAAATGACGCTCGTTTACAGATGGTTACCTCTCTGCACTGTTATACCCGTAGCTGTTCCTTCTTTTATGTGAGGTTTTTTTCATCAAACCCCGGCTCTCACCTTTTTTCAGGTCAAAATCATAAAAAAGTCACACTAAGCTGGGTACGTCGACTGAAAATTGCTGTTGATGCTGCAAAAGGTAATGACTTTGATTTGTTTCATCGAAGGATTTTATAGTAATTATATGATTAATGAAAGGAAACCACAAATTCTGCACTGTCCATCCCTTATTGTCGGCCTTAATGTAAAAATTCAAGGCTGAAGGTGCTGCTATATAAAAATGGTTAACATTGGCAGTGTGTTAAAGCAGATGGTGCTGGGGACCTGTTGCTTAGATGATCTCAAGTAGCAGGTACCTAGTTGGTGAACTGAAAAGCTGTGTAATTGGCTTTGCCCTAGGGGTTACACCATTACATAGAGTTAGCAACATGTGTATTTGATAAGTAACATCAAATGAGTATTAAGTGCGCCAATATCATATTTTTAACATCTCTCTCTCTCTCTTTTCTTTTGACATCTTAGACCATTAATATTTTCCGACTAATTTATAGTTCATTAATGTTATCTACTAGCAGTATCGCTGTGTCCTCATATATTAATATATTACTGTATTTGTATCCGTGGTTCTCTAATACGTCTGTTTATGTTTTTGGGGGAAACGTTGTTATATCTATGTTGTCTAGCTCTCCTTCCTGGTTTTGATGTGTCTTGCTCAATATCTGAATTCCAATTTAGATGATGTGTTCAATTGTTTTTTGAAGTTATCGAGAAACATATAGAGCAAGTTGTGAAGAATTTGTTTTATGGAAGGAAATAAACCATTCAATATTGGTGATATATTATTTATTTGTTCATGAAACAGTTTCAAACACTTGTGTTGCGTCGTTACCAATTCGGATTGCATCATCAGCACTTTTACCTTTATAAAGAATTGGAAGGTTTGACGAAACATCTTTCTGTGGCAGGTTTGGATTATTTACATAATGGAAGTGATCCACGAATCATACACCGTGATATTAAGTGCAGCAATATCCTTTTGGATTCGGAGATGAATGCCAAGGTCTGTGACTTTGGTCTTTCTAAGCAAGTGTCAATGGTTGATGCAAGTCATGTGACCACTGTGGTAAAGGGCACTGTTGGTTATATTGATCCTGAGTAAGTTCTCCCCAAGAAAAAGTTGTTAATTTTCTAAGCATGATCCATAAATGACTTGCTCTCTCTTCTATGCACAGATACTATTCAACTCAGCAGTTAAATGAGAAAAGTGATGTCTATAGCTTTGGTGTTGTGCTCTTGGAGCTCATTTGTGGGCGAGAACCCTTGACTCATGCTGGCTCTCCAGATACCTACAACTTGGTGCTATGGGTAATCTCAAATTCCTTCTTTTTCTTACTAAAAGTTTCAGTACTTACGATGCAATTCCAGGCAGTGTGTCACAAAGTTCCCGTTTTGAAGTAGTTTTAATAAATCATCTACTTATCCTGTCCAGTTCATTTGCTGGATCCCCATGAGTCCATGACCTGCTTTTCTTGACAGGGAAAAGGCGAGAAAGGAAAAAAATTAAACAGACATTGTGATTAAAGTCAGAATAGTCTCGTTCTATATAGTTGCATCTGTTTATTTCGCTTGTGCTACAAGGGTTGCGCTTTTGCAATTTTTGAGTCTGAAAACTTCACGTCTACTTAAAAAAGCATGTGATGAGAAAGATAGACCATGATGTCCCTGAAATGGGTGAATTTAGTCTGATCCCTTGATATAGAGTGCTGCCTTTGCAAAAACGACGTAAGTCACTGTGAGCAAGTTCTATACCTTTTGGATGATATAGCATTTAAGGCATACTGAACCATGGTTTACAAAAAAACTGCAGGTTTGTGATTTAAATCTAAGAGGAAATGGGTGAACATGGAGCTGGCCTTTTAGTCATTCTACCAGTTCAGTTTTGTATTTGAGTAACCTCATTTTTGAGAGCCCAAAGTTGCCTTGAACAGTGTGAATATATGGTGCGCGGTCTAAGCATGATCGAGGGTAGTGATGCTGTCTTTGACAAGTAGAACAGCCCAAGTCACTAATTAGGAAACTCTGGTGTCAATTTGTTGAGTTCAGGAGAGCTTTAATAAATTGAGTTCTTTATACATAGAACACTAGTTCATTACTATATCCAGCAAGTATGGAAAACAATTTCTTATTGCTGGTAACTTGATATAATCAGTAAAGAAAAGCTTCAAACATATTAAGCAGATAGCATGGTACAAATAAATCAGATATTTTTAATAAACTTCAACTGGAAAATTTGCATGCAGGCGAAACCTTACTTGCAGGCTGGAGCTTTTGAGATAGTTGATGACAGAATAAAAGGAAGTTATGACTTGGAGAGCATGAGAAAGACAGCCTCTGTTGCTTCAAGAGCCGTAGAGAGAGATGCATCACAAAGACCAACAATGGCTCAAGTTTTAGCGATACTTAAAGAGGCGTACAGTATTCAGCTTTCCTACATATCTTAGACCAATTTTAGTAGTTCCCCTTTGTTCATGTTTTTATGTTTACCTTATTGAATCTACAGAAAAGTAATCTAAGTTGAGAAATGTATTAATTATAGCAGTAAGTAAGCCTGCTCTTGTATAAAATTTTACTCTTTTTTTTGGCATACCTTTTCTCAGCACTTTTGCATTCCCATGGGGAACAGGCCTCCATGATAGTCTTGTTAGAAAATCCTGATGGCAAATAATCATAAACTCATAAGATAAAATGACATATTTGGTGAGATTCTAGACCATTTTTTAGCTGTCAACACAATGGTCGCCCCTTGACACAAATGATTTACAGAAGGAAAGAAAAAGATATAGTACATAAAAACTGAAGAAACCAGAGCATTACATTTCTAACGAATCACCATGGAACAGTTTCTTTTACTGTTATACATAGACCCAACTGCTCTGTCAACAAAACCGCGGCATCTGGTTTAAGCTTTCTACATGTTGCACAGACGGCTTAAGATTTTGTAATGGTACAGATAAAATAATAAGATAAATAGATAGACACAGACGGAACTGTATACCAACTATAGTTCTACATAATCCCATAGGTAAGCACATGACACATCCCAAGCTCCCTCCTTTTATACAGACAATAGGAGAGAGGACCATGTGTTCATGAAAAAAAAAAAAGGTTCCGAGATTAGCTTTCTGAATCTGATTGCTTTGGGAGGCTAACCCCACCATTCATTCGGGCACGTGCTTCTGCAAACATCCTCTGCTGTTCGGCTAATGCTTCTTCTTCAGTCATCTCAGCAGCACTGCTCCATTTTCCTTTTGGGGAATCCTGTAAAAGCCATCAAAAAGAAGTACGAGACTATGTCAGATAATCACCTCATAATAACTTACGTGTACATCAAAATGACCAAGAACTCGTCAATAAACATACCAGAGTCTCGAGCTTATGCTGTTCATATGCAGAGTAGACCTCTTCAATGTATTCCCCAAACCCTAGGACCTGAAGACAAACTATAATTAGATGGTGTATACAACATTTCAATTATTCATCCGAACTACCAATTTTTTTGATAAGAATCTTGAGCACCATTGCAAAACCAAAGATAATGGTTCTTAACATTTTCATAGCCATAATAAAATAAGCTGAATGCATGTCAAATTCGTTACTTATCCAATTACATAAATTCAAGTATCTACACGAATTTTGCCTACTGATATTCCATTAGATTCTTCTACCAACACATTAAGCAGAATATAATCTTGAAATTTCTACAGACTGAATGCTTAACTATGCTCCAGATAGGAATCGGGTGGAGGCACAGCAAAACTAAAATGAAGTTCGACATTCAAAAGAAATTTTTTGATTCAAGCATGTGCAGATAAAGTTTGGGACATAAAAAAGACCTCGAGTGCCTTCAGGACATGCTCAGGTGCAATTGTTCTTTTCTCCTCCCGATTGCAAACTTCATTGGATTCCGAAGAGATGAGGTTGATGAACTCTGCAAAAACATAATCACAAAGGAAGAGATTGTTAATTTCTCGAAGGAATGCAAATCAAACATTTAGCTCTAAATTAAAAGATGAACTTATGATGCATAATACCCAAGACAATCAAGAACTCGTCCCACTAATAGTGTTTACTACTATGTCCTTCTGTGACGATTGAATTTGGTACGATGGAAACCAGGTATCAGAAGCCTAACCTCTACAATATACTTCCTGCTGTATTTACTGAATACATGTTTCTTGACCAGAGCAAATCAAACTTAACATCTAGGTTTCAAAAAGATAACCCCACTGGGACTATCCAATATGGGTTTACATAAATACAGCAG
>JAJJMC010013954.1:194100-229478 GCA_023531435.1 Papaver californicum | reverse complement strand
AGGTATCCGAAGCCTAACCTTTACTATATACTTCCTGCTGTATTTATTGAATACATGTTTCTTGACCAGAGCAAATCAAACTTAACATCTAGGTTCCAAAAACATAACCCCACTGGGACTATCCGATACAGGTTTACATATACAGCAGATCACCAGACCTTAGAGAAAACACTTCTAAACATATACAAAAGAATAGTTGAAAAACCATGATCAAGAACATCAACATTGACACTGTTAATAGACTTCTTTTGTGGCTAGTCTCGAACATCTTAGATCCAGGAATTTAGTTTATAAAGGTTCTTACTGGCATACTTGATTATTAGCCTCGCACATTTGGACAGTATCTTAAGCCATCAACTTACTAGACTCTTACTCCACTTATAATATTATGATAAGAAGAAAAAAAGCCCTTCATCTTTTTATCCTCTTCTCTTCTACAGCAGTAGTATCCAAAAAAAAAAAGAACTTCAAATTATATGGTTCACTACCTCAAGTTGCATCCTCTCTTCACCCTCACTAAACGAGAAAATAAGGTGTATGCGAACGCCCCATTCATATTACATGGGGTGATCTAACTCTGTGAGTGAAATGAATTTCTTAATCACCCTAGATATTCAAAAAAGCTAATCCTGGTGTGTATGAGAAAAATTAAGATATCAGGTCTTAAATTCTCAAATGCCATAACTAACAATGAGTTCCTTCAATCAATTACACAAATAACATAACAGGCCGTAGAAAAAATAATACTAAGTACAGTTAGGCCATTGTTTTCCTCACCCACGCAACACTCAACAAGAAGATCTTGAGCATCCCTTGCAACACGAACATCTTGAGGGAGCATCTCCTTAATAATCTTAAACATTGTTGCTGAAAATTGAAAACATATAGAAAAAAGTCACATAAATAACACTCAATGAGTGACGAATCTCGCAAGTTGCAAGGCCAATGTACATTAGCATGCAAAATAATGTTACAGATTTTATTTTTTTTGAAGCATAAATGTTACAGATAATAAGATTATGATTTAAAGTTTCAAAATTTTAAGAAAAAAGTAATAAAAAAAAGTACCTTTAGGTAAGGTAACATCTTCCTTGGACTTCCCGACTATGTCCATGGGTTCCATTCTGCGATCAAAAAAGTAATAAATAACCTAAAAACAGAGATTAAAACAAACAATACAGGATTTAGACTGAACTGGGGTATACCTATATCGTTGAAGGAAGGAAAGATTGTAACTTTGAAGATAACAGAAAGAGGAAGAGGAATATATCAAAAGAGATTCAATGAATCGACGAAGATATAATTCGAGATGAGAAAGAAAAGGTGAGTACAGGAGGGAAGATCATAGCTGATAAGGGAAGAAGGAGGGAAATAAATAGATGATGAGATGAGATTATTATTAATAAAGGAGGAGTTTTAGGGGACGAATAGAAGAGCAATTAGGGCATAAAATTGAAGAAAATCGAATTTCAGTGAGAGAGAGAAAGAGACAAGTTTGAGTAATTACGATCTTACCATTATATTGGATTAGTTGATTCCGATATGGGGTATCCGCACTTTATCCAATGGGATCAATAGATTCAATACCAAACATCATACAGTATTGAGAATAAGGCTGCACAGGAATCGATCGGAACCGAAGGACCAAACTGGAACCGATGGAATCGTACCTGAAACGGATCGAACCGAGGGTACAGGGTACAAGGTACATGTACAAAAAAAGAAAACCGAGTATACCCGGGTACCAGGTACAGGTTCTACCTAGGAACCGACCTATACCGGACCGAAGGAACCGAATGCTTTAAGCCGTTGATTAGATATTGGAGTTTTAATCTCATCCGTCTATTTCCAAAAACTGGAAACTTTAGCTCGTGTTTCGCTTGGTCTTCTCCTTCACTCTCACAAACTTCAGTAAACCCTTGAAAACGATTTTTCAGCTCTCGTTTCTCATCTCAGAAACGAACCCATTTCATCAGAAATCAATCCTAAGCTTATTTCAAGAAATCAATGATCTGGTTCCACAAATTTTGAGTAACTTATTCTCAGGTATGAAAACCCATTTCATATCCTTTGAATATTGTGATTTTATAAACCCTAGAAATGGATCTTGACTCTTTAATTTGAATTTGAAGAAGAAGATTCAAGTACACAGTGAGAAGTATAAACCCTAACTTTATTCAGTAGAAGATTCAACTATTTTGTGAACCCTAGAAAATTGATTTTGTATCTTGTTTTTGAAAATCGCAGAAGAAGACTGCAATACCATTCCTAGAAAACTGAAGTACAACTCCTTGAACAAGTATAAACTCTAACCCTATTACTTGTTTTTGGTTTTGAATCTTGATTTAATCTTATTTGTTCATTAGGGTCTTTTAGCATGCTTTCATACAACATCCTAGCTGATGTGTATGCTACTGCTCTTATATACAACTACTGTTCTGCTTCGTTTTTTAATTGGGAATGCCAAAGTTTCCCCATGAGAAGTCATTGTTATTGGTTATCTGTTGTCTCTTTACCTAGTTGATATCAATATAATGTGTTATTTTTTGTTGATATTACAGTATAATGTATGTTACTCCTCTTATATACCCTTATACCTGTTTTAACATATTTATAACTTTATGCCTCCCAAATTTTTTTGAACTAGTACCTTAGGTTAATGGTTGTCCTTCTAAGTATTTGAAGCTGACTGGATGTTAATGTAGGACTTGCCATTAAAGAACAAACAAACAATTATTTGACTAAAATGTTGCGAACAAATCAGACAATTATTCTACTATATAAAATAACATCGCTAATTAGAAAAATCATTTACGTAATCTTCTTCTTTTGATGTCAGGGTATCGAGTTCTATGCCACAAACACAGATTCTCAATCTTTGTTACAATCTTCCGCTAAGAACCCACTTCAAATTGGACAGCTTTTGACTTGTGGATTAGGTTTGGTGCTCCTCCAATATGAATGTTGGATTTAAATTCCTATGAATTCTGTTTTTAAATTTGTATATGTTTGTGGGTAAAACCTGTTACTAGTAATGCAAATCTTAATTGTGTTGTTGATGTTTCTTATCTGTTATGAATTTTCTTTAATAGTCTCGGGTTCTGCTTAAATTTCATGTTAGCTAGCAGCTATTTCTTGTATAATTTGGTGTTTGAGGTGGTGAATTAGGGGATTTCTTGTTGCTCCTTCTTGAGTGTTGCAAGCAATGCAAAGCGTAAAACTCTATTTGCACCTCGAGGTGTGAATTAGGTGATGCGGATTAGGATTAATATGTCTTGAATCTTGATAGTGTAACCTTGCTTGAAGTGGTGAAGGTGTGAATTCATCGATTTGTTCATCATTGTTGTTATAGTCATGAATAATAAATATTTGTTTCGTTTAATACATATTTGGATAGAACTTATGATATTCCTGTATATACTTCACATGAAGTAAAGTTTTAGAGTTCTTATTATGAAGTAAATCTGTAACTATGTGTTGGTTCAGAGGTTTAAAGATGTATAATGATTTTATCTGTTAACAATTTAATAGAGCACGCCTAGTGCCTAGTCATGATACCTATATTAGGATGCCTTTTATAATAACATTTGTTTTAGCTTATGATCATTGTATTTTATACACCTAATATTCAATTCCCTAGTATTTTTCTGCTAGTGGACTTCATAGCAAGAACACAGAAAACTATACATGTTTAGTCCTAGTTCTAGCGTAATTCAGTGGGGTTTTCTTTAGTTGTGGGGTTTTATTTAGTTGTCGTCCTGTGTTCTGGCAACAGAAGTTGCTATAACACCAGCGGGACACCTGAATGGTGTTACATTCTAGCAATGTAGACTACAGTTGTATTTCTGTCATCCAAGATGTCCTGATTATGCTCGGCAGATTTTGTCTTCCATATTTAGTTATTGAAGTAGCCAGTGTTTATCCTCCAAAAAAAAAAAGAGTACCCAATGTTCTGAACCAGAGAGACAATGTAGACCAAAGAAAAAAAAAGGGAGGTACGGGACCGGAACAGACCGGAAAAAAAGATACAAGTACAAGAACTGAACCGAGAGTAGAGGGTACAGGTACACATGTAGATAACCGACCATAGGGAGGTATAGGTACACGGTTCTACCAAGAACCGAGCCGAACCGACCTTTGTGCACCCCTAATTGAGAAGCAGATGTTATTGTCCGAAGTCCGAAGTAAAGTCTTCTTGCTCCCGGAATAAAGCTTTGTTGCTTTTAAAAGTTAATTTGAAATTTGATTTTCAAACTAATGCATGGTTTGTTTTTTCTGACTCAATTTACTTGACTGGATTTGATTAATTTGAATCTAAATCGTTACAGATAAATCTGATTTAAAAATAATAATAAAAAAAAAAATTATTTTAATCAGATATGTGTTCAACGAGGCAGTTATAAAATAATATTTGATTCAAATAACTCTGAGTTAGATGTATGAGCTGAGTCCGACCAAGAGTCAGCCATTAGAAAAAAAAAAAAAAAATACCTGACATCTGGCTCGGATCGAATCAAATTAATATCACGAATCAAATATAAATAAATATGGTGTAACTTTTAAGTTTTTGATTTAACTAGATCGAATAACTATTTCTTATATTATTTTATTTTTAAATTCAAAAAAAAAAATCACTCTTTATATTCATCAACAGCGAGGTGTGTTTTCCAAACTAAAAAATATTCATTAACAATGCGGTGTGTTTTCTAAAATCACATTTTTCTTTGTTACCGTCAAATCTAGCTTTAAAATGAAATACTAGGACGGTTATTTTGGGTATAGTAAATTGACAAATTTGTCAATTTTTCGTCCACTATGGAACTGATAAAGTGGTAAACTCAATGACAAACCCAGTTTGCCTATTGAAGCAGAGTCTATTGAATTATAGAGTCTCGGTCGTATAATCTTGTCAGCGTGATAAATTTTTGTCGCTAGCGGCTAAAACTATATCGTTCCAACACTGATTAAATCACCGTTTAATTACTGGGCAGTGTTTAAGACACCGCTTATTAAATCATCGTGCATCACTAACTACAACTCAAACGGGTTTTAAATCACTGCTCAACCATCATTCGATAAAAACTCTACCGCTTAAGTTTTTCCCCTTAGTAGCAAACATTATTTGCCAGTCCACCTGCGTAATAAAATTGAATTTTTGCCAGGCCTTGGAATGTAGAAATTAAGTAGAAAATCAAAATTATCCTCTCTTAAATTTTTTTCCAAAAATTTGCAAATAGCAAAAGTCATATTTTTACCTGGCTATATTTAGGCCTACAAGAATTATTTTGGCCCTACTCAATTTTACTCCCAACTAAAGAGTGGGATAAGGGGTGTCTAGTTAGTTGTTATGAAAAATACTAAACTATCCTCTACTCATTGATTATCCATAATATTTAAATTAAAATGTAAACACAAAAATCTTTCCTCATATAACTACATTCCAAGTCAAACAAAATCTAAATCAAAAACAAAACAAAAAAAAAATTATATTTCCATCTCACTTTCCAAATTCTGAAAACCCTAACTTTAACTTTTCCAAAAACAAAATCCGGTCATTCGGAGTTAACTACAAGGTAAATCTCTATAAACCCCTTCTTATAATAGCATTTGTGATAGATCCACGTGTAGAAATCTTCATTTTCGTGAATCAAAGTCATGATTTTTTCTAAAATCGTTGGATGTGGATCCATCGTATCCAACGATTCTGGTTGTGTTCTTCATGAACGTGAAGAATATGCAGCAGAATCGTTGGATACGATTGATCCATATCTAACGATTCTCGTTTCATATTCCTCGTACATAGTTACCATTACCAGAATCGTTGGATACGCCAGATCATATCCAACGATTCTACCTTTTCAAAAAAAAATATTTTTTCTATACTGTAAGAGTTGGATAAGACACCTTATTATCCACCGATTATGGTCTTTTATTTTTTTTTAACTTTTTTTATATTGGAATCGTTGGATAAGACACCTGATTATCCACTGATTCCCTTGCTTTCATGTTTTACTACTACGTGATGAAAATCGTTTGTTACTATAGACCATATCTAACGATTTTGTATATAATTTTTTTTTGTGTTTTATCAGTAAGAAGAATCATTATTTAGACATGCTACCTAACCAACGATTCTGCTTGGTGTTTTCCTGATAGCTTTTACAGTTAGTATCGGTGGATAATGATAGTCTTATCCAACGATTATGTTTTGTTCATTATATATAAAAAAATTTATTGGTGATTGAACTAGAGATTATTGATTGCTTGAACTATTAGGAGTTGTGTGCTATTGAATTTTTTGTTGATTATTGATTGCTTGAACTAGAGAATATACATTGAATTTTTTGTTGTTCAGTTTTTTTATTTGTATAACCATTGTGGATGGTCGTAAAAGAGGTGGTCCAACAAGACAGTGTGATACTGATAGGAAGCCATAGAAAAAGGTTGTCTGCAACCTCTGCTGCCCCAGCCATACCAAACTGGATGAAGTCCTAGAGCTCATACGTCAACTGGCAATAAAGGAGCTTGAGGAGGTGATTGAAATGACATCCGTCTTAAGGGAGGATATTGCTAATTGGAGAGCCCAAAATGCAATACTTGAAGATGTTGCTGCTGAAGATGCTGTTGCTGATGACGATGGAGCTGATGTTGTCGCTCCTCTTGCGTTTGATACCTAATTAATGTTTTTAAGACTTGTTGGCTAACTAAGACTTGTTGCGTTAACTAGTTTGTGTTGTTTTATCCGAATATTTGTTTTTATTTTGTTTGTGGATGGATGGATGAACTTATGGTTTAGTATGTTATATGAATGGTTTGAAGTTCGTTATTCGTTGTTACGTTAAATGATTGGTGGTAAAGAATATCAAATTTTTACAATTGTGATCTTGAATCGGTGGAAAATGCATATATTGTCCACCGATTCCAACTGCCCCTCTTGCGACAATTGCAGGTTTTTGCAATAGATTCAGAATTGGTGGACAAAACACTTATGTATCCAATGATTCTGACTCACTCTCTGGTAATGTGAATCGGAATCGGTCAATACGTATGTGTCGTATCCACCGATTATGAGTAACTCATTTTCAATTTTTCCTACAACTGCTTTTGTTTAAAAAAAGTTCCAACTAGGGCTGCACAGGAACCGACCCAAAAAACCGCACCCGCCCGAACCCGACAAAACCGCGGATTTTATAACCGAACTGACCCGCTACGGGTTGGTATACGGTTTTGAAAATTTAAAAACCCGTTCACCACGGGTAGGTTTACGGGTTTAGTGTAGCACCCGCCCAAACCCGCCCGTTTAACCCGTTTATTATGAACCTATGTTGTTGTACTGTTTTGTCAAGATGTTTTCACACTGACCTGTACTTCAATACCCTTCCCTATTATTTTTATGTCAAATAGGACTCTCTCAGATTTCAAACAAGACCAAAATTTCTGAATTCCATTGAGAAATGATTTTTGTACGAATTTTTGATTTCAAACTGCTGAAACTGCATTTCTGAATACGGGATTCCTGTTATGTTTTTGATGAGTCTTTTTAACATATCTATAAACCTTACTGTATTTTCTTACAATTTTATTGTGTTAGCTTATTCTTTCTAGTTTCAAATGAGCCAAAAATCACTCATTTTCATTGTGTAACGAAGCCTACACAAATTTCCAAAGACAGACTATTCCAAACTAAAATTTTCAGAAATCATTTAAAAATCTTACCATTTCAAGTTCTATAATTGTCACATGAACTTCTAAGATAACGATAAAGATTCAACTCCATACAAATGATAAGAAAGCAAAGAAAATAAATTAATCCTTATTTTTGTGGATAGTGTATATCCCTTGTATAATTGTATTTGTTATTATATTTTGACGATGTTTGGTGTTTTCTGCTGTTTCTTAGGAGGCTTAATAGGTGATTCATCAACTCAATCTCTATCTGCCTTTTCTTTCCTGTTTTTTTTTTTTTTTTCTGTTTTTAGTGTCTGTTTTTAGTGTTTTTTGCTGCCAGTTTTTTTCTATCTGCCACAGGTTAACCCGCGAAATAAACCGAACCCGCCCGACCCGCCTCGGTTTGAAACCGACCCGACCCGCCTGTGGACGGGTTGGTATACGGTTTTAAATATCAAAACCCGCCTCTAGACGGGTTGGTAGTTGGTTTTACCCCAAAACCGACCCGCCTACCCGTTGTGCAGCCCTAGTTCCAACATGAATTCAAAGTAACCAAAAAGAAAATCCATTTCATTCATTAAGAGTGTTTGTTCAATATACGAAAGCTACAAACCATGCATGGACATCCGATAGTTCATTTGTTAACAAAATCCAAATACTTAATTCAACGCGATTGTACCCTTGATTTGTTCCGGTTCTACCAATTCATCCCAAAGTTTCATATTGGGCTCGTATTTTTTCAGCCATTCCTTAGAGGTGTTGTTAGTGAAACCTGGAAAAATAAGTGTACCTATACACTGGAGGTAATGGACAATCTTCGTGTAGCCTAAGACCGATAAAATGTATGTTGTTAATGTTGACTATAACAATTCTTCGATCCTTAAGCGATTCATCATACTTTGTTCTCTTTGGTGTGAAGGTAAGAAATGATCCCTGGACAAAATAATGAACAATGCAACTCCACGTATCCGCCAAGAAATGGCCACATCGAGGCATGGTCATCCAATGCTTATTGGTAGTTGGTTCATCCTCCTTTGTCCCTTGAACACGAGCAACCAATTCATCGAACTCAACTTCTTTATCTTCCATTGTATCTTCACGCATCATTGAGATGTTAAATCCCTTGTCATCTTATAGTCATAAGGCCATCATCTTTCTAAAATATTGGCATTGGGTTAGGTTCTCATCATCCGTCAAACTAAAATGTCCTATTTGTTTGGACGCAACGTGAAATCTACAATTTCCATCCTCATCCACGTCGTCGGTAAATAATACGTAGGGACAAATGATTGAAGGGAGTTTCGTAAGATGCTTTCTATCCACTTTGGTTGGTAGTCTACCCGTTGGCGGTAGCTTAGTTGCATCTTGTTAATATCCTCCATGGTGTGAACAACGAAGATCAAGTCGTGCATCAAAATTTTTTGTTGCAAATTGTTCTTGTTGGAGTAGCCCTCGATTATTTTTCTCCCAAGATCCGTGTCTACAAATGATTCACTTTCATCTTCCATCGGGCTTGGTGTGAAAGTAAGTTGCTTCCAAAACGAATCGATGAGCTCAGACGAAATCCCTTGGGGGTTACTAGCAATCATGTGATGACACGGGAGACCCATGAACTTCATCTATTACAAGAACAAACAATCTTCTTTCTCCCGTACTCGTTATCCTCAAAATACTTATAATCATTTATCATATAATGATATCCCAATGCGACACCCTATAATAAATACCCCTTAGAAACGTATTGTAATCAGAGTACGTGGTCACAACTTTCATCCTACTCTCTTCCATTTGGATTTGAATCTTGTTAATATCCTCCATGGTGTATTGATGGATAGCTTCTTGTACCGTAAACACATTATTTTGACTCCCCTGTAGTAGTTTTTTCAATCGTCCATGAGACCCTTCCACTATATTTATCGCCTTATTTTTGTAATGCATATGTTAGTAGGTATATGCATACACAAACTTTTCTGTGTAAGGCTCCAATAATTGCTTCACGCAATAAACCACCGCTTTCTCGGCAACCTTTGTCCAAACATATTTGAAACTCTCCAAATTAGATTTGTACTCGTCCTTGGACATCGAGTGTACCATCAAATCCCGATGATGTTGAAAATTTTTATATTTCTCTTCATGATCTTTGTACTCTTTGTCCATTCTCTTATTTTCTTCTTCTCGTTCCTCCCGAGTTAGTTTATTAAGACGATCATCTTCAGCCTTCTCACAAGCAGTACCTTTATGTGGTTTTGGCCTCTGGATGTGGCCCCCTGCAATGTGCTCTGATGTTGCATTGTATGTGCCATGTACAAAGAAATTGTTTGGCATCCGGGAAAACCACCTCTACTGCATTCATTAGTGTTTTATCCTTATTCTTCACTATGATCCTAGGCATTTGATCGCTACGGTAAATATCTTTCAAGGTTTCCAACATCCAAATAAAACTCACCTCATTCTCCCAATCCATAAAATCCCATGCCACCGAGAAAGTTTGTTTGTCCGAAGTGTGGCCACATATATTTAACAACGACATGTTGTACTTGTTTGTCTTGTAAGTACAATCCATCAACAAATTGATAGAAGCATTAAGCCAATTGGATCATCTTCGGATGCGCCAGGAAAATGCGAGTCACTTTGTCGTCCACTACATGCTTCTTCATTGTGTAGTTGTGTTTCTCGGCTAACCACTGAGATTGTTCCATAACCGCTATACCATCCCATTCCGTCCTCCTGATGCTTGCTCTCGCCGCGTAGATTTTCCTCAAAGTGGACAAGTTTTTAGGATCATCCTCCTTGATATCCCTAAGGATATTACTTGGTGTAGTTGCCTTCTGATAGACTCATTTTAGTGTCTAATTTGCACCTTAGTTTCTATTAAGTTAGTATTCGATTTTGCAAATATTACGTGTTTTTATGCTTTTGTAGGCACATTTGAAGAATAAAGATTTGTGGAAAAATTGGCTCAAAAAGTGATAAAGGCACCCCAAGGACAAGTGTTATTTGGCACCCTAGAAGTGGATAAGGGGTACCCTCGAGTCAACTCGGTCAAATCGGTTCAAATCGGGTCAAACCCGAGTCAAATCGGTCAACCCGAGTTGACCGAGTCAACTGCCAGTCACGGGATCGGGACAGTTCCTGAATCAACTGTGAACTCTAGTTCACGTGAAATTTCGAGTTGTTTTGATTCCAAATTGATACACAAGATAGAAGATATTGATACAAGACTAAACACATCGATTTGGAGTGATTTAAGCCGGAAAAAGAGGTTCCCGAAGTGAATTTGGCCGGAAAAAGGAATCACTCTTTGATTCGGATTTGGGAAGATTTTGGAGTGTTTTAAAGAGTTCTATTAGGTTTAGAACTCTCCCTAGGGTTTGTAGAGCCTATATATATGAAGAGAATCCAAGAGAAGCAAGGACGAAAGCCTAGAGAATCAAAAAAAAAGAGTCGCCGGAAACTGGGCAGTGATCCGGCGCCGACCGGCCAACTGTTCTTCATTGCTGGAGCCAGAGAAGACGATCCTGCAACACTTATAAACGTTGCTGTTCCTGTTTCGTTTTCCTTCTTCTTTCCTGTTGCTTATTTCCTTTGTGTAACGGCTGAACCTTCACCTGTAACGCTTATAAGCGTATCTATTCAGCTGTTTTACACCTATTTCACCATTGTAAGCACTTTTTGAGCAATGAAATCAACTTTTGAGCAAGTTTTCTTCACCATGGGCTAAGTCTATTTACTGGGATGATGGAGGAGGTTTTTCTCTCAATTTTATGTGGTAAGTCTATTTTTAATTAATTATTTATAATTTTTTTATTATTATTTGCATGGATTTAAATTAGAAAAAAATGGTTTTTATTAAATAGTTGTGTTCTCTTTTGATGGGTCATGCTTAGTTAATTACTCTTGATGTCTCATGCTTAGGATTTACAATTATTCTTTTAGGAAACATATTTTTGGCAAACTTGAATTAAATTGTTAAAAAGAATTACATGATTAATCACATGAATTGTTAGAAATAACTGAATCTCGATTCCTAGTTTTCTCCATATTTTCTAAAAATATTCTCTAGTTTAATTTCCTGATTCTTATTAGTTTAGATTAAGTTTAATATTTTCTAAAATCATTACCTTCACAAGTTCGAGAATCGAACCTCTTTTTACCACTATATAAAATCACATCAATTTTTGGCGCCGCCGACGCGGACTTGTTTTTAGGTTTAGGGTTTTAGATTTATTTTAGGTTTTTATTTTTAGTTTTATTATTTTACTTTGTTCTATTTTACGTTTCTTTTGGTATTTTTCCTTTTTACTACAGGTTCGATTTTGGATCGAAAAGAGATTACGCCCAAGTTTTGGAATTAAAGCTAAATACTTGGAATTAAAAAAGGGAAAAGCTTAAAGAACGAAAAAGAAGATAGAAGATTTTATTTTATTTTTCTTAATTAGATTTTTAGTTTATTTTTATTAGTTTTAATTAATTTAGAAAATTGTATTAGGGTTTTAATTATTTTTGTAATTTTTCTTTTATTTTCGGACACTTTTGGACATTATTTTTGGACTTTGAACTTTTTATTATTTTTAAACCCTACGGAAGGGTAATTTTAAATATCAAACTGTGTGCAGGGACGGACGACAATTACGATATTGTCTCGGCCCCTCGGGTTCGCACACTATTAAAAAGGATATTAGTGGCCCGAGTCAACTTCAACGGTTCGTCGCCCGTCTAGAACGGGAGGTAAATTTCGACCAACCCACGAATCTCCTGTCAGTGGGTTTTCTGGACGCCTTTGTATGCATATATGTTGAGGACTGAATACGGAACTTAATTTCTGCATAGTAAAGGGCAAGGCCTGGCCATACAAGATAAGGTTTCGGATTTCATCACCGTCTCCTTCTTGCCCGCCTTAGGAAAACGAAACCTACGCGAACCTATGCTTAAAATCTTGACTAGAAAGAGACCGATAAGGTAACGAGCTTATAGGAAAATCGGTTGGAAGGACTGTATTGGTTACCTTATTAGCCTAACTCAAAAAGCAGGAAGATTAGATTAAAGTTGATTAGAGCCGCCCTGTAACCCAGGGAAGCGTTGCCAAAGAGACAGGGGTATCAAAGCTCCATTGAGCTTCTCCTGTTTCTCTTCAACTTGATTTAACTCAGATCGCTCAGAGAGATTCGCTAAAATTGTAACCAGTTGCCTTCTGAAAGAATAGAAGCTGGTTTAGAAACAATCTAAGTGGAACCATCATGCTTGTTGTTTGCTAGATTTAGGTTTGATTTGGTTAAGTCAGGGCACGATTGTGTTTGATAGAGTTCTTGTTAGGATTTAATTTTTACATGCCAAGAACGCCCTTAAGGCGAACTTGGAATAGAGACCCTCAAGGTAGGTTAATCAGTAGAAGACTCGTAGTTCACCTTGACCTTGAGAATCCAACTGAGAGTGAAATAGTCACTCCCGAGACCGTGTCAGCAATGACAACTCTGAAGGATTTGTGGAATCCAACCAGGACCTTACGTCCATCTTGCATCAAGTTAGCCGCTACTGAAGCGAGCTACGAACTGAAACCCGGAATTATCCAGATGCTCCCATTATTCTTAGGAAAAGAAAACGAAAATCCCTATTTTCATGTTAGGGAATTCGAGGAAATATGTAGCACGATCAGAATTAGAGACTTGAATGACGAGTCTATTAGACTTAGACTATTTCCCTTTTCACTAAGAGATAAAGCCAAGTCGTGGCTGTATAGCTTGGCTCCTCAGTCAATTGAAACCTACGCCCAACTTACTTCAGCTTTTATTCAGAAGTTCTTCCCTAGGAACAAAATTTCGTATGTTAGGCAGAAAATATGCACGTTTTCCCAGCTAGAGGGAGAGTCTATGTATGTGTATGTAGATAGGTTCAATGACTTATTATCCCAATGCCCAGACCACGGTATAGAGGAATTAAGGCTAGTTCAAATCCTCTATGACGGTTTAGATTATGCATCTATAACCTTGGTCGAGTCTTTGTCAACCGGAGGGTTCGACAGTAAGACTCCTGCTGAGGCGATGAAACTTCTGAGGGACATCGCCGAGAAGACCCAGCAGTGGGAGAGTAGTAGAGAGCCAAAAAGAACAATTCTTCTTGGAAGAGGAAATGTTAATAGGGTAGAAGGATCTTTCGATTCAAAGGCCCAAATAGAAGCCTTATCTAGAAGGCTAGAACTGGTCGAAATGAATCAAGCTAGTAGTTCAGAGCCCAACCAATTCGAAGAGCATGCTTTTGCTCTTTATAATAACACTAGATTTGATAATCAGAGAAAGTTCGACCCATATTCGGAATCTTATAACCCTGGCTGGAGAAACCACCCGAACCTTTCCTGGTCGAAAGGCCAGGATCAAGGTCAGTTTAGTAATGCTAAAGGTCCTCCAGGCTTCAGTTATAAGAATTCGGCTGGTCCAACTCATCCCAGCAATGACGAAAAGAATGAGCAGAGATTCCATACCTTAGAAAAAGCTATCTCTAGTTTACAAACCCAAGTCAGTGACATTGCTGTGGCTCTGAGAGAGCGAGAACTTGGTAAGTTCCCTAGTCAACCCGAACCAAATCCTAGAGGATCCAATGGAATGTTGACTGGTGAGAAATCATTCAGTCATGTGAATGCAATTAGTACCCTTAGGAATGGTAAGGTAGTGGATAACAAGGTAACTAGGCCTGATAGTGAACAAACTGTAGTTCACCCTGACCCAATAGTTGAAGAGACTGATAAAGCCTCTGAAGAGCCTGAGGCAACCCCTCAGAGAACCGATTTTATGCCTAGAGCCCCATACCCAAGGTTGTTAGCACCTACTAGGAGGGAATCCAATTTTAATGAAATAATGGAAGTTTTTAAGAAAGTCACGATCAACCTTCCATTATTAGATGCAATTAGGCAGATTCCTGCTTATTCCAAGTTTCTGAAGGATATGTGTACGTGAAAGCGAAAACTTAGCGTACATAAGAAAGCTTTTCTAGCTAGTCATGTAAGTTCAATTATACAGAGTAGTACGGCCCTTAAGTACAAAGACCCAGGTTCCCCAACCATAGCTTGCACAATAGGAAACTACCGGGTAGAAAGAGCCTTACTCGATTTAGGAGCCAGTGTGAACTTACTGCCGTACCATGTGTACCTCCAGCTAGGACTAGGCGATTTGAAACCGACTCAGATGACGTTGCAGTTAGCTGATAGGTCTGTGAAAATTCCTCGTGGTGTCATAGAGGATGTTTTGATTGAAGTGGATAAATTTATTTATCCAGTGGACTTTGTTGTGCTTGATACCAGACCTGTGCCTGATCCAGAGAATCATATACCGGTTATACTAGGTCGCCCTTTCTTAGCAACATCTAATGCGATCATTAACTATCGTAACGGTGTTATGAACTTGTCTTTTGGTAATATGACTATTGAGCTGAATATCTTCAACATTAGTAATCAACCACCTGAGCTAGATGACCCCAGCTTAGAAACCGTCAACATGATAGAGACCCCAGTTCAGGAGTCATTACCAAACACTTTGATAGAAGACCCGTTAGCAAAATGTCTATCCCACTTTGGATTAGAGTTTGATGAGTTAGGCCAATCAGAGACCTTACCTGTGATTGTAGCTCCAGATTTGGATAGTGACCAAGAGAAGAGGCTAGTAACCGTGCTTCAGGACAATCAGAAAGCCTTAGGAGGGACCATAGCGGATATTAAGGGAATTAGCCCAACAGTTTGTATGCACCAGATCCATTCAGAGGAGGAATCCAAACCGTCTAGGGAGATGAAGCGTAGGCTCGACCCATTAGACGATCCATTAGAGAAATGCCTAGCCAACTATAGAATTGATGGCGATAATGATAGTGTTATTAATGAAGTGAGCACTTTGTTATGTTCTACACCACCAGATTGTAATTTAGAAGAAGCAATTGACTATTTTCGAGAATCTGACGATCCGGAAATGAGGGAAATTGTTATTAGTCTATCTAGAGACACTGAAAACTCTAAGTTTGGGGGTGACTATCATTCTCCATGTGCTATACCATTAACTCTTAGGAAGGTCCCTAGCTTGGGACCTGATATATGCACGTCTGCCATTGTACAAGATCATCTTCGAGCTAGATCCAATGATCATCCTGTTCAGAAAGAAGTTCAGTTGCCAAAAACCCATCCTCTGGTCGATGTGGTTTACCTAGATAGGGATCAAAGTGTGTTCAGATTGTTTATCTTTGTAGCTTGCTGCTGTTTCCTTCTATTGTGGTTAACACTATTTGATTCAGATGATCCACAGTTGTTCCGATTATTGCTATATGATTTAAGGAGGTAACTTATGCTCATGCGACACGGTAATATCTTTCCCTAATTCCTTTTCGTACAAACATTGAGGACACTGTTTATTTTAAGTTTGGGGGTATTGGGAAAACTTTTTAGGATTAATGAGATTTGGAATTTAGAAGCATGTGAACAATTCAGGGTGACACTAACCACTCTAGGTAGATGGAAACTTAGCCATTTTGCTATAAGGATTAGTGTGCCCAGCTAGATGGTCTATTCATAAAGGAGACAGAGTTCAGGTGTTAGAAATAACATGATAGTTGTCACCACCACATCACGTTCTGTTTTATTATTTGCAATTTCGTGTTTCTCTGAGAGTATTGGTGGGTCCTAGCATCGACATGTTAATTAGCACTGGAATGACATTTAGTGTGTTGAGATCATGCCCCACATGAATAATACGGTAGCGTTTTAGAGTTATGTGTGTGGTCCCCCTGTCTCCGTCGCCTAAGCAAGCGTGGAATGCAGGATCCATGGGAACACACATGTATTAAAAAAAAAAAAATCGAAAAAAAAAAAAAAAAAAAAAAAAGAGAGAAAAAAGTTAGAAAAAAATTGAGAAAAAAATAGTATTTGATATTTTCAAGTTCTCCCTGTCTCCGTCGCCTAAGCAAGCGTGGAACGCAGGATCCATGGGAACTTGTAAATATTTTAGTTAGTAGTAATCGTTAAAAATAAATGGGGAGTATCTCGACACACTAGGTTTCATCTCGGTACTGACCTTCAGACAGATATGGGACACATCGTTCGCCTCAGTCAACACTTGCAACCTTCTACAGTCTACTTTCATCTTCTAAGTCTTTTCATGTGATGGGTGGTTAGATAACTGTCTGAGTAGAACTCTGTTATCTTAGATATGAATTTAAGTGTGCTTGAGTTAACACTCGTGTACAGCGATTGGACCATAACGGGCAATGATCCCTATAGCCGGCTGGCTCAGTAGCTAACTAACTAGCTTGTTTAGTGTCTATCCTTAATCGTTCACGTGTTGCTAAGATCTAGATCCAGGTTTTGTGGGTATACCTCTTGTAAACCCTCACGAGACAAAACTCGTCCACTAGGGACACCTAGGGGTTTAACGGCTTACTGCATATGCTAAATGTAGTCGCGATTCCTGCGAAAGTGAGTTAGGATTTTTACTTTATTTTTAGAGTACTTTGCTCGAGGACTAGCAAAATAGTAAGTTTGGGGGTATTTGATAGACACATTTTAATGTCTAATTTGCACCTTAGTTTCTATTAAGTTAGTATTCGATTTTGCAAATATTACGTGTTTTTATGCTTTTGTAGGCACATTTGAAGAATAAAGATTTGTGGAAAAATTGGCTCAAAAAGTGATAAAGGCACCCCAAGGACAAGTGTTATTTGGCACCCTAGAAGTGGATAAGGGGTACCCTCGAGTCAACTCGGTCAAATCGGTTCAAATCGGGTCAAACCCGAGTCAAATCGGTCAACCCGAGTTGACCGAGTCAACTGCCAGTCACGGGATCGGGACAGTTCCTGAATCAACTGTGAACTCTAGTTCACGTGAAATTTCGAGTTGTTTTGATTCCAAATTGATACACAAGATAGAAGATATTGATACAAGACTAAACACATCGATTTGGAGTGATTTAAGCCGGAAAAAGAGGTTCCCGAAGTGAATTTGGCCGGAAAAAGGAATCACTCTTTGATTCGGATTTGGGAAGATTTTGGAGTGTTTTAAAGAGTTCTATTAGGTTTAGAACTCTCCCTAGGGTTTGTAGAGCCTATATATATGAAGAGAATCCAAGAGAAGCAAGGACGAAAGCCTAGAGAATCAAAAAAAAAGAGTCGCCGGAAACTGGGCAGTGATCCGGCGCCGACCGGCCAACTGTTCTTCATTGCTGGAGCCAGAGAAGACGATCCTGCAACACTTATAAACGTTGCTGTTCCTGTTTCGTTTTCCTTCTTCTTTCCTGTTGCTTATTTCCTTTGTGTAACGGCTGAACCTTCACCTGTAACGCTTATAAGCGTATCTATTCAGCTGTTTTACACCTATTTCACCATTGTAAGCACTTTTTGAGCAATGAAATCAACTTTTGAGCAAGTTTTCTTCACCATGGGCTAAGTCTATTTACTGGGATGATGGAGGAGGTTTTTCTCTCAATTTTATGTGGTAAGTCTATTTTTAATTAATTATTTATAATTTTTTTATTATTATTTGCATGGATTTAAATTAGAAAAAAATGGTTTTTATTAAATAGTTGTGTTCTCTTTTGATGGGTCATGCTTAGTTAATTACTCTTGATGTCTCATGCTTAGGATTTACAATTATTCTTTTAGGAAACATATTTTTGGCAAACTTGAATTAAATTGTTAAAAAGAATTACATGATTAATCACATGAATTGTTAGAAATAACTGAATCTCGATTCCTAGTTTTCTCCATATTTTCTAAAAATATTCTCTAGTTTAATTTCCTGATTTTTATTAGTTTAGATTAAGTTTAATATTTTCTAAAATCATTACCTTCACAAGTTCGAGAATCGAACCTCTTTTTACCACTATATAAAATCACATCACCTTCATCGACTTTACCGTTGCTTTTTGATGTGGTTTTAAACCACAAACGACAGAGTGTCCAATAAGAGATTCCGGATCATCATGATTGTAACAACCATTCATAACTTTACAAAGCTTATATACACCATCGCGTCTATTCACTATAATCTTAAACGGGCACTCATGCTTCTTTGATTTAGTAATGTAGACCCTCTACGTCCTCTTCACATACGGTTTGTCCTTTTCCCAGTAACTTTCAATCTTGCCACTTCTCTCGCAAACAATTTCCAAGCGAGCATGCCTCGAACGTTTGCCTAAGACTAATGCTTGTTTGATCTCTATCCTTTGTCCACAAACCATTGTTTTGCATCGTTTCTTTTTTCCCACACCAATTCAGTATAGTAGTGGTCAGAAGTATCATGCCCCATCTGAGATACGGGTTCAGGTTGATCGTCGCCAAGTGTTTGAACAATCTACAATATATACCGAAAAAATTAGGCTGACATAATCGGTGGACATGGAACAATTGTGTCCAACGATTCCACAAAATCGGCCTTTATGTCCTCCCATATCGACTAATTCTACCTGGTCCAGATTTTTGAAAAAAATCGCCAAAGGATGAAATCGGCACACGTGAACTTACTTGTATGCCGAATCTAGCATTTAGTAAAGTGGAGCTCTCAGGACACTTTTTCAATTGGAATCGGCGCAAAGCGCAACGCATATCAACCGATTCTATTCTTGGAGAATTTTGGGAAAATCTTCAAGGGGTGGAATCGTTCTATAAATGAGTCCATAAATGCCGATTATTTGACCTACCAATCCCGCCAAAATATATACCAGAATCGGTCGTTGTTCATGACCACATCCGCCGATTCCGATTCATATTTTCCAGAAGATATAAAATCGTTTGATACGATATCATCATATCCAACGATTCTGGATAGTACGTAGTCCAGAATCGTTACTGATCAAACTTTACTACCAAATCACAAAACCCTAGTTTTTCCCAACTTTTTCTTTTTTTCTACAAACTTTGAAAAAAACTCTATTCTAATTCTTACCATCTAACACAAACTATAATCCAATTTTAATCACCAAATAAGTTTAACTAACATTTGAATTAATTAATGCTAATCAAGCATATTAGTTAATAACATAAATAGTTGGATAAAGGGTTTTTGATTTTTTCTCATAATGAACCTATTTTAAATTTTAGTGGTAGGGTCAAAATAATTCTTGTAGGTCCAAATATAGCCAGGTTTTTTTAAGTGATAAAAGAGTACTAAATGAATATATGTCAACGTTACTGACTTTTTTTTTATACATGTGAAAGAAATTCTAATTTTATAGCCCATAAGGCGATAGCAAGTGGTTAAATAATTTTTGTCATAGTTGCAAAATATGCCAGTGAACTTCAAAAAGTTGTTGTATCATTCTCTTGCTACCTTATCGTTCCCAGCATACTTATATATATTTTATCTACTACTTGGTTCCTCAAGCTTCTTAGATGGACAACATCCGGACTACTAAAAATACAAGTCAACATTATTGTAATATGGTGATAAGTCATATTAGGTGATAATACCAGTAATTTGAGTTTAAAGCTTATCAACATCAAATTATTTATCGATTAGAAAAACTATTAGAAATACGAACGATATGTATTCAGTTCAGAGATAATATGTTCATTCAGCTAGGCAAACTAAGAGTACAAATCGTTTGAGGAATTAACTAAATTACTCGAATAACTTTGAACTATAACCTATACGGTGATATGCTTTTATTTTTTTAGCCCATCTGGTAACTAGTTTCAACCTACAAGTCTCTGTCACATATCAAGTTTTCTTTTTTATTGAGTGTGCCAGTTCTTGAGACATGATGACATTTTATAAGAGTTGCTTGTTTGAGACTAGCAACATAGAAAACTTGATGTATACATTGCTTCGGTTTGAATCAATTAATTGGAGAAGAAAGATTAGGATTACAATGAATCAGTTAAGTATATATACTCAGCTGATATGAGTTTCTCGACTCTCTTTGGACACTAACGATACATGTGTGGTTAACACACACTTACAACTTGACCAGACATAACTCTCCTCTCTCACTCACTCACACAACACTGAGCTACATATGTTATTACCCTCCCTGAAGGTCATGGGGGACTGAAGAAGACAACACCTTGAGCTTTCCACAAACACAACTTACACAAGACTGAGCTACATATGCTTACACTAGCAGTAGAGGAAGGCTGAAGATGACTGTGAGAGTTGAGTATGTCGTATTCAAACAATAACCATTTGCGCCATTATATGGTAGTAACTAACTGAAATAGCATGCATCACAAGAAAATCTAAAGTGAACAAGAAACTCTTTGATTATCATCAACACACTTACGAATACCGAAATCAGGCAAGCAACACTAAGAATTCCTTGCAAATAGTTATAACGACAAGGCTCATGTAGTAACTAAAGGTAAACTGTCCACAACCAGCACCTTGTAACCGAATGCCAACCAGCATCTATAAAGCCTTGTTGTAGACTAGGATAGAGAAGTTGTTGACTGAAGAATTTGCGACAAAGTTCAACCAGTGGACAAAACACTTACCACAACAAACCATGATGTGCTAGGTGACGAGAATTACATCTAAAACTGATAATGTAAAAGCCATTAATAACAACTCACTACACTCAACCAAACAAACCAGGAAGCAACATATGTTGTACACTCCATTGTCAGGCAAATCAAAGTCTACTGCACCTTCCAGTTTACATCCAAAAGTACTACAATAATGTAAACTTTTAACGCTGTAACAACCATGCTTGTAATTCCACTAAGAACCCAAAACAATAATTCCACCTTAATCTCACATAATCAACATTGGTTTTGTTTGACAACCGTAAAACACAAAAGAAAATCGATGAAGATTGTAAACCTGATCTCATTGTGAACAACTGGCATCTAGTATAACAACCTGCACTCTCCTTAACACCAACACTAAAACATCCATACACCACTAAAGCTTGCAGTATATCACTAGCAATGATTATCCTACTCATCAACTGTACCAACACAACAATGTGGAAAAGAAACAACTCCAACTACTAGTAGCAGCAACAATCAATAGGGAAGAAGTAAAGTCTTCAACTGTATTATTAACCTTTTATTATTCTTCATATGGCCATATCACTTTGGATTATTCATTCACATAAGAACCTAACAAGGATAATGAATCAAACAATAGGAAAAGATAAATAACCACAGGTTACACTCACAATTGAGTGCAGACTCAACAAAGAGAACTCTAACCTCTAAATCAGCACCAAACCAATTCCAAATCCAAATCCCACTCTTCACTCTTAGCTCCACCATTCACACACGCAAGACATTCAACACGACGCAAATGAGGACCGTCTTGAAGCAAGAATTGAGTCAGGAGTATGGATATGAGCAATTTAAGCATTAGATTTGTGCAACAAAAATTCACCAACAATAATCTCAACCTTCTACTGAATCCATTGGGTGGAACAAATTTAAGTTATCATCTAAATAATACAATTGTGGTAGACTCGAACATGCTCAGACACAATTGGCATCAGGAATCAAGAACAACAAATCTTGATAAAGAAATTAGATGAAAAATAACCTAATTATGATGGAAAACTTAGTTTGAAGATGAAATTGAATGTTGTTGAGATAGTGCTGTAGAAATTGAATACATGAAATCATATTTAAAGTAATCAAGAGATATAAATGTAGATTACCATCATTGATTCTATTTACGCTACGCCATAAATTATCTTTTTCGACGGACCAAAACTGTCGGTAATAAGGATTATCGACAGTGTCTATCTGTTGGACGGTCTGTCGTAATTTGTGGTGTTGAAAAGCGTAAACGATAAGGACGCCCTATCATTTATAAGTAATGATAAACGACGAGTTTTACTTGTCAAAAAATATTGCTTGTCAATTAATTTAAAAAATAAATTTCCAACAAATATTTTTTTTTGTAATTATATAAATAATGCTTTTTTATTGCTTAAATTGTAAATAAAAGGAATATGAATAACTAAAAAACATTTTTAACATAAAAATATATTGACATATCGTAAAAGTTCAATCTTATACAAATTCTTTGTCCAAACATATTTATAATAAGAAAAGAAAAATAGGTAAACAACATAAGTCATATATTATAGAAAATAAGAGAAGGAAGATAATGACAAATCAATGTATGCTGATTCAGTAACAAGTACCAGGAAGGGTTTCACTTCTCCATTTGGCGGGTCTGTTTGTCTTCACCACTACCTTCCAGCAGATGGATTTTGTCAAAGCTACCACGACTACAGTAGACATAGAAAGATAAGGTCAATTCTTGAACTGCGACATCGCAGTAGTTAAGCAGTTAAGACCTTTTAATCAGGCGTAAAAGGAAACAATACTTAAGCAAACAAACCATTCCAGATATTTCGATCTCTTTCATTGTCATCACGATATAAAGGAGACGATCACATGCCTCCTACGGATCATGCAAGGAGTTCACTGATGAGGATGAACAATATAAGAGGACCCTCGTGCAAGATCATGCATCGGTTATTTTGGAAGGACGCACTTTAGAAGTGGAACAAGGGGACAACAGAACCAAAAGACTAAGTTAGATACTCAAATATCTAACGAAAATCGAATCACAATCGTTTAGAATGGGCTTCTAGAATGGTTGAGATTGTCTCAGTAGCTATGAAACACCAAGTACAATCTACTTGAGAAGAATTATTTGCAGGAAAGTAGCTTTGTAAATAGAGATGTGCGCAACTGTTTTCAATTTCAAATAATGTACTTATCTTTACTCATCTTAAGCATGAAGGAAATGGAAAAGAAAAATACAAACCTCCAATGAAATCTGAAATTACCAAATCCATGGATTAAGACAATCAAAGTTCTTTGTGATGTATTTGATGACCTTTCCAAGTCCGAAAGTTGCAGCCTTCTAGCTTTAAAGGCAATATGTCCATGCCTACATACGTCAGGTGTAAAAAGAAAACTCTAATGACTACTTTAATAATTCTCAATCCTATAGAACATAAATATTGAATACCAAAAACATTTACAAAATTGAAATTTAAAAAAAAATAAGTATAGCTATCTTGAACGGGACCATCATTGTTGGTGGTGGTGATTCGTTTGAACGTGTATGAGGACTTCCTCGCTGAGAGATAATAATATGGAGAAGAATTTGGTTAGTTATTAAAAGGGGAAAAATCACTATGAAGCAGATAGGGAGAGGGAGGGAGGGAAGAAGAGAGGGATTTCTGATCTGACCTTGTGGACTGGTTCCCCTAGAATAAAGTACCGGTGTTTCTGTAAGGATATTCAGCACAAAAATAAATTCTTCACATATTTGAAAAAAGTTTTACATCCCAAAACAATACAAACAATCAAGTAGGATTGTAAGCAAGAAGACCTCTTCCTTGATCTCTTGTAGGAGTCATACATGGGTGTAATGGAGTTTGTGCTCAATGCATGGGTGTTTCACTTCCAATATCATGCTGAGGTGTTTCATTGATTCACAAATGAACAGATTTTAAGAAATATAATTTACTAAGTTACCTTATGACCAACAAACCAGAAAAAAAAACGAAAAAAGGAAAGCAAGCAATATTTAATAATCTATCATTATCATTACCAGAATGACTTTGAAACAACCATGTTATCAAATATCTCTTTACGTTTAACTGCATATGCACCAGCAGATAATAAAATATCTTGTCGGGGAACACTTGCCTGTAACAGTTTTCATCTGAGATTCCAGTTCAACTCGAATTAGTTGTCCATTAACACTTAACACACAACCACAAGATCCCTTGTAGTTACCAACACGAATTTTAATGGTACTACCAACAAATGATTCATGCCCTCGACGTCCACCTCTATGTCTTCCTCCAGCTGCAATATAGTTTGCACAGACAGTTAAGGAACTTCTTTTTATCAGAAAACACGTAACATATTTCTAATGAACATGACAAATAAATATCCCTAGGAGTTACAGAGAATCAAAAGACCAAATATCAATTTCAATGCATAATAACAGAACCACTAAAATATCATAAAAAACAGTTTAATGAGGTCCTCCTCTGGAAATCTTCTTGGTGAAGGGGGGATATGAGCCAAGTCTCTAGAAGCTCCACATCTTGGGGAAGGGGAAACCTATAAAAGCAGTTATGCAAGTAAGATCGCAATTAACAGATAACTTGCAAAAAAATTATTACCGTAAGAGGGAGTAGAAAATTAAATGATTGTGTACTTATATAACATATGGTAAATGTATCAAGTAATATACCGGTAAGAAGCTAACTTGAAGATCTTACCTTGGAATGTGATCCACCTATTACTATACAAGACTATGCTTTCGCACAAATATAACCAGCATGCTCCATGTGATGGCGGTCTTTTATGAACAATATTCCTTTAAGTGTATGTTCAACAAGACCTTTTTCCCCTTATAATAACAATGAGGTAAGATAGTTACCTCAGTAATCACCCATCAATAACCGAAGAACTACCTAGCTCATGTGTTTGAGCCTGCAAACTAAAACGTTAACTCAACATTTCATCATTGTTTATTATAAGCTTTTATTGTTGCAGTCTTTCGACTTCAAGCTGTTATAATCAATCAAGAACAATTATAAGTTATGATTAAGTCGAAAATCGAAAGTAGACCGAATTCAAAACTAATTGATGGGTAACAACGATTAAGATGTCCTGAATACGAATCTGAAGATTGATTTTCCAATCAGAATTAAAGATTGAGAGATGGATCAATACTCGACGAAGAACAGATCTGAGGTTGTTGTGAAAATTTTTTAAAATTCTTACATCAAGATGATGAATATGATTAGATGAGTATAAATCGAAACTTAATTTTAAATTAGACGAAGAAATCGTAACTAATTCGGAGTCAGGCTTTAGAAAACCCTTGAATGTTTTTTTTCTGAAATTCGATTTTGAAATCAATCAATCAATAGCTCTTAATCGAAAGAAAGTAAGAAATCAAACCTTCGAGATAGAGGAAGAAAGATTGATGGAGGAAAAGAGGTTAATCCTTTTGGGATTATAGGTGTTGCGAGACGGAGGAAAAAAAATGAGTTCGCTGATTTTAGGGATTATGTTTTCAATTTTATCGAAAAAAAATCACATGAGGAGCTTCCGCATATTTGTTATGCCCGTTAAAAACTGAAGCTCAATAATAGTTTATTTATGGTACATCAATTTGATAGCTTTGGCCTACCAAAAATGAGTCGATATGTCTTTCCCGTCAAATTTCACATAGGTCCCCTGTTAAATTTCCTATATTTTGGCATAGTGTTACCAGTTGAGATTGGGGAATCAGGAACCAACCAAAATTCAAATTGAAATCAATTGAACTCCAAATTGTACTCAAGAATCGTCAAGAACACAAACTAGAAAACCAAATTTCAGATCTGAGAATCATGCTTGATTCTTTTTGAAGACGTAGTAGGTATCGAAACGAAACCCTAATTTCTACCAAAACCTCCAAAAACAAACTTCAAACTAAAGACTCCATAAACCTTCACTCGAATCTTCATAAAAAATTGGAATAAAACCAATTGTTGCTAAAGATGCAGAAACTAAAACCAAAGATCAGAGAGCATTTATCTTTTAAGAGAAACTCAAACAACTAAAGTCATTGAAATTGATTTTTGATTTGCAGGAACAACAGAAGAAAATTGGTGAAGGACAACAGCATCAACAAAATTTAATAGTGGTGGTGGTGCTGAAATTTCAACCCACGTCAAGGATCGACGTCGTTAGGCTTTCCCCTCGATGATACCATAGTAACACAGGAAAACCTGATGTCTATATTTCTTCGGTTTGAAGCAATTAATTGAATAAGAAAGATTAGGATTACAATGAATTAGTTGAGGATATATACTCAGCTGATATAAGTTTCTCGACTTTCTTTGGACACTAACGACACACGTGTGGTTAGCACACACTTACAACTTGACTAAACATAACTCTCCTCTCTCACTCACTCATTCACACAACACTGAGCTACATATGCTATTAGAGACGTCCAAAGATTCATATGGACTATGGTGAATGAGTCTACTCAACACAAGTGGCTAAAAGTTTAGATACGATCTCATAGATCGTGTTGTAAAGGACATGGTCTAACACTTAAAAGTATGGCATTATATGTTAAGTTTAGTCCTACATTATATTGGCAATTCAAGATTTTGCAATTTATAAGTCTTGGGCGACTTTAACCTTGCAAGTTGGTTTTCGAGGTTAGTTAGGCCCATGCACTTCAGTGTAATACCAGAGCAGCCAATTTGTGATAAATTTTATATGACCACACATATTCTGCGTCATCCAATTTAATGTCCACGTGTTAGATCCAACAAGTCTACACGTGAAGGGCGTGTTAAGTTTAGTCCTCCACTGTATGGACAACTTAAGATCCTGCACTTTATAAGTCTTGAACAACTCTAACCTTATAAGTCAGTTTTAATGTTAATTAGATCCATGAACTTCAATATTATCAATTACTATCTTTTATAAACGGCCGTGAATAAGGCCGTGAATGGGCCCAGAGGTTAGTATGTAGTGTCCCCTAATATGAGCCACATTCAGATTTGCAAGAGAAACTAAACATTAGACCTAGATACATACTCTCGGAGGCAGGTAGCGTGTATAAGTTCAAATGGTGTACTTTTAAGTTTTAACATAAAGTAAATACTGTTGATGTACATATTGGGAAACGGTGTACCTATCTACCTACGATACATACTCAGGAAGGTAGGGTGCAGCAGAAGCGCAAACCTTTTTCACCCTCTCTCCCACTTTATGTGCATGGGGAAATGGTGAACAATTAATCACCGTTCTACCTATCTCACTGATTGGGGAAACAAAGTCAAAAAAGAGTGAAGGAAAAAAAACACGTACAGATAAACGAGAGATTATTAGTTGGCTATTCTTTCAGTCTGAGAGAACCAAAAGGGTAGAAAATCTAGCAGGAGAAAGAATTTCTCAGAGATTCAGAAGGTATTAACGGTTTTGTAATGGTTTGTAATGCAGTTCTTAATGTTTTCTTTTTTGGTATCTTCTTCATTGCACTAGCTAGATATGCTAACGCTTTATTTCCAATGTTTTTTTCTTGTTCGTCATTACAGATTTGAACTAGTCATTTTCAATGCAAAATATTACCAGAAATATTGTACAATGTATGTACCTAAAACCCAACTTGTGAATGCCGAGCTATATTCATGCTATGCAGTATAATCAATCGTTCAAACTTTAAGTTTGTCAAAACTTTTGTATATTTATCTTTCTTTTGCTTTTCTCGGGGAACATTTTTGCCCAAATGAAAGGTAGTAAAAATTCTGTTTTTTTTTTTTTGTGTTGCAAAGTGATTTATTTACTTTTGCAGTTCAAAATCAGCATGCACATATTGTGGACAACGTTCCTTCATCTTCTAGATTCAAATGGAAGGTTGAAAACGTTTCTAAATTGAACGAGGAAAGTCGTTTCTCACCTATTTTCAGAATAGGTCCTCATAAATGGTATATGAATCAATTTGGTGACTAACCCTTTCTCTGCAGTACTAGTACTATCTCTATGTTACAATTTCTGTTATGGTATTGAATACTAAATTTTTTTTATATCTTCGTGTTAAAGATATACAGAATTAGCCTCGATAAATTATGAATATGTACTGTTGTATCTGTTGTATCTGTTGATATTGTAATTTAGGAGTTGGTGCCTATGGAACATATGGAATCCGTCAAGGTTCAGGATAAAGTGTCAATCACAAAGGTTCAAGATACATCACCTGGTATAGAAACTGCGACTAGTACCGGTACCTTAAAAGCTAATACTTAAGTATGTCTGGATAACGATTCAGCTGCATTTTGCCAAACATCTAAGGTATCAAAGGTATGTAGTTTTTTTTTGTTTTTTTTTTTTTTGCCTGACCTTGAAATGAATACATACATATAAATTTCCAAGATCACCCCATTGAAACCTGCAACAGAAATTTGACAGCTAAAGTTACCTCCGATGAATAAAAACAATGAGAAGAATAATGTATATCGTAGACTTACAAAACCTAATTCTAACAAGGTCGAGCCTTAAGTTGGACCACGGCAGCCTCCATCTTTAGCATTTTGATAATGGATATCCTATTTATGTTTACATGAGTGAAAACAGAAGTATACAGTCAAAACCAAAAGATAAATATCAAAATTGAACAACAAAACACAACCCTGAATGATCATACAAAACAACTTACAGATGTAATCCAATTAGACCTAGAGGAGCTGCAATCCAATTGCAGTTCAACCCTATTTCAACAGCACCTTTTCAAACTCATCACCTATTTATTGTCAACTCAACAGACAAACCTCAACGGTAACAACATCAACTTCATCTATGTTACATCAATCAAATGTTCACCAACTCTCTCATCTAGCCAAAATCAGATACCCAAACTTTAATTTCACCTCAACCCATTTCTTCACAACAACATCAAACTTTTTCTCGTCTTCACAACCATGGCAGAACAAACCCCATTTCTTCCATTTTTTTCACGGCTTGAGTCAGTCCCTAACCTGCCTTAGGGAAATTGCAACGGTACGAGTATACCAAATACCAAAGAGTAAAAAAATTTGGTCGTTTTTCATTTTTTCCACAACGGTTGCATGAGTAAATATGATCGCACGTCATTTTAAATAGACGTCTGATATAAAACGCTATTGTAGAAGAACGTTAAGTGACACAGACGTTTCTGTAGGAGGACGTATGTTGTTGGTTGCACATTTAAGTGAGCGTTTCATATTTTGGAACCAGACGCACTTATAGATGAGCGTTTGCATGCTCGTACGCTTCTGTAGGTGGACGTATGTTTAACGTCCACACTAATAAGCGTCCATTGTACCAGCGTTGTATTGGGTGAACGTCTAGAAATTGTGCGTTGTACTGCATGGATGTTTAGTGATAAACGCTCTTCCTAATAGACGCCTGAATGCCAGAAGCCCTTCTAGAACAACGCTTACTATTGAAACGTCCACCCACAGAAGCGTTAGCTGAGCGTCCGTGTAGATGAGCGTCAATTAGACGTCCTTGTAAGGTGAGCGTCCGTGCGAAGTAGGCTATAGACGTCCTCTTTAGGTGAGCGTCTAGGGTTCAGACATCCTCTTTAGGTGAGCGTCCGCGTGAAGCAGGCTATTGACGTTCTCTTTAGGTGAGCGTCCGTGAGAAACAAGTGAGCGTTTATAGTTGTTTGGGTGAGCGTCATGTTAGGGTTAGGGTTTAGTTGGCTATATAAAGACGCTCTTTCTCTCTTCTTCTATACTTCACAAACGTTGTTCCTCTCTTTTTACTCTCAACAGACACGGTTGACGGCGGCTAGGGAAGGGAAAACTTGCCACAAATTACGGTTAAAATCAATTAAATCACGGTAACAAAGACTAAAACTCTCTGTTTTTTCTTTCTTGTTTTAGTTGTATCAATTTATTTAGTGTTAGAAATGGTTTAGTCTTACAAACAAATAAGTTAATAAGTTATTAATGTCATGTTTGTTAATTTTAATGTCAATTTTAAGTTTAATGTCAATTGTATAACATGTTTGGTAATTTTAAATGCAGTAGAACATGTTTGTCAATTTTAGAACATGTTTGTCAATTTTACAACAAATTAGTCTAAATGCGGTTAAACATGTTTGTTAATTTTAATGTCAATTTTAACTTTAATGTCAATAAGTTATTAATTTTAATGTCAATTTTAGTGTTAGAAATGGTTTAGTCTAAAATGTCAATTTTAATTTCTTAATTATAATTTTTCAAATTTCTAACACTATCAGTAGAACATGTTTGTTTAATTTAATTTCTTAAATTTGATTGTCTAATGACATTTCTATATTACTAGTGATAATTAGTTTTTACCAAATGCTGGTTAAGTAAATTTTGTGTGTTTTCTGCCAATTGCTAAGTATGTCTCTGTATATGAATGGTTTAGTTCTTCCTTTTTTTCTTGATGGGTATTTGGTTGGCTTGAACTATAGTTTTTTTAGTACAAAAATATGAAAAACATGTTTGTATTTCCATGGTGTGGTCGTTGTATGTGTTTATTATTTCCATGTTTGTAAATGATTTTATGAAGAATAACTATAACCTAAATCGATATAATTACTTGTTTGTGTCTATACATTTTTTGAACTATAATATGTATTCTTGTTGATTTATGGATAAATGTGGAGTTACATATTTGGTCAATTGTGTTGATAACTGTTGATTTTGTATAGATGTTGAGAAATGCCGCTTCCCGATTCGTTGGTCGAAAAAGAACAAGAAAGCCAAAACAACCCAGGATGCACCAGAAGTCAGCACTGGCGAAAGAGGGAACGATGTTATTAGGTTGGCAAATTACAGTATGATGGAAGATGACGAAGGTCACGCTTCCAGTAATATGACTTCGAGAGCAGACCCAAAGACCAAATATATGCATCGGGGGTCTCTGAAATCGGTCCTACAAGCATATAAAAATATAACAAAAAACTGCCCTAGAGCAAAATTTATTATTGAAAGGGCAGGATGGGACCGGTTTTTGACAATGGAAGTTGGTCACTCGTCACATGCGTTGATTGATTACATCGTCGAGCGCTTCTGGGACACGACGAACACCTTTCACTTTGCATTTGGTGAACTGGGATTTACACCTGTAGACTGGGTCATGTTGACCGGAATAAGTATTGGTATTGGCGAGGCACCTCCATATGACCCAGATAAGTATACCTTTCAACATGTCCGTGACCATATTTTTCCAGACTTAAAAGACTCCGAAGTCTGTAAGAGAGAAGGTATCTCGCAGCAGTGGATTTCAGATGCCATTACTGTGGCCTTTTTGGCCACATACTTTACAGAGGCAAGGTTGCTTGAGGCGCAAGAGGATAACCTACTTGCTGAGAGAGTGGCGCGAGCTTTTTGGATGTATGTTCTGGGACAGTTCTTCTTTTACAATGCCAAGAACTACATTGATGCTGGATGGTTAGTTGCTTTGGAGGATACAAACAAAGTTGGAACTTATGACTGGGGTAGTGCTGGTATTTCAAGACTTTATTCCGCAATTGGTGCAGCGGGTAGGGGACAAAAGTCACTAACCGGGTCTTCTCAAATATTAGAGGTAATTTTATTTCCTTGAAATTTCCTTTAACTGCGTATTTCGTGGTAAATTATTAACTTTGTTTGTTTTAATCAAATTCAAGTTTTGGGGGTACGAATATCTGGGCATACTTCGACCTCACAACATCACTGATGAGACCGAAAGTCCTTGGCCAACATGTTCGCGGTGGAAGAGTACGCGAAAGAAGAGTAATGATATTAAGCGTGCAAGTAATATTCTGAATGGATTGACCGCCGACGATGTGACATGGCAACCGTGGGTTGATATCATGCCACACCATTTTAATGAGACTATCCGGAGAGCTATGGTGGTAACAAATAGGCGCACCGTATTTACTTGGGTTGGCACTGTGAGTTGACACTTTATTTTCAAATAGTTATATTTATTAATATTTTTTTATTTTACTGGTTCATGGCTGATAATAATTAAAATTTAAAAGCATAACGTGTACCTTGGAGACCGGTTATGGAACCAAATCTCTGGTGGATGGAGAATTCCGAGCAACCCCCCAAGCCGTGTGAGCAACATCACTGATGCCGAAGCTACCAAGCTGAGGGAATCGAGTGACCAAGAAATAAATGACTACCTCCAAGATCCAGTTACGTATGATTGCTATTTGGAGTACTGGCGACATGTTACTAACTCCAAAATTTTTTGCACTAAAGTCGACTGGGAGGTGGAAACTTACGACTGTTTGGGGGGGCTTGTTACAGAAACCCTCGACCAACCCGCTGAACATGTTGCCATTCCGCCTCAAGAAAGTTGGACATATGTAAGTATATGTCAAATATAAACGGAGACATAGTTTTAAAGATAATTGTTGAGAAACTGACATTTTTTATTTTCCATTAAAGGGCGAAGCTTATACTTTTGCGCAAGAATATGCTGATTTTACCCAAGAGTTCCGTAAGTTTCATCTGGCCAAGTCGAGGGAAAGGATGGAAGAGTTGCGTAATTATAAGAATCAAATGACTACTTTGCAACTACAACTTGCCCGTGCTCATTCTCAAACTCCACACTTAGGTTTGGGTAATTTTTCGGCAACTCTCCCATCTCAAATGTGGAACACGGGGGGTCAGGGAACTTCGTCAAGTATGCCTCCGTTTATGCCACCTCGCTCATCTCGTGGGGACCAAAACACTACTGAATAATGTTATTCCTTTATTGTTTAGTCATTCCAATTTACGTTTTATTTTGTCATTTATTGTTTTGCAAATCCAAAATATAATTTTCTTTATCTGTCCTCGTTTTCAATTATGTGCTTTCGTTGTGACCGTACAAAATCTTAAAAATTGTTTCAAAAAAATCTCGCACCTATATGTTACCGTTATTGATTGTTACCGTTGAACAACGGCCAAATACCCTTATTCTGTATAGACCTGTAAATACATTAGCTTATATCTATCATTCTCATTCCAAATCCACCTCTTTAACATTTCAGATCAAATTTGTAATTCTGGGTTTCCATTTAATGGCGGGTTACGAAAATTATCGGCTAAATGTAGAGAATTTTACACTAGAGGAAGATTTATCCATATGTCGAAACATAGTATTGAATTATCCAGCAAGGGGGCATGAAAGTCGGATGAATGGTTCAATGAGCATGCAATGGTTGGAACATACACATGCAAACTTTTGTAATGAAACCGGTAATCCCAACAACAGGAACATAGCAGGCCTTTTTTGTCGATATGTGGAAATAACAAAGGAAGTCCTAGAATTTTCCTCCTTAACTGCTAAGGTTAATGAATTTCGTCATAGGAATGAAACTGATAATGAAGTTGTTGCCAGATCACTGGAGGAATGGACTAGATGGAAACGACATGATTTCCGGTACAAACCTCATTTCGAGATCTTAAGGGTAATGGAAGAATTCAATCCTTTTGTGTTGATTTTTCTACCCAGTAGTGAAGAACGTCGTCCACGTCGTCCGACAAGCCAAGCCTTAAGGTTTCACTTATAGGTTTACTTATGACATGATTATTCTATATCAGAAGTGTGGTTTCCTTCTTTAGCAATAGATATATTTCATTACCTTTAATGTATGTCTTTTTTATTTAATAAAATGATTTTACAAGCATAACGTGTACTTCCATTTACGACAATTCAGGCGCTATAATTAGGAAAATATCATTGAACAACCAAACTCTTAAAAAGGATAGCATAAACTAAAAATTCAATTGAGAAATTTAAGAGTTACTTCCGATTACATATTGGACTTCATGAAATCGTAGCTTGCTACAAATATGAATTCTTCTCCCTTTTCTTGAAAGTAGTGCATTTTAGCGATTTCCTCCTATACAAGCAGACGAAACAGTTACATAATTTGTTAATTAACATTGTTGTTATTGTTAGAGCAGAAAACTTTGCTAATGGAATAGATACTTACAAATTGCTGGATCGATAATCCTAAATGGGTGGGGTTACAGATCCGTTGTTGTATAGATACATAATCAGCTATTCCCTTTCGAATAACTTGGTATCTATCATAAATTTCTACAACAGATCTTTGGTTTGAATTTCCATATTCCTGAGCATATTGGGTGTGGATCCTCCCCCGTAAGGTTTCTGGATCAACAATTCCGACTATAACATCTTGACGTAAGGTTTCGTTATACCATGATTTGGTTATAGCCAAGTCTTCAGGTGAATGAAATGTTGACATGGTTGGAGGTAAATTTATGAAGTGAACAACAAAAAAAAAGATGAATAAATAGAGAAAAACAAAATTAGGGTATAGCTACGTCATGCATATGTCATTTTCTTGTTTTTAGCTAAATTTGTCAGTTTCTTGTATCTAGTTTTTTTTTCTTTGCTTTAATTTAGATTTTACTTCTTGTATTTTCTCCTCAACTGACACTTCTTATCTCTTGATTTTTTCTTCGGAAATGATTTTTTAGTTTCTTGTTTTTAGCTCTTGTGTTTGCTTTAGTTTGGATTTTATTTCTTTGTTGTATTGTGTAATCAATCGAAAGTACTTGTCTCTCGATTTTCTCATTGGAAATAATTTGTCAGTTTTTAGTTTTTAGCTCTTGTGTTTGCTTTAACCTGGCTTTTATTTCTGCATTGTATTGTCTAATCAACTGAAACTCCTTATCTCTCGGTTTTTTCATTTACATGATTTGTCAGTCTTTGCTTTAATTTTTGTCTTTGCTTTAATTTGGCTTTTACTTCTTCCTTGTATTGTCTCCTGAACCGACACTTCTTATCTCTTGGTTTTTTCTTTGGAAATGATTTGTCAGTTTTTAGTTTTTAGGTCTTGTGTTTGCTTTAACCTGGCTTTTATTTCTGTGTTGTATTGTCTAATCAACTGAACCTCCTTATCTCTCGTTTTTTTTATTTACATGATTTGTCAGTCTTTGCTTTAATTTGGCATTTACTTCTTCCTTGTATTGTCTCCTCAACTGACACTTTTTATCTCTTGGTTTTTTCTTTGGAAATGATTTGTCAGTTTTTAGTTTTTAGCTCTTGTATTTGTTTTAACCTGGATTTTATTTCTGTGTTGTATTGTCTAATCAACTGAAACTCCTTATCTCTCGGTTTTTTCATTTACATGATTTGTCAGTCTTTGCTTTAATTTTTGTCTTTGCTTTAATTTGGCTTTTACTTCTTCCTTGTATTGTCTCCTCAACCGACACTTCTTATCTCTTGGTTTTTTCTTT
>JAJJMC010013954.1:128336-194090 GCA_023531435.1 Papaver californicum | reverse complement strand
TGTATTGTCTCCTCAACCGACACTTCTTATCTCTTGGTTTTTTCTTTGGAAATGATTTGTCAGTTTTTAGTTTTTAGCTCTTGTGTTTGCTTTAGTTTGGCTTTTATTTCTGCGTTGTATTGTCTAATCAACTGACACTTCTTATCTCTTGGTTTTTTCTTTTACATGTATACACTTCCCTGTTGTTGTTATCTCGTGTCTTAGGAATTTTTTCGTTTTTATCTGAAACACAACTATAAAATGAACACACCATTCTCCATTGAAACCACATCAAAAACTACAAACCAACCCAAAACTACTAACCTCCACAAAACTAGCAACCTCCCTAAAACATACTTGCTTCCCCAGCCAATGGCAGGTAATCAAAACTTCAACATGTATTATGCTGCTTCTACTTCCTCTTCTTATATTCCTCCTAATCATTTAACCCTATCTTCGACATCTAATGATGATAGTAATAACACTAGTTCCTTATCAGACGAAGAATCATTTGCACTTAACCAAAATGACCAAGCACTCAATTTGGGATTGGTCTCTTCATACATAGACTGGCCACGTACTCGGATCGAAATTGAAAGAAATCGTGAGGACGGAGCTAGGCAACTTTGGACAGATTACTTTTCAAGAAACCCGACTTTTCCTCCCAATGTTTTTCGTAGAAGATTTCGAATGTGAAGACAATTGTTCAACCGTATCTTGTGGGATATAGTAGCAGTTAATCCTTATTTCGTTCAAAAAAGGGATGCGGCCGGGCGCCTTGGATTAACCCCACACGTGAAGATTACTGCTGCAATTCGTATGTTGGCTTGCGGATGCAATAGATGAGTACTTACGCATCGGATAAAGCACGGTTCTTGAGGCAACACGACGGTTTTGTTTGACGATTCTGTATTTATATGAGGATCAGTATTTACGCAACCCAACTCATGCGGATTTTCAACTATTGCTTAACCAGAACAAAGCTAGAGGATTTCCTGAGATGCTAGGCAGTGTGGATTGTATGCATTGGAAATGGGATAGATGTCCATCAGCCGAATCTGGTGCCTACACTGCCTACAAAGGCGATGAAAGTATTGTATTGGAGGCAGTGGTTTCACAAGATCTATGGTTTTGGCATGCTTTTTTTGGTATGCCTGGTTCCAACAGCGATGTCAATGTAATGAATCGGTCTTATATTTTTAAAAACCTTATCAGAGGGAAAACACCACCTGTGAACTTCAAGGTAAATGGGAACCAATATGATATGGGGTATTATCTTGGTGATGGGATATACCCAGAGATAGCTACCATTATTATGTCGATCAAGCATCCAGATTCACACAAGAAACGCAAATTCTCAGCTATGCAAGAGGGTTGCCGAAAAGATGTGGAGCGAGGATTTGGGGTACTGCAAAACCAATTTGCAATCGTTAAACAACCAGCAAGAATGTGGAATATGGACGCACTTGCATATATAATGAAAACTGTTATTATTCTCCATAATATGATTGTGGAGGATGAACGTCAACCCGGTGATTGGCCACATGAATATGATCAAGGGCGCTACCATGCACCGGTTAATATATCCCGTCAAGAAACTGCAGAACTGTCGAGGATGTCAAGCCACCAACGCCAAGTTGCAGTACATAGCAAAGAAACGCATATTCGATTACGAAATGACTTGATCGAACTTTTATGGTCGGATTTCAGTGAAGTATGAAAAATTAGTAAACCATGCAGATAGGTTTTGTGGGTATATCTCTTGTAAACCCTCCTGAGACACCACTCGGCCACTAGGGGCACTTAGTGGTTTAAAGGCATGTTGCATGTGCTAAGTTCAACCGTTACTCACGTTCCACTTCTGCTTCCTTTGTAGAGTAAAGAGCCACATCTTTACTTATTCCCTGAAAGCGTTTTTGAATAGATGTCCAACTGCGATCAGCCATTGAAGGTATAGCTTCTTTCATTCCAGCTTTGATACGAGACCATAATTTGTCTTCTGATTGATCGATACCAACACTACAATCTTGAGATATTGATATATGAATCCTACACATGGTTATATCTTCATTAACATTAAAATTTGGACCTCTTGGTTTTGGACCCATTAATGAAAGTGATTACAAACAAATTGGAATTACCAAAATTTAGAAAACCTTGGAAATTTCTTTCTTTCTTGTATGAACAGGCTTTTGAATTATGAAATGTTGTTGTGTAGAGGAAACATATACTACAACAACTCATTTATATACATTACGAATTAACTAGCCGTTCAACGGTAAAATTTTACAACGGATCTCAGAACAACAACCAACGGAAAGTTTACTCAACGGTAACAATACACTCTTTAAGGTGGACGTTTGTTTGCGGTGCCTGTGTGGAGGAGCATTTACTTAGGACGTCCTCTTATGAAGGCGTTTTGTTTTCAGGATCATTCATAAAAGAGCGTCTTTTCAATCGGCGCCTTACTAAGAGAGCGCCTGGTATCCGCGTCTTCTTAAACGGACGTTTGGAAAATGGGCGTCTTCTTAAATGCATGTCTCAACCAGACGCTCTTCTAGCCTGCATTTCTTCTACCAGCGTTCACCTAGTGAAGCGTTATTTCATACGCATTCTATAATGAGCGTCTCATCAAACGCTTCTCAGTCCCTGTGTCCGTGTTTCTAAACGTTTTCATAAGGAAGCGTCTTTTGTTAACGCCCACGTACAAGAGCGTGCGAGTATATATAAGATTTGGAGAAAATTTTCTCTGGAACAGTGGATATACTCGCCTCATTCCTATATTTACTCGTCTGTTTCGCTTGGTTTTGGGCGACCAAAGAGTAAATTTAATCTTTACTCTTTGGTATAGTCGTCCGCTGCAGTTGCTCTAAAAAATAAGTAAGTATTGAGCGCCCATTTAGAGCACCACAGTGGTGCGATTAAACCCAAAGACTAAAAATATTTGGGTTTATTCTGTCTGAAACGTAATTGGTAGAGAGTAAATTTTGATCAGGCGTAAGTCTAACCTAACGCATGACGTTGCGCGCATATACAAGTATCCGTCTGTTAGAATTGTGTTTTACGGGCGTATGCCTGTGAAAACGCTTGGTTGGGGCGGACGCTGGATAGACGCTCGGTGGGAAACGCAACTCAGAATAACGTCTGATGATAGACACGCACTTAGAGGCATGCACTAGTGACAGGCGTGGGTTTAGACGAACGCCTGATGAGGCGTTAACCTAGCAACACGCCCGATCACTATTCTACTCGTGCAGCTGGTACGTGTTATAATGAAGACGCGCGCTCTTCTAACCTTACCTCGTCTCATCAGGCGCTCTTCTAACCTTACGCGCGTCTCATCAGGCGTTTTTCCAGGTGAACGCCTGATGGGGCGGAGGCTTTTATGCTTCCTTTCTCCTCTCTTCTCCTCTCCATCTCTTATAGACTATTCAGAAACTTCCACCAGACGCATACACATCAAGCGCCTACCACTTAAAGCCTCCAACCGAATTCTCCTTCCCCTTCTTAATCTCTTTTCAATACTGAAAAAGGTAGAAAAACCGTGGCAGATTTGAAACAAAGTTATCTAAGTTTGGTTTATCTCAAGGCAAGGTGTGAAACTCACATTTTATATGAATTTTAATGGATTTCATAAGTTTATATTATGATTTATTGTAATGTTTTGTTAATTAAATTTGTATATATGTTTAAAGATTAAACATATGATTATGAAATAGACATATTAGGTTTTACAAATTGTAATTTTGCAATTGGGTATAATTCTAAGGTTTTGGAAGTTGTAAATTAGGTATAATTGATGAGAATTAATTGATTTGAATTTAGAATTGATTAAGTTGTTGGTTAATTTTTAAGTTGGGTTGTGATTAATTTTAAGTTCTTAATTAATTGATTTGATATGATTGTTTATGAAATTTTGGAATTATGAATGTTTATGTTCTTTTATAATGATGCTGGATGGTTAGCTGCTTTTGAGGATCTAATGCAGTTGAAAATTATGACTGGGGTAGTGGTGCTTTTACGAAATTGTATTCCGGACTCGCCGTATCTGGCAGGGGACAAAAATCACTAGCCGGACCCTTCCAAATATTGGAGGTAAATTTCTTTGTCTTATTTATATTTCCTTTAGATATTTATTTAATGGTAATTTATTAACTTCGATGGTTGTCTTCACATTCTAGTTTTGGGGGTATGAATATCTGGGCATATGTCGACCAAAGAACCCAACGGGTGAAAGTGAAGCAGTGTGGCCTAGAAGTTCTCGTTGGAAGGGTACAAGAAGGAAGAGTATTGATATTGTTCGGTCTATGACTTTCTGAATCAGTTGACTGTAGACGATGTGACCTGGCAACCGTGGGATTCCGCTATCTTAGTCCTTGAAACTGATATTAGACGGAAAGCAACGGAGCTCTCAGAGAAAAGGGTTATATTTTCTTGGCTAGGCACTGTGAGTTGATAATTTATTTTGATAAAACTGTTCTTTATTTTCTTGGATTTTTAGTTAGTTAATTGATTTATTTGTTGATAGTTATTTTCTTTTTACAGTATAACGTGTACCTTGGAGAACGGTGTTGGAGGCAAAACCATTCTACTTTTGGCATTCCCAGCAACCCGCCTAATCGTATTAGCAACCTGAACAATGACGAAGTTAACGAGCTGAGGGAAAACGATGTGGTCCCTGCAAATCAATTAGTGCATGTTGTTACGTATGATTTGTATATGGAGTATTGGCGACATGTAGCTAACTTGCAAAAATATGCCACCAAAGTCGATTAGGAGGTTGAAATATACGGGTATGCTGGTGACCGTATTAAACACAACATCCAAGAACCTATTGAACATGTACCCATTCCGCCTCAACAACAATTGTCATACGTAAGTATACAACAAACCTTTTTTTTTAGTATATAAAAATGGGTGAGAATGTGATTTTTTTTTTCATAACAGGTCGAAGCTTATGATCTAGTTCAACAATATGCTGATTTTACGTAAGAGTTTCAAGTTTATGTTAAATGAAACTAAGGAGAGGATGGAGCTTAGCATGGCAAAAGATGAAGAAATACGAGGTCTAAAAAATCACATCAACAATTTGGAGTTACAACTGACCCATTATCAAACTATGTCATCACAAATGTGGAATACCATGGGTCAAGGATCATCATCAATAATGCAATCAATTAATTACACATCGAGATCATTTTTGTCTCCTTTTATGCCACCGCGATCGACGCCTGGGAATCAAGATACAGATTGGTAGTCTTTCATTTGCATTGTATTGTTATTCGAACAGACATTTATTATCTTTGATTTATCTTTTATCCTATTGGAATTGTCATTTCAAAAGACTTTTCTTATCTTTGCTTTACCTTTTACCTGGTTTGTGTTGTCATCTCCAAAGATATTTTTAATCTTTGCTTTGTCTTTTATATCTGCTTTGTATTGTCATTTCAAAAAAGATATTTAATTTTTGCTTTGTCTTTTTATATGTTTGGTCTTCTCATATCAACCGACAGTTCTTATGTTTGATGCGTCTATTCACTCCACTTGCCTCAACTCAGTTAATTTTTAAAATACCAAGAGTGTGTAGTCATATCAACACTCAAAGACTTATCTTAATATGCATATAAATTGAATACTCGATTCTCCAATTATACAAACCAAAACTGCAAACACCAACCACCAATGGCATACTATGAGAATAACACTCATTATTATGCTTCTTGTTCTTCTATTCCTCCTCCTCCTCCTCCTCTTTCTTCTTCTTTTTCTTCATCTGGTGATGATGATAATAATATTTTATACTCATCAGACGAAGATTTAGTTGCATTGATCCAAAATAACCAAGCAGTCACTTTAGGATTGATCGTTTCAAGTACGAACTGGCCTCACACTCGTATCCAAATACCAAGAAAACGTGAGGCCGATGCAGTACTTCTCTGGGAAGATTATTTTTGCAGAAACCCTACGTTTTCACCTAATGTATTTCGTAGAAGATTTAGAATGCGAAGAGAATTGTTCAACCGTATTTTGGGAGATGTCGTGTCAGTAAATAATTGTTTTGTTCAAAAAAAAGATGCTTGTTGTGTTCCTGGATTAACCCCTCATCAGAAATTTACAGCAGCAATACGAATGTTAGCTTATGGATATGCGTCCGATGCAATACATGAGTACTTACGCATTGGAGAAACCACTGTTTTTGAAACAACTCCTAGGTTTTGTAAGGCGGTTGTGCATTTATATGAGAAATAATATTTGCGCACACCAACTGAGCGTGATGTTGAACTGTTGCTTAAGGAGAACAAGGATAAGGGATTTCTAGGGATACTGGGTAGTGTAGATTGCATGCATTGAAAATGGGATAAATTCCCATCGGCGGCATAAGGGGCTTACACTGCGTACAAAGGAAGTGAAAGTATTGTGTTGGAGGAAGTGGTGTCATATAATCTCTGGTTTTGGCATGCAGTTTTTGGTATGCCCGGTTCAAACAATGATATTAATATGATGAACCATTCTTATATTTTTAAAAAGCTTATCAACGGGAAAGCACCACCAGTGAACTTTTTGGTAAACGTACATCCATATGATATGGGATATTATCTTGGTGATGGCATATACCCAGAGATTGCTACTATTGTGATGTCTATTAAACATCCAGATTTCCAGAAAAACAAAAATTTTCAGCAATGCAAGAGGGTTGTCGAAAAGATATAGAGCGAGGCTTTAGTGTACTGCAAAATCAATTTTCCATCATCAAGCAACCTGTAAGAATGTGGAATCCAGACGTAGTTGCATATATCATGAAAACTGTCATCATTTTACATAATATGATAGTGGAGGATGAGCGTCTACCCGGTGATTGGCTACATGAATATGATCAACGCCGCAACCATGCACCGGTAAATATTTCAAGACAACATAGTGTTGAACTTTCAAGAATGAGAGTTGAGCAACGCCGACGTGCAATACACAACAAAGATACGCATATTCGTTTTTTGAAATAACTTGATCGAACACTTATGTTAAGATTTTTGTGACGAATAACATTTTTGAAACCATACGGGTAGGTTTTGTGGGTATATCTCTTGTAAACCCGTTTGAGACACCACTCGGCCGCTAGGGGCACCTAGGATTTTAAAGGCTTGCTGCACATGCTAAGTGCAGCCGCGATGCCTGCGAAAGTGAGTTTAGGTTTAAATTTTTATCTCTTGTATTATCAATATGCTTATTACGTTGTAATGAATAAATTAACAAAAGTATCATAATTAACCAACATCACTTATTCAGAACAACAATACATCAGTAGATGTTAAGAGATCTCATTTTCGCAGGAGTCGCGGTTGCACTTAGCACGTGCAACACGCCTTTAAACCATTAAGTGGCCCCAACGGACGAGTTATGTCTCGTGAGGGTTTACAAAGATATATACCCACAAAACCTATAATCAAACCTTCAAAGAGTGGTACGACGCCCTGGATGACGATCTAAACATCTTCGAAGAACAATCAACACAAAAGGGTTGTATTTTTCCATCACCTTTAGGATCTCGAAATGAGGTTGACACCTGAAATATGAACCTTTTCCATCTTCTCAATTCCTCCAGAGATATCGCAACAACTTCGTCATCAGTTTCATTCATAATTCTTCTTTCATTTACCTTAGCGGTTAAAGTTGAAAATTGTTGTACTGCCCTACCTATTTCCTGAAATCGACAAAAAAGGCTTGCTCTGTTCCGATTATTGGGGTTACCGGTTTCATTACAGAAGTTAGCATGGATATGTTCTAACCATTCTATGCTCATTGAACCATTCATCCGACGTTCATGACACCTTGCTGGATAATATAATACCATTTTTCGATAAAGAGATAAATTTTCCTCTATGGTAAAATTATCAGCATTAATACTAAAATTTTGGTAAGCCATAATTCTAAAACGGAGAGATATAAATAATTTGAATTAGGTTGTTTGAAATGTGGAAGGTGTGGTTTCTAAATAGGAACAAATGTGTATATATACAACATTTTTTGAACGGAAATAATTTTTCAATATTCAATAAAAGATTAAAGCATGATTTTAAAAGAAGTGACGACTCTGTTATGTTCCAGCCTAGTGGGTAATTAATAACAGTCTATTCAAAGGTAGGCTAGAAAGACTGTCGACGCCTAATTATGAAAGGTGTTTGGTCCACGTGCAACGACTAAAACATTATATAGAAAGAAGTGACGAGTCTCTTATTTTCAAGACTGGTGGGTCCATAATAACAGTCTATTCAGTGGAATCCAACGTTTCAATTATTTACTTTGTCAATCTGAAAAATTTAAACAATCTCACTTATCTACTCATATAGGAGAAGAGTAGATAGGCTAATATCTTGAGTGTGTAGTATTTTATCGTGTTGATGTTACTACGAAAAAATGAGTGGTTGATAGTTATTTTTCATCTAAATTACTTAATTACTCGAAATTTAAGTTTTCATTAATTCAAAGAAAATGTACATTGGAAGTTCATTAACATTAAAAATAACACTATTAATTCAAAAACTAAACTGGAAATTTTAACCTCTTAATACAATTCTGATAAATAAATATATAATTCATAAAAGTAGAAACTAAAACTGTCAATCCATTAATAATCAAATCAACTAAGATTTCAACTAATCCGAGAACGTTTTAAGCTTGACTTCTCCTTCTCTGCAAAATGTCTGCCTTTCTAAGTTCAATGTACTCTTTTGTTACGGCATCCAACCCGGAGACATCATTATGCGAAACTCGTCATATGCTTCTTTCTTTGCGTCAAGTTTTTCTTTCCTAGCTTGTTTTGCTGCAAACTTTGACGAAGACTCAGCTAGTTTTGCTGCAAACTCGGATTCTCTTTGCGCCATCTTCATTTTTGTTTGTTCTCTATAATTGGTATTGAAGTTTTTTTTGCTCTTTAATAATTATTTCCATCATTTTCTGTTGGCCACTGGATTTTGCTCTCCTTGTTTTCTTCAGTCGTTTCGCCTCTTTTTTTTTCCCATATGATGGTTATATGTGTTAGGTATATCTCTTATTTCTTCATCGCCACTGGAATGATCTTGGCTTGTTTCCTGTCTTTCCCGGTCTTCTTCGTCACTTTCATAATCTTTTTCATCTTGTGATGAATATTTGATATTTTCTAGCATAATTGCGGAACATCCTTCATGCTTAAATATTTTGCCATCATTAGCTTCTTTGAAAAGCTTCCTTACTTCTTCAATATGTTATTATTTTTAAAAAAGTTTAGTGCACGATATACAATTCAAAACAATAATGTACGGGACAAAAATTAAACGGGTACTTACCTTTGTTTCGGGGCCCCATCCAGTATGGTGTTCACTTTCCACTTCAGCCTCTTTTGCAGAGTAAAGCGCCACATCTTTACTTATTCCCTGAAATCGTTTCTGAATGGAGGTCCAAGTGCGCTCCAGCATTGTAGGTATGGCTTCTTTCATCCCACGTAATATGCGAGACAATAATTTTTCTTCTGATTAATCACCAACACTACAATCTTGAGATATTGATAAATGAATTCTATACATCGTTATATCTTCAAATGTAGAAAAATTTGGACCTCGTGGTTTTGGTGCCATAATTCTAACTGATTTGAAAGACAAATATATGAAACTAGTGAAATTTTTCTCGTATACAAATGAAATGGGTTAGTAGTGTATGAAATACTCAATCAACCAATTCATTTATATAGGTATACCAAAAGATAACCGTTACAACGGTAAAAAATCTCAACGATATGTAATCTCAACAAATCTCAACGGTTATTAGAAGAGGCGCTCGTATACACCACCTCCCCACACACAGGCGTAAGTTTAGATAACGCTTATAAACAGGCGTTACCTTAGCCACACGCCCACAACAAGCGTTACCTTAGCTACACGCCCAAGACAAGCGTCAATTTGGTTAACGCCTGAATACCAAGCGTGTTGTTGGGTGAACCCCCCGCTGGACGTGCTCTTGGGTGAACGCTTCATCAGGCGGCATTCTGGTTCACGCCTGGATCAACGAGACGGTTGTCTAGGATTACGCCTTGCACAAGACGCATATCTAACGCAACGCCTGACACGAGGCGCACGACTAGATTCACGCTCCACCATAATATGGTTTGGTTCAGTTCTGGGATCAATTTTGATCCAAACAGTAAAAATACCGGACCATAACCCAAATTTGATCGCACCACTGTGATTCATTTTGGACGGAACAAAGATCAAATTTGGGTTTGGTCCAGCTTTTGATCGTCCCACTGTGGATGCTCTTAGAAGACCAAAAACGGATAGTGTAAAGAATCCCATGATTTCTATTGGTTTAAATCTTTTTTGGTGAGACCAGAAGCTCTAGTACAACTTTTAATTACATGCCTTAAAAAATCCTCAAATTATATATAAAATTTGGGAAACTCATTAAATTAATAATACAAAGATTATTAATATAAAAAGTATATAAAAAAATGAAAAAAATTACTCGTTGAATATATGTGAATACTATTGGATGATTTACTTATATGTTTATAGTTCCAATTCTAGTGCACAAATACATATATGTATTTGTGAATTTGTAAGGCCATTAAGAATTTTTTAATGTTTTATATAGCTATAAATAATAGTAGATATATTGAAAGATAATTCAACAATTGAGTTGTATTGTTTTTTTCTTCTCATCCAAATCAAAATGTCATCCATGCTAGGAAAAAAAAAACTCACATGAAGATTAAAGTTCATACAAATGTCATCCATGCTAGGGAAAAAAAACTCACATGAAGATTAAAGTTCACGTAACAACATCTATATTTACCCAATACAATGTTGATTATTACTATTCCTTAAGATGAGGCTGAAAAAAAAAAGTTATTAAACTGTGAGTTTATTATTATTTTTTATCGGTATATAAAAGTTATTAATACATAATATATACATAACATAATTCAGTATATAACCCTTGGTTTTGAATATCTGGGTTCAGAAGACTGCTAAAATGGGATACTGTTTAAATATCCAAGGATCTTTTAAATATTTTTCTAATAACCAAACTGGATATTTTTGACCAACTAATTTTAGGACAATTGACAAAATTATCCTTTTCTAGCAACAACAAAACTAGGTTGAAATCTTTATGAATTAGAGCAAGTTTGGTTTTACTCTATTGTCGCCGTATCTTTCTGTTTCACCTCAACCTTCTTTATCATTTTCTCTTCAATTTCATAAGAACCACTCAACAACACCGACTCAAAATCAACAGAGTCAAGTAAAATAGTTTGGAGTTTTAAAGTAGGGATTTTATCAGTACTATTACTCGATCGAAGGACTTTGAAATACAACGTTGCAGGCACGTTGTTTCTTTTTAGCCAATCTGGTGGCTAGTTGCAAGGCTATGTACCCCGACCCTTTTCTTTCATGGAATCCGTCATTTCCTGAACAGATTGAACATTTTATAAGAGTTGCTTGTTGGAGAACTACGCGGATTGGTATAGCGAATAGGTGGCTAGAAGTTTAAATAAAATCTCGTAGGCGTGCGGTGTTGTAAAGGACAACTGGTCTAACGCTTGAAGTTTAGACTTGGACCTTCTTCCACCTTATTCTCAGCACTCAACTAATCATTTTTTCATGGTTAGGACTCAGGGCACTCCATATCAGATCAACAGTGTTAGAAAGACTCCGGTTTTTTACCCTATCTTTTTATATTCCTATATGATATATATTTAAACTTTAAATTTAGAATGGTGAATTTTTTGGATCCGCGGAGGATCTCAACTGAACAGTCATGGATCATTATCTATATAATTTGTAGACGTTTTTTTTAGGTAAAAAATGGGTCTCCCTAGCATTTTTGATATCCCATAAATAACCTGCAAAATTCTCGGTTATGGAGCCACTGTACCACAGCACCAATCAACCTGCAAAGTTCTGTAGAGCTTTGCAAATTGCAATCTTGTAAGTGAAATAATGGTGCAAAGCACGCAAGGGTTATTTGGCAAGATTCTCTCTCCCACTTTAGGTGTATGGGGAAATGGTGAGCAATTAATTACTCTTCTACTTACTCAAGGAAATTGTGCACCGATTGGTCTTTTAAATAAATAAAAGAAACAAGTCAAATCGAAAGAGGGTGAAGAAGAAAAAAAAACGGGAGATTATTAGTTATTTTCTCGGAGCATCCACAGTGGGACGACCGTACCCAAGAGTAAAGAGTAAAAAAATTGATCTTTATTCCGTCTGAAACACAATAGGCAGGGATTAAAATTTGATCGGACGTAAGTCTAAACTAACGCATGTCGTTGGGCGCATATACAAGTATACTTCTGTTGAAATTGTGTTTTACGAGCGTACGTATGTGAAAATGCTTGGTTGGGGCGGACGCTGGATGAACACTCGGTGGGAGGTGCAACCAAAAAGAACGTCTGATGATAGAAGCATGCTTAGCGGCACGCCCCAGAGACAGGCGTGTGTTTAGCCGAACGCCTGATGGGGCGTTATCCTAGCCAAACGTCTGATAAATTTCTACTGGTGTAGCTGGTACGTGTTTCAAAGAAGACGGGTGCTCGCTTAAGATTACACTTCACTCATCAGGCGCTTCCCTAGCCATATGCGCGTGTCACCAAGCGTTTGTCTGGGTGAACGCGTGATGGGGCGGAACATTTTTTGTTCGTTCTCCTCTTCAACATGCCAGACTCTTCTGAACAAACAAAGCAAGAACCCTCAAGCGCCTCCCACACCACTTCTACACTTCTAGCTAACCCGAATTCTCCCTCCAAATCAAGCTTAACTTCTTTTCAAATTTGCAAAAGCTAGTAAAACCGTGGCAGATTTGATACAAAGTCATCTAAGTTAGGATTATTTCAAAGCAAGGTAATAAACTCAAACTTTTATATAAATTTTAATGGATTTCATACGTTTAGATTATGATTTATTGTAATGTTTTGTTAATTAAATTTGTATATATATATGTATAAAGATTAACATACGATTATGAAATAGACATATTAGGTTTAACAAATTGTAATTTTGCAATTGGGTGTAATTTTAGGGTTTTTGGAAGTTGTAAATTGGGTATAAAAATTGATGAGAATTAATTGATTTGAATTTAGAATTGATTAAGTTGTTGGTTAATTTGAGTTGGGTTGTGGTTAATTTCAAGTTCTTGATTAATTGATTTGATATGGTTGTTTATGAAATTTGGGAACTTAAAACCAATCATATCAAATCAATTGATTAGAGATCAATTAATTATGTTTTGTTGCCACCCATTATGCTCAACTGAATCAATCTCTGATAGGCTTTTTTGTAAACTTATGAAATCGTCTATGAACAGATCATTTGGTTTATTGTTTAAGAGTTTGAGAGATATATACTCTTTTGTGTAAAAATTAAAAAGATTTTTTTCTTTTTCTTTTTTTGAACAGGGGTGATTATTAACACTCCTGCATGGATATAAATGTTTGCTCATCTAATATGAATGTTAGCTACTACGTAATATAAATAGATTAACCAAGCATATTTAAGGAGAACCCTAATAATTAGGGCGGTACACTTTTGCTTTTGTGGGCTGCAGTGTATTAAAACGTTTAAAATAAGGATATGGGGTGACCCAATCTGGTTAAAAAGTTTCATTTTCCCTTTAATTAATATTATGATTAGTATTATTACCTTACTACTCTTCCATAATAATCTAAATCTAATATAAATCTAAGAAGCAAAACCAAAACCTAAATCAAACTCCCTATTTTTCTTCTTATTTAGCCGTAAACTTAAACTCCATATTTTCTCTCTTTATCGATTGTTCTTCTTTGTTGATTCTCAGAAAATTTTACGCTGATTCTGAAGATGAACAGGTCTAGAGTTACAAGATCGTAACGAATTGGTTTGAATTCTCCATCAACCGAATCTGGAAGTGGTGTAGTTGTTGATCCATAAATTCAAGATTTGGTGAATGAAGAAGTTCAATCACCAGTGATTCCTATCGAAATGTCTGTTATAAGGTAACAATAAAAAAAACTCATTATTTATATTAGGTTTTGATTGAATAAATTGGCTTGATTAATGAAGTTAAGATTTCAATATTTTTTTAATGAACTGTATACAGCTATGTCGACCACATTTCCCAACTGTAAATAAAGCATTACGTTCGGGAAAAAATGAGCTCCCGGACGTAGATTAATGTTACGGTTGGGAAAAGATGAATCCCAACCGTAAATGGTATCTTACACCTTGTTACGGTCGTATGTTGATCTGGATTCAACCAATGAACCTTGGTATTTATGCCATTTTTACGGTTGGGAAATCGTAACATTCCTAACTGTAAGTCTAGTTACGGTTGGGTCGTGTAGCTTGACCAAGCCATAAATATAAATTTTATCTTTATTTTTCCCCAACTTTTGCTTATTTGTAACATTTTTAGGAATCGAGCAAATTTGTTGGTCAAGGACTTGAGCCGTTCCATTGACGCTGGGGAGTTGTTGAGTGTTGAAAAACAAAAAACAATTCTACAAGTGCTTAAAGAGATATCAAAACCTGACGAACAAAGGTGTATGACGAGGAAGAATGGATGTTTATCACCATTTGGCGGGGATGTTCAAGAGAATGTTGGTCGTAGTGGATGAATGAATTATGGACTTTGTTCTACCTTAATGTTTTTATCTTTTAAATAAGACTTTGTCGTAGCGTTGTTGGTTATGGTGTTGAACCTTATTAGTACTTTTATTATGAATATGAATTTCTTAATTTAGCTTGAATGAGTGGCTTGTAGTTTGTTTTTCTTTTTTATTTTCTTCTGATTGATCGAAACCAACACTACAATCTTGAGATATTGATAAATGAATTCTACACATCGTTACATCTTCAAATGTAGTAAAATTTGGACCTCGTGGTTTTGGTGCCATAAATTTGAAAGACAAATATATAAAAAAGAACGAAATCTTTTCTCGTATACATTTGGACCTCGTGGTTTTGGTGCCATAATAACAGTCTGTTCAGTGGAATCCAAAGTTTCAATTATTTACTTTGTCAATCTGAAAAATTTAAACAATCTCACTTATCTACTCATGTAGGAGAAGAGTAGATATGCTCGTATCTTGAGTGTGTAGTCTTTTATTATGTTGATGTTAATGCGAAAAATGAGTGGTTGGTAGTTCTTTTTCATCTAAATTACTTAATTACTCGAAATTTAAAGTTTTCATTAATTCAAGGAAAATGTACATTGGAAGTTAATTAACATTTAAAATAACACTATTAATTCAAAACTAAACTGGAAATTTTAACTTCTTGCTACTTATCTAATAAATAAATATATAAATCATAAAAGTAGAAACTGAAAATGCTCATCCATTAATAATCCAAATAATTAAGGTTTCATCTAATCCGAGAATGCTTTAAGCTTGGATTCTCTTTCTCTGCAAAATGTCTATCTTCCTACTCTTTTGTTACGACATCCAACCCGGAGACATCCATCATCATTATGAGAAACTTGTCGTCTGTTTCTTTCTTTGCGTCAAGTTTTTCTTTCCTAGCTTGTTTTGCTGCAAACTTTGCCGAAGACTCAACTAGTTTTGCTGCAAACTCGGATTCTCTCTGCGCCATCTTTATTTTTATTTGTTCTGTATAATTGGTGTTGAAGTTTTGTTGCTCTTCAATAATTATTTTCATCATTTCCTGTTGGCCACTGGATTTTGCTCTCCCTGTTTTCTTCAGTCGTTTCGCCTCTTTTTTTCCCATATGATGTTTATATGTGTTAGGTATATCTCCCATTTTTTCATCGCCACTGGAATGGTCTTGGCTTGTTTCCTATCTTTCCCGGTCTTCCTCGCCACTTTCAGAATCTTCCCCAGCTCGTGATAAATCGAAAACGACTGTCGATCGTCGTGAATATTTGATATTTTCTAACATAATTGCGTGACACTCTTCATGCTTAAATATTTTTCCACCATTAGCTTTCTTGAAAATCTTCCTTACTTCTTCAATCTGTTAATTTTTTTAAAAAAGTTTAGTGGACGATATATAATTCAAAACAAAAATGTACGAGACAAAAATTAAACGAGTACTTACCTTTGTTTCGGGGCCCCATCCAGTATGGTGTTCACGTTCCACTTTCGCCTCTTTTGCAGAGTAAAACGCCACATCTTTACTTATTCCCTGAAATCGTTTCTGAATGGAGGTCTAAGTGCGCCCCGACATTGTAGGTATGGCTTCTTTCATCCCATGTAAGATGTGAGACCATAATTTTTCTTCTGATTGATCAAAACCAACACTACAATCTTGAGATATTGATAAATAAATTCTACACATCGTTACATCTTCAAATGTTGTAAAATTTGGACCTCGTGGTTTTGGTGCCATAGTTCTAACCGATTTGGAAGATAAATATATGAAAAAGAACGAAATTTTTCTCGTATACAAATGAAATGCCAATGGGTTAGTAGTATATGAAATACTCAATCAACCAATTCATTTATAGGTATGCCAAAATATAGCCGTTACAACGGTAAAAAATCTTAACGGCTATCTCAACGGTTAAGAGTAGGCGCTCGCTTAGAATCACACCCCACACATAGGTGCTCGCTTAGCGGAACGCCCCCCACACAGACGCTCTCTTAGGCGCACGCCCACAACAGGCGTTGTAATAGCCAAACGCCCAATACTGGTGTTAATCTAGTCGAACGCCTGATTAACAAGCGTGCTTCTGGCGTTACGCCCCGTTGGACGTGCTTTTGGATGATAGCCTGGTGGGACGGAGTTCTGGTACACGCCTGACAAATGAAACATATGTCTAGTTAAACGCCTGGCACCAGACGGAGAACCAGTATCACGCCTGGCACGAGACGCACGGCTAGGTTAACGCTCCACTATAATAGGGTTTGGTCCAGTTCTGGGATCATTTTTGATCCCAAACAGTAAAAAATCCGAACCAAAACCCAAATTTGGTCGCCTTACTGTGATTGAATTTGGACGGACCAAAGACCAACTTTAAGTTTGGTCCATGATTTAGTCCCACCACTGTAGGTGCTCCCAGAGAATCAAAAGGGAAGAAAATCTAGCTAAAGAATTTTGGAAATGGTAGACTTACAGTAGATTTCTCATGCGGTTTGTCCCGAAGCTGACGTGTATAGACAGTTGTTTAGATAAATACTCTTTAACATTGTTTCAAAGTCAAACTACTTTAATTTGAATGAGTTTTTTCTCTCTTCATATTAATCATCCATTGTTCTCGAGATGTTGTAATCTTCAACAAACAAACTATAAGATAGAAGAAAAATCGAACCATTTCTTCTATTATTCCCGCTCATTATTCCCTCCATGACCGAAAAGGAGAAGAAAATATTTCAACCAATCAGGAAAGCATATCCTAGAGTTTCAGCCGGAGTTAAAAAATAGAATATACTGTGAAGTGATTAGTATTCAAGATGAATCCCCAGTGATAACGTATCACATACAAGAAGAAATCTGGATTCCTAAGCCAAAAGATGATGAAACTTCTGTGGAAACTTCTCCTAAAAACGATTCTCCTCAAAGTACTAATCTTGAAACTATTCCTGAATCTCCACCTGAAGTTGGGAAAAAAAAATGATGATAATAAAAGTTATGATCAAGGTGTCATTTCAGAAAGATCAATGTGAATTTGAGTGTAGCTGTCATAGATTTGAGTTCCGAGGAATTGTTTGTAGGCATGCGATTATCGTGTTAATTCGTAATGGTATATCTTTGATTCCAGAAAAATACCTTCTAAAGAGATGGAGAAAAGATGTGAAATGAATGCACAGAAAGACGCAAGTCGGCTCTGATGCTTGGCAGTTAACTCCCGAGCAAAAGCGATACAATGAGCTGTGCAATATCTTTGCCGAGCTTGCAAATATAGCATCTTCAAGTGATGTTAGGTGTACTGATATTATGAAATGGATATACAAGAACAGTTGAAGGTCAATGATTCCATTGAAGTGCCGACTTGCAAGTTGAATATCAGAGTAGAAACTACTAACATCTCTCCATCGATTGAAACTAAAAAGATCCATAATCCACCCGCAACTCCTAAAAAAGTATACTAAAAGATCAAAAAAAGGAAAAGAAAATGCTGAGAAAAACTTCAAATTATTACTAAACTATTCATATTTCAGCTTATATATAAATTCTTAATGAACATAATTTATCTCCAATATATTTTTCCTAGGTAAACATTTAAGTTCCTACTCAAAAAAGGATAGTTAATACGGTCGAATCACCACAAGTTAATCAATCATCGACAAATATTACTTATGATCATTACCTCCAAGTGTTGGTAAGAATATATAAATTGTATATTTAGTTGTTACTTTTCGTTTTGATGTGCGATATACTGATATGAACACGCTAACATGTATGTTTTATGTCCAACAATATGCTCCACTTCATCTCCAAGGACCTGGTGCATTGAACGTTACGCCTACATATGGGATTACTCATCGACGTGAACCAAACACTTATTGTGCGCTTATTCAGCAACAAGAGTCATGTTACCAATACCCGAATATGGCACCGATATATGGGAGACATGAACCACAAGAGATTAATACCCAATATGCAAATATGACGCCTCAATTGGGTATGGAGTGCAATAAGGTGGATATTTATATCAAAGGCACAATTAAACTTAGATATATACGAGGGTATATATATATATTGTGTAAACGTAGAAGCAATACTACTTTTCCGGTGCTTGTTCTAGTAAGTGTTGATTTGCAACATGTATTTTGTATAAATTTAGCAGCAATATTACATCCCAGGTGCTTGTTCTAGCAAATGCTGGTCTGCAACCTCTATTTTGTATAAATCTAGCTCCAATATCGTATCTCAGGTGCTTCTTTTAGTAAGTGTTGGTTTGTAGCCTACTTTTAAACTCATCTTGTCTCTAAAGTAGGTATAATATCTGTCTATTTCAGAGATACTTTGTTCCTTGTTCTGCCAATATGGCCTTCATTATACACAAACAGAACAAGAGCAAATGGGCAAAGAAAAATCTTTGAATATGAATTCAAAAACTGAAGCAAAGTCTACAATCCACATTAAAATAAAAACCGAAGCAAAGTTTACAATTCACAATTATAATAGAGCAACAACCAGGTCTCAAACATCTTCCTCAAGCCTACTTTTAACATCTGTCTCATCGAAAGTAAGCTTTTCATATCCTTTTACTTGAACCACTAATGCATGGAAGCTTTTGTGGATTCTGATTCCCGCTTTCTCATTTAGTAACAACCTATTTTTAGGCGCGACGTCAATTTTGATCTTGTCAGATTCCACTCTGTATCTTGTCAGATTCCATGGGGAAATCGGAGAATATGCGATACAAATTTATATTAAATCAAATGCGAGATACGAATTAATACAAATGAGTAAAATCACTTACTGATTTTGGATCATCTTCAACAAACGAAAAAGAAATTTCAGTCGATAATCATTTCCCCCCAATTTTCTCTCTTTGACTCAAAAAATTAACCTTATAATCGGGGATCTGATTTATGGAGAGAGAAAAAACTTATTCAAATTAAAGTAGTTTGACTTTGGAACAGTGTTAAAGAGTATTTATCTGAACAGCTGTCTATACACATCAACTTCGGAACAAACCGCGGGAGAAATCTGCTGTAAGTCTAGCATTTCCGAAAGAATTTAAAGAATTTCTCAGAGAATCTCACTCGGAAGGTATTAAACTTTTTAATGCATTCTTTTTTATATTTTAGCTATCTCCATTGTACTCTAGCTAGATACTAGCGCTTTATTTCCAATATTTTCTTCTCCATCAGTACAGATTGAAGTTTGAACTAGTCTAATGCAATGCAAAATGCTATCAGAAATGTTATGCAATGTATGTACTCAAAACCCAACTCGTGAATGCCGAACTATATTCATGCTACGCGCAGTGATAATTAATCGTTCAAACTTCTGCTTTTTTTAGGTGTTGCAAAGTGATTGATTTACTTACTTCTTCACTGTTTCTTGCAGCACAAAATCAGCATGCAGATATTGTGGACGACGTCCCTTCATCTTCCAGATTCAAATGGAAAATTGAAAACGTTTCTAAATTAAATAAGGAAAGTCGTTTCTCACCTATTTTCAGAATAGGTCCTCATAAATGGTATATGAATGACCAACCCTTTCTTTGCAGTGCTAGTGCTATCTCTATGTAGTATATATATATCTTCGTGTTAGGCGATTGCTGGTTTTTTGCAGGGGATGTAGTACGAACGGTTACTTATCACTCTATGTAGTTGCTATTGAATGTAAGGATTGGCAATTTGCGAAATTCAGTTTGTCCGTTGCTGATCAAACAAATAACAAAAACACGTTGAGAAAAGGTAGCACTTGTGCACTATATATTATTTTCAGACATATACAAATCAAATCGATAACTTCAGTAGGTTCTAAATTCTAGCTCTCGTTTATTTGTATCCATAGACACTAAAGACATGTTCCGGTTCACCAAAGATGAGAGCGATTGGGGTTTTGATGAGTTCATACAGTTAAAAGAACTTAGAGATCCTAGCAATGGCTATATCGTCAATGATGCTTGTATTGTTGAAGTTGAATTCTGTTTAGACTCACTACAAGGTTTTAAAGAGGTTGGTAGCTTGTTGTTCCTAAACCAAATCAACCTTGATAAATTATGAATAACTGTATGTACCTGTTGTATCTGTTGATATTGTAATTTAGGAGTCGGTGCCTACGGAATATATGGAATCCGTCGAGGAGAGGGATTTAGTTACAATGTCAATACAACAATGTGATACATATATGGAGCTTGAATGGAAAATCAATAAACAACCAGCGGATAAAGTGTCAGCTGCAAAGGTTCAAGAGAGATTGTTTGGTATAGAGAACACGGCCAGTACCAGTACATTACTAGCTAGTACTTCAGTATGTCTGGACAACAATTCAGCTTTTATCTGTGCATTTTGCTAAACCTCTACAATATCAAAGGTACGTGTTGGTGTTTTTTTTTATTGCCTGACCTTTAAATGAACACATACACATTACGAAGTAGCATAGGAAGCTTGAATTATCTTAAGTGGATCTCAGATGCCTTGTCAATTGTGATTTTTTTTGTTGTTGTTGCATTCCTTACGTGGTTCTCAGCCATGTATTCTCTCATTAACTAATAAATTTTCCATGTTTCAGTACGGGCACATTTAGGGTTCCGGATCAATGCTGCATATTGCCAATGGAAAAGAAGTAATAGAGGATGAGATATCTAGACAAAATGTCGTACATGTTCACCGAAAATGCCTAAAGGGGTAAGTTTTTATGTTCTTGTTTAATTTTACTTGAATTACATCTTACATCAACCTCACTGAATTGTATAATCATATTTGGGGATGTAGGGCGCCTCAAGTGTATTATGCTGGTAAGAATACTGTTATGAACTTGGAGCTGGAGCTGGCGAGAGTTTCGAAGCTCAAATGTTGTTGTTGTGGGTTAAAGGGTGCAGCTCTTGGCTGTTCTATACATTCCTGCAAGAATACATATCACGTTCCTTGTGCATTTGACACTTCAGGTTGCTGATGGGATGATGTAAGTAACACCATTAGCATGCATCTCTTTATGTTGATTATTGCACCAATTTTTTCCTTATGTTAAGTAATTAAACTCCTTGTCTATTTCTTCCGCTTATAGCTTGGCGCAAAGCTAACATATATTACATGACATTGTCTGGTAACAGGAAGGTTGTCTAATGTTGTGTCCCAGCCATTCAGGTTTGACGTTTTCACAAGAGAAAACCAAGAAGGGAAAGAAGCTGTCGGAGGACAATTCTTCGGCTGTCCAAATGTATAGTGTCATACTACTGGCTTCGTCTAATATATAATACCATATTTATCAAATAATTCCATGATTGGAGGACTTGTGATCTATTAGTCAATAAATTTTTATATCTCATAAAAGTTGCAACTGGTGGCCAATCAGGATTTGAGAGGGGCCTCAAAAATCAAAATAAGTTAATGCAGTTGCAATTTATTTTCGAGAAACAACTTGTAAATCTTTTAGTCATTTTTTCGTTTCTTTTCACTACATATAACATAGTACAGTATATTTGTACATGTTTTTCCTTGGTCATCACAAATGATTAACTTAGCTGCCGTTAGATTAAATGAATCAATAGATTCAACCCTCAAAGACCCTATTTCTAATCAATGAATAAACCTTAGGTAGGTTGTACTAGTACAACATAATAGATCATCGTGTGTGTAAACAACAAGTATGTGTTGGGTAATTAAAGAGGTTTTAAATGAATTTTAGTTTGCGCAACACACGATTTGTGTGTAGATTTTCAGTCATTCTTCCTGGCAATGCAATTGTGAACCGAAAGGATTTGTTTTTTTAACCTCCTTGAGGGTTTTGTTATCCGTGGTTTTCAACTATTTATAAAGGTGTATTGTTTTTCTCATTTGCTTTCTCTTTTGGAAAGGTTGGATTTTATTTCTTCCTTGTCGTGTTTTTATTTTGCTCCATTTTTCTTTCCTGACAATTTTGACGAGAACAAGGTAAGCCTATTTCAAATTTAGGATTTTCAGTTACAAAACATAATCGGTAAGAATAAATTTGATTTCATCTATCGATTATACATCGTGTTTTTCACTAAAGAACATCAGCCATAATCGATAAATATAATTGATTCTTAACTACCGATTAATCCTTATAACTAAATTTATGTTCAAAAATTTGGACATAATCAGTAGGTCGACGTGATTATTACCTACCGATTATGTCATGTAATTTCACTTCCGATACTAAAATAAAATTTGATATAATGATAGATATTGTTTAGTTGCTGCTGATTATATATTAGTATTAGGATTATGAGAAAATGAAAAAATTGAATTAATCGGTGTACAATACTAATACACACATTTTTTATTATAATTTTTAAAAATAAAATTTCAAGGGGATACATTCCAGTCAACTGGTATGGGTTCCATTTTTCCACCGATTGTATTTGATTCAACCTCTTTAATTTTTCTATACCAAAAATTATGTTTAATCGGTAGATAATAATGATCCTGACTTACCAATTATATTTAATCGATATATATTTTTATGTTTTGGTTATCAGTTATTATGTAATGAAAATAGTTTGTTTTGTCAATTGTAACTGGATTGTTTTTTATTATGTTTACTAGGGAAATGAGATCTAAGAATGCCCTAGATATAAATTCTCCCGAAAGCTCACAATCTTGTTGTCCCGGGGGTTAAAAAATTAACAGCTAATGCCCGTCACAAAAAGAAGGGTCCTGAAATCTCTATCAATGATCAAACTCAACAAGCAAGTATTGGAGAAGGACAACCAAGTGTTTGAGAAGTTAGAAAACAAAGACAGGATAAAGGTAGGAAGAAGAAAGCATCACACATCCTCCCTTCCTCGTTGATGATTAAGGATCTTGAAGATGACCAAATTCACGGATTACCAAGAGATGGAGGAAATCTATTGTTTGGATATAAAGACTCCTGGACCAAAGTCATCTATTCAACCGAGGTAATAATCAGAACCTTGTAGTTAAGCTATTTTTTTTTATTCGTTGAAGTTTTAATATATTTTAATTATTTTGTTGTAAAATAATATGATCATTCTAATGTGATTCGTCAACTGAAACCTACATCTTCTGCAACTAAAATGTCTGAATGGGATATAAATGGTGAATATGATAGGTTAAAGGAAATTATACAGAACTCGGGGTTATACTTGGCGGTTGAAAATTCATTGATAGAGCATGACAGGTTTACCATGTCAGCCTTTGTTTTGAGAGAATGTATGGGGAAACTGATAGCTTCCATCTTCTATTCGGCGAAATGACGATTACCCCTGATGATGTTATGCAGATCCTAAACCTCTTAGACTATGGTAAATGTGTGAAGGATGACTACACCAAACAATTAAACTGGGAACAACTTTACTTTTATGCTAATCAGTGCTTTGGTTGGGATCAAGCGGCATCAAATACTGAGTTCAAGAGGAGCTTTGGTTACAAAAATCGTCAGTTCAACCTGGTTGACTGAGGGAGATGCTCAGCGGCGCCTGGAATAAAGAAGAAGAGAAATGACCGTTGAGTCAGACCGAAGTGCATGCCACAACCACGATATATTTGCTATATTTGTTGGGATGTGTCATTTTCCCCAATAGTATTGGTAATAGGGTCGACGCCAACCTCTTACAGCTATTGCATCATATAGAGAAAGTCCTTGATTACTCGTGGTGCTTTGCGTACTTGATGGAAGAGTTGAGAAATCCTCCAGGGTATCAACTAGCCAAATTGCCGGGAATGTGAGCATACTCCAGGTAATTTATTAACTCTATTGATGCTCTAATTATATTTTTTATATTCATTGTTAAGAATTAATTTTTTTATGTATAATTTGATATTCATATAGGTATGAATCTATGACCACTTCCCAACCTTGAATTTGGCCGAAGTTAATGAGGAGTGGGAGAAAGGGACACCGAGAGGAGCAAAATAAATCTTCAAGCAGAATCGTTCTAGGAGTAAGGAGCAACAATTGATTGCATTGAGGGAGAAATTGGACTTGATGACGGCCGCAGAGGTATGCTTTGATCCATATAAGGAAAACGGTCTGAGTTGTCGATATATTTTGGACCGGTGTAGCACCCTACAGCATATGTGATTTATAATGGTTCAAGAGTGATGCGGCAACACGGTTATGTACAAGACGAACCATGGCATCACATAAATGGCCATTTTAAACTGTTGAAAGAAAAATGCGAGTCTAGCCATGACTCTATCAAGGTAGTTTACGGTTATAACCCATCTATTGAGCATTAGAACAACAAACTTACATTTAAAGTCAATTGTGGGCGTCCTATGAGACGAGGTGATGAAATATCTTCAAGGTATATGGAGCGGTACCAGCATGTTTCGCATCTTCATGTGGTGTAAAGACAAAGGAAAAAAGACTTCAAATTATACTTGCATCATCAAAGACAAACCAACTGATTATAATAGACTGGTACGTATTACTCTTTTCTTGTAGTTTTACAATTACGGCTCAATGTTGTAAGTATTAATTGTTTGATCTCATTACGTGAAAACAAAAAAATAGGTTTGGGTATTTGGGAAAGAAGATGGCAGCATGTATAAAGTTGGGATTTCCTTTGTCAATTGAAAAGCAAAAAGAGTACAAAGACCTAATTGCTAATATTAATAATGAAGTTTATACCTCTAACTTTGGGGAAATGGATAAAAAGATTAAGCCGAAGGCCACCAAAAGGATTCAGGGTTCAACAAGCGCCGCCAATGAGGAAAATGTCGTTGATCTTGAAGGTGGTGATAATAGTGGTCATGATTGTGGTAATTGTGCTTATGGTGATTGTAGTGGTCGTGGTAAACGAGGCAGAGGCTAGCTCTTAATGTTGTACTTTTAGATTATTAGTTTTTTTGGATTATAATTTGCTCGTGGTGGACATGGTTCTATTTTTTGATTATGTCGCTCTTGATGTTTGTTTTAGATTATAAGTCTTTACATTATCATTATGGGTAATTTTCTTTATGAATGAATGATGAATGCTTAGCAACTGACTGAATCATCAAAGTAATTGATTTTCTGTAAGAAGAATTCAACATAATCGACACATAGTTTGAATAATTATCTACCGATTATACCTTTGTAAAACTGATTTAATTTTTGTGTACAAAAAATTCAATATAATCGGTTGAGATTTATACTTATAATCTAGCGATTATACCTTTGAAAAATGACTTGATTTTCTGTACAAAAAACTCAATATAATTGGTTGACATTTGTAATTATTATCTATCGGTTGTACCTTTGAAACTGACTTGATTTTCTGTAGACAAAAACATTATAATCGGTAGCTATATAGAAAAATTATCTACCGATGACATGATTTTCTGCACAGGTGATTCAATATAATCGGTCGATATGTTAAAAAAATTAGGTACGGATTATACCTTTGAAACACTACACCAAATTGCTCTATTTTGCAACATTTATGTGTTTTTCATTACGCAATGGATATATTCGTTGCACAATAAAATATATGTTGCTTTAATTCCTAATTATCTCAAAATAATTAAACAACGCCTTTGCAAAGATTATATCCATTGTAAGATTGGTATTATTATAGTATCTCTAATTTCAAGGGTTTTTATAATTAATTATCATTTTTGTTTCTTGGAAAAACTTGAAATACATTACTTTGAATTTTCCCTCTTTTATTTTTCACTATTAATTCATTTCCTCCTCTCTTTTCACTTACCAAATCCATTTCTCTCAAACTATTGGATTTTGGTTTCTTTTCCCCATAAAATTATTTACTTTTATTTTGTACGTGAAAAATATGTTTGTTTCTATTATATTTGATAAGTTTTTATTGTATTTAATGTGCCTTAGATAACTTAAGACTAAAACAGAATCGTCTATCTCTCATTAAAAAAAAATCCTTTTTTCTATATTTAGAATAACTATTAAATCTCCTATGATTTTTGCTGGAAACCAAAAATCAGAACCTTTTCTTCTTAACCCTGATATCCTAATCAAATCCCATATGCCAGAAATTCATATCCAAATATTTACAATTCTCGATTTGGATAAAAACAATAAGTGTATTCAAGGGAATTCACAGATATGCAGACACTCAATATATGAACAATTCTATATAAATATCTGAATCAAAATATACATATTACTAATATTTACACTCTAAACAAACTTAAAATATTATTTTTTTTCTAGGAAAATGAGATTTTATTAAAATGATCGTTATACACGATAGAGGAATGGAGGAAGTGAATCCAACCATACTCTTGTACTGTTTTGCCTTCTACAATGTTTTGCTACAGTATCAGCTAATGCTAGACATCGAAAGTTCCTACTAACATATTTAACTTCATGAAAGTTAAAATTGCTCAGAATGAAAGTACTATCATCTAAAATTGAACTATTGCACCAGCTAATCTGGTTGTTTTTATTATGGAAATAAGACACAAGATTTTTAGCATCACTTTTGATTCATATTTCTCTTAAATTCAAAATTTTCGCCCACTCCACAACAACTAGGATAACACAACATTCAACCTCTTATGGATTTATGGCTATGCTTTTGATTGTTTTGCAGCCTCTAAAGTTTCCTGAAATATCGGACAAGTAGATATAAATACCAATGTTGTTAGACTTTTTAACATAAGAAGCATCACAATATATCATTATATAGGTACTAGGCAAGTTCTCAAATGTTGAGTCAATAGAACTAAACGGTTGAGGAACCATTATACGGGAGGAAGTGTCAGCATTATTTGACCAAGACATTATGGTTTCCTATGCCAACTTCCTAGCATGACATACAGTAGTATGCACATATACTATTTTACCTTGAAATTTTTTAAAGCATCTATCTCTCCAAATTAACCAAACCGCAATAACAACATAACATATCATAGACATATCTTTACAAGAAGAGATCCATTTACTAATCCATGAATTAATGGTCATATCAGAAGAAGAGTCTTGTAAAACTAAATTCCCAATTGGAAATTAAGCTCCAAACCAATTTAGAGTAAGTGCAATGCAAAGCAAGGTGTTCAACTGTTCCAATCATGTTTTCATTACAAAGGCAGCATGTTATATCAGGATTAACTGAATATCTAGCAACTCTAGATCTAGTGGGAAGGGTATTTTCAATGTATTTCCATAGATAAAACTGATATTTAGGTAACATAAGAGTCTTCCAGAGATCTTTGTATAAGTGTCTATTTTGGTTACTAGCATGTATCCTAGTGGGAATATTGTCAGTGAGGACATTGTATGCTGATTTAACACTAAAATTACCAGCTCTATTAAACGGCCACACTAACCTATCCTCACCTGAAATAAGGATCTTAATATTGAAGATTTTATGACAATTATCATGAGTAAAGTAAGATTGCACAAGCTCAGTATTCCATTGACCAATATTTTCATTTACGAATTCAACAACATTGAAATTAGGGTTTGGTTAAGATAGGCACAAAGTGCTAGTAGCTTTATCAATCCAGTTATCTCTAAATGCAAGAATGTTATTTCCTTTCCTAACTTCCCAGAATGCATGCTCATACACAAAATCAATACATTTACAAATACTTTTCCATACCCAAGAAGAGTCTTTAGTTTGGGGATGATGCAGAGGATGAATATATCTGAAGTATTTACACTTCAAAATAATAGCCCAAAGTTCATTTGAGTTGTGGATGAGGGACCAAGCAGTTTTCGCCAAGAGAACAATATTGAACTGTATAAGATTTTTGAATCCAAGTCCACCTTGAAGCTTGTGACTAAAAATGTGACCCAAGCTTTAGGGTAATGTCCACCTGGTTGGTTTTTTCCCCACCAGAAGTCTCAAAGAGACTTCTTCATCTTATAAATAACTTCATCCAGGATAAGGAAGGTATTCATATGATAGACAATAAAAGATTTTAAGACATGATTGACCATTATGAATCTGTCAGATTGTGTCATTTGTTTCCCTTTCCATTTGGCAACTCTTTTGTCAAACTGCTCTGCTAAATGATCAAAAGTCTCATTTTTGGATCTACCAATAAAAAAAGGAGTACATAGATATTTCTTTTTGAGGTTAGTTTTCTTGACATTGAGAGTTTTAATAAGAGAAACACAAAGATCCTGATTACAATTCTTACTAAATAAGCATCCAGAATTTTGTAGATTAATGACCTGACCAGAACAAGTGCTAAAATCATTAATTAAAGACATGATATTATATGCTTCAGTATGAGAGGCATTACAAAAGATGAGGCAATCATTTGCGAAAAATAGATGAGAAATGCTAGGAGCATCTTTTATAACTTTAATACCATGAATGAGTTGAGATGATTCAGCTCTAAGCAAGTACTTGGAAAAAGACTTCATGCAAAGAATGAAAATGTAAGGAGACAGAGGGTCTCCTTGCCTTAAACCTCTAGTAGGTTTGTAAGAGTTACAAGGAACCCATTAAGCAAGATAGAGATATTAGTTGTACTAATTCATTGAAGAATTAACTCACACCATACATTTGAAAAGCCAAATCTCTTGAGAATGTCTATTAAGAAAGACCATTCTACTATGTCGAAGGCTTTACTCATATCAAGCTTAAGACCCCACAAAAGTAAGTAAATACATCTGAAAAATACAAAATGAAGTTAATCCGGATGTGAATAAGCTATTATCGCGAAAATAGGTGAATATACCCAACTATCGCTAAGAATTTTATATTTTGACCAAAAGCAAGCAAGGGGCGGAACACCACAAAAAGAAAGTGTACCTATCAAAAAAGCAGTTTTTGTAGTTGGCATATATTTTGTTAAACCGCCCATAAGAGCTATATTTTGACTTTGATTTGGAGAATATCCAACAATACTTTCCATACAATAAATAATGGATCCGGAGCCTAAAAATAATAATTCTTTTGAATAGGCATGGGTGATAAAATGAAATAAAGTAGCTCGATATGATCCCATACCTAAAGCTAACATAATATAACCCAACTGCGACATTGTCAAATACGCTAAACTTCTCTTAATGTCTCTTTGGGCAAGGGCCAAAGTGGCTCCTAAAAGTACGGTTATAATACCTATCAAAGAATAAGATTCATTATGTAAGGTATAACTGTGAAAAGAGGGTAAAGTCGAGCTACAAGAAAATTCTTGCTGCTACCATAGTAGCAGCGTGTATAATAGATGAAATAGGGGTAAGCCCCTCCATGGCATCAGGTAACCATACATGAAGGGGGAATTGTGCAGATTTAGCAACTGCACCAAGGAATAATAGGGCGACACACCAAACAAGAAATGAAGAATTTAAACCATTATTCTCAATCAAGTTAGTGACTATTTTAAACAAATCTCGAAATTCGAAACTACCTATTATCCAATAAAGACCTAAGATTCTTAATAATAAACCAAAATCCCCTGCACGATTAGTTATAAACGTTTTTTGACAAGCATTTGCTGCAATTGGTCGTGTGAACCAAAAACCTATTAATAGATACGAGCACATTCCAACTAACTCCCAAAAAATATAAATTTGTATTAAATTTGAACTAGTAACTAATCCCAACATAGAAGTATTGGAAAAACTCATATAAGCAAAAAATCTCAAATATCCTTCATCGTGAGACATATAATTATCACTATAAATAAGAACCATAATTCCAACAGTAGTGATTAATATTAACATAATAGAAGTAAGTGGATCGATCAAGTCGCCAAACTCTAAAGAAAAATATAAATATTGATAGATGGAGCTACAATTCATTTGTTGAATAGACAAATTGATTGAAAAAAGTATAACTATACTTAGTAATAAAACACTAAGAAAAGCCCAGAGACGGCATAGGTTTTTTGTTGGAACAAGGAGAAACCCACCCTTATTGCTATAGGAACTGGAAGTTTAACGAAAGGTATGATCTATGCATATTGATATGTATATTCCACATCTATCCTTATTCCTTTTCATAGTGTGAACCAGCTCGTGGGATATCACCACATTATACTGTATATGCTTATTAGGGACATATGCAACTTAAAATGGTAAAATAATTTTTCCTAGCAATGGTTTCATCTTGTTGACAATTATTTTAAAGATAATTTTGTAACTTGTGTTACAAAGAGATATCGGTCTAAAGTTAGCTGGGGAGGAAGGATTATTTGTTTTAGGGATAAGGATGAGGAAGGTATGGTTCATTTCTTTGAGAATGTGTTTAGACTCAAAGAAATTCTTGACCATAAGCCAAACATCATTGATCAAAAGTTCCATATTTTGCTTATAGAACCCAGGTGGAAATCCATATGGGCCTGGTGCACTCCATGATGGTATTTCTGACTTCCTTTATAGTAATGGGACTCAGTAACTTATCATTGTCTTTATCACTTATACAAGGGTCTAAGCAATTAATAAAGTCTCTATTTGATAGAGGATGATAAGTTGTACTAATGCCTCTAAAATGAGAGATAAGCAGGTCCTCGAGGTCTTTCCTGTCATTAGACCATTGCTCATTACTAAGTCTAAGAGAGGAAATATGATTAAAATGTTTCTTTCTATTGACAGAGGTATAATAATAGCTAGTGTTCTTATCATAAATTTTGATATATTCATGTCTAGACTTTTGGGCATAGAATTCCTCTTGAATTTTAAGCCAATGTTCAAGATCAGACTCAATAATTCTAATGGTTGCATTATTCTAAATATTTAAAGGGTGGCAATTAATAGAGTGGAGTTGAGTCTCCAAATCTCTGACCTTGTGATTAATGTTGCCAAACTTATTAGTGTTATAATGCTTTAAACCATATTTGATATTCCTCAATTTATTGGTGAACTGATAAGCAGGTGAGCCCCTTACTTATATACCATAAGATTTTTTTATAACCTCATGAGAAGCTTGGTCTCTAAACCAACACTTATAGTATCTATAGGGTTTTTTCCCTTGGTGATTCTGAGGATTAGTCAACAAAAGGATTGGTAAATAAACTGAGCCTATCGAGTCAATATGGAAAATCTTAGAGTTTCCATAATGTTTCATCCAAAGACTATTTATCAAAGCCCTATCAAGTCTAGCCTTTATTATAGTACCACCAGATTATCTATTGGACCAAGTGTATCGACAACCAACAAAGCCTAGATCAGATAAATCAGAATAATCAATAATCTCTTTTATTTCAGGAATTTCAGATGTTGTACGACTATTAAAAGTTGATATGTCATGTGTATCCATAGTGATATTCAAATCACCAATAAGTACCCATGGAAGATCATCTCTTTACCCTATTTCTTTAATATAGTTCCTTGGCTCCATCTTTTCATCATGGTATGTGGAACCATAAAGAAAGGTACATATGAACTCAGGTTTTGAAGGATCAAAGGAAATGATTGTATTAACTATTTTATCTGTATTTTGAACAATTTCAAAGTTGAAACCACTTTCCCACGTTAGAGAAATACCACTGGAAATCCCAGCTGATGGAAAAACCCAATTATTAGGGTAGCTGAACCTCCTCATGTATTGACTCTTTTTGTTGGAGTCATTTTTGGTTTCACATAAAAAAATAATATCAGGATTTTGAAATTTAATTATTCCCCAAAGCAGTTCTTGTAGAAGGGTTGCCGAAACCTTGACAATTCCACGACAAAATTCTCATAATCCATAACCCACTGGAACACATAAAATAACTCCATATATAAATCACCCTACGATTAACGGCCATACATAGAGTTACTCGGTGCATATATATAATTTACGGGTTCGTGTGTCATAGTTCCTGGATACACATCATACATACACTCGCTCAATCTTGATATAATCTACTCTATAATATATACACGCGTTTATTCTATAATTAGTAGCACTCTTACACTCTCTAAGCACATATTGATTCGAAGATTCTTCTAATCATTTGTGGTTTCATCGTATGGTTATAAAATACACATAAATGTATATATACATCTATACATACATATACTTACTCACTCACTCACTCGGTCTATATACAATCACTTAATTTGAATCTTAACTTTTTATTGTGCCAAAATGAAACACACACTTTCTTCAATATATATAGGAATTCACAAAACACATACAATTATTGTATAAATAATATACTTGCGGGTATAAAATATACATGATATTATAATCCACAGAACTCACGGGTTTAAATCCACTCATTATATATAAAATTCACGTACACGCTATATGTTTACAATTATAAATTTATTTTTATTTTGATTTGTTTTAACTTTGGTCATCTCCATATGATAATATTGTTAGGTTTGTGTAAAAGGAAAAATAAACTTAAAGAAGGTTATTAGGTTAAGAAGAAAATCACTGCTTAATATAAATTTTACCTGAATCGAGATGGAGGAAAAATCAAGCTGCTAGACGGGATTTTTTTTGTTGTTGTTAAAGATATGATGTATGACGATCTTGATGACGCTTAATGACTAAAGTCACACGATAATTGGTTAAACCAAAGGAGGAAAAAATATATAAAAGAACAAAAGCTTAAGCTTAATTTTTTTTGAAGAATATCGAAGTATAGAAAATTATTGGAGCATCATAGCTTTTAATTTATGAAGCTACAATAAGGATTGTAGTCTTTGAAGATGTTGGGCTACAAGTCCATAACATTTTGTATTTCGTGTTATATTTGGTTGACTTAAAGATAGAGTTAATTTGGAGAGATTTATCTTTTTAGGGTTTCTATGCATCTTTTGGATGGTTGAGGTTTTTATAGTAGAGGATAAGAGTTCTTAGATCTGTAGTCCGTGCTTCGTTAAAAAGAAGAAGGGAAAAACCCAACATAGACCAAGTGTTTGAACTGGCTCCAACAACTAAAGGATGTAGCCCACTGCCCCTAATTACATGATGAGGGAGGATTCACTCACACTATCTCATACTTATGACGTCTTTTTTTTTTTTTGTAAAATCTAAACAGTGACGGATTTGAAGCTAATATTTTGGGGATATGTTCTTCTTGCAGAACTATACATACTTATCAAAAATGAGTGCATTCTGAAATATAAAATCCCACTATCTACCAATCTTAATTTCGACGATTAAAAATCCGTTGATTTTTAACGACTCAGTTTCAAAGTAGTAGATGGAGTCCGATTTTGTGCACACTCTTTAACGAGTGTTCAATGACATTTCAATATGCACCGATGATTTAATTTTGGGAGATATATAACGATGGACGAGATTCTAAACATGAATGATAATACAATCATCCGTTAAAGTAATCAACCGATCAAATAAATATATCAAATATACACTCTTTATAAGAGTTTGTATAAAATTGGAATTAGTAGACGATGGTGATATCCGTCTCGCAATATGCTCATTTTTTATAATAATGTAGAGCTTTGTAAGAAGAATATATCCTATAATATTAATTTCAAATCTGCTACTGTTTATGTTTTATATAAAAAAAAAATGTTAACAAATCTCTCATATTCAGACTCCACAAAAACCACACAAACACAAATAAACCCAAATACGGAACCTTCTGTTTTTCCCAAAGGAGTGGGGCCTATCTTTTATGTGTCAACACGGTTTTTTGTTTTTTGGTTGTTCAGATGGATGATCTATCCGGAATAACTGAAAAAGAAAAAGACGTCCAAGAATATAAGATAGTGTGAGAACAAAGGTGTAAATAGATCCTCTCTCTAGATATTCTCACAGAGTGACATAGACGAACGGATATTATTTGTTGAGATGATGGTACTGTGAATAAATTATGTGAGTAGCGAGCTACCAGCATGTCCTCTTTATGAGAATCGTGACCACCACCACCACCACCACCAAAGATACTCCTAATTACAGTCCAGCTTATTAGTTAATTCTACTCTATACCAACCCACTTTCCCTATTCTCTTTGTCGTCCATCTTTTCCTCATTTGCTCTCACTTTCTCTACTTAACACTCGAGTATCCTCTCCACTCCACACACCCTCTCTCTCTCTTTCCACTTGTTGATACAGACAGACAGATACTTGGATGAAATCAGACGCCATGAAAGAATCACCAGGCAAGCTTTATGTTCTTTCAGTCTTTTCTAATGTCTTTTCATTGTTACTGTGAACCAATCTTTTCTGTAAGAAAGTCAATTTTCGAGTTCATAGAAACCATTTTTTGAATTACTTTACACTCAGAGTACTGAAAAAGAAACTTCATCGGTTTGAAATTAACTAATTTGAAATCAATACAGGAAATTTAGTACCTTTATCATGGTAGCCAGGGTTTGTTAATAACTTTATATTTCTTGACTCCTACTGCCAAATTTTGATTTTGCATGAAATATATATCAATTGGGTTTGCTTTCGATCACTCAAAAATGATTTGATTGTTTTAATGATGATGGTGTGATAGGGTTTTTGATGGATGTGAAAATTGAGAAATTTCTAGCCTTATTTTGTGTGTTCTGAGTAAATACACCTTTTTTCTTGGTAAAATCGTGCAAAACTAGAACAGAATGCTGCTTTTTGAACCAAACTATGCATCAACTCGACCTGGTAGAGGATCCAAAGGCGGACTCTTAGTGAGGATTTCTCATCACCATGTAGATCATTTTCCCAAATTTCTATCTTTTGCTCCTTCCTCAAATTTTTGATCATCCAAAAAATCGTGCTTCATTAGTGTGCAATATGGATGTCTCTAACATTTTGGATTTCATGATTATAAGAGGGTCGTAGGACTAACTGTTCGAGCATGATTATCTACATCATGGCAAGATTACTCCTCACCAATTCTTTCCATAGGTTATCCTCTTCTATTTATGGAGGCATTCGTTCTTTTTAATGTTTATCTTGTCATTTTTGTCTCACATATGCATTGAATAGACATCTGTTTGCGTCCTTCCACTTCTTAGAGAGTACTAACACGCTTTTAAGATAGTAGTTCTTAGCAGATATAATGTTCCTAAGAGAAAATAGCTGTAAGTGGCTCCTTTTCCGTAGTATAAGCTAAGAATCCTTAAATCTCTTTATGGAAAAATCTTAGGAATGTTAGAACTTCCCAGTTGATGTGGGAGAATGCAATCGATTCTAGGCTATCATGAGAAGTATCTCAGATTTTTAGGGATGTTCTTTGGTCTTATGTTTCAGTTTGCAGTTTTTGGTGGGCTAACTTGGTATCAGTGGAGTAAGTATTGCATATTTATTCAAGTTATAGTTGTTATGCTGCATCATCCATTCAATTGCATTAGGAGAATAGTACTTGCAATCAATGCCAATTTCATATGAATCAAGGAATTTCATGTATTCGCGCTATTATCAAGTGCTCCATAAAGATTTACGCTCTATGAAATGAGTTTAAGTTTGAGGGTAGCTATGATATCATCACCTTCACAATCCTTGCCCTAAAGTTATCTTTTACTCGATTTAATTGTCTCTAACAGAGCTCCTTCACATGTGTTCCGTTTCAGGTGCCTGTTGCTTATGTTCCTCGTTGAAGTCTTTTTTCTCTGACAGAGTCCAAGGCATGCTTTGTCGTTGCAATACATCTAGCAAGTATAAGAGGCTAAATCCAAAGCTTGAAAAGAAAATGGTGGAGGCCATCAAGAAAAGAGGCTCCTCTGAACCTAACACATTTAAGTCAATTAATAGCATAATCTTGAGGTTTCCCAAGTTCAAAGAAGGATTAAAGAACATCAAGAGTGTGTTTGATCAATACGGTGAATCTCGCTTGTGTATATTTTGTTCAAATTTTATACCTTCAGTTCTTCACTTTTCTGAAAGCGTTAATGGACAACCACAGGCCTTTTACTTTTAACTTGTTTTATTTGTTTAGACGAGGACTCAAATGGAACAATTGACCACGAGGAGCTAAAGAAATGCCTACACAAACTGCAACTCCATCTGACCGAGAGAGAAATGGAAGATCTTTTCCAGGCTTGTGATGTGGATGGAATTGAAGGAATACAATTGAATGAGTTTGTTGTTCTTCTATGTCTCATCTATCTTCTGATGGACCCTTCAGACAATTCTCATTCTGTACCCACAACAATCCCCAATCCAGTAAAAATACCTTTTTTCTTTTCTTGTTTTTATGTTTACAAGATTCTTGCAGATTTTTGGTGACTTTTGCCTTCTTTTTTTCCTACCAGATTTCAAGGACGGGATCTCCTGAACTGGAGGCCACCTTTGATACGATTATTGAAGCATTTATGTTTCTTGATAAGAATGGTGATGGGAAACTGAACAAGGAAGAGATGATAATGGCACTTAACGAAGCTTCTCCTTGGGAAAAATCCCCTGGACGCATTTCCAGAAATCGGTTCAGTATGTTCCAACTTTTCCCTCCCTCTTCAACTGTAAATAGCCATTATGTCCTGCTGTTAGTTGATACAAAATTTTGCTATTTCTAATTAAAGTGACATTTACACTGCCGTTTAGGCTCCCAGTTGAAATGACGGCTGATTCTGGTGAAACTGTCATCCTCACTGGATATCAGCCTGTTGTAAAAGTCTCTTAACTCCATCTAAGAACACTCTTGTTAAAAATCAGCCCTCAAATCATTGCACGTAGCTTAAAAAGCTTATGTGGTGATGTTCTGGTGATCATGATTTTCCGTTCAATATTTTTTAATAAAACAAATTCCTTCGTGTTTCTCCTATTGCTAATGCAGAAGAAATGGACTGGAGCAACAGTGGAAAAGTCAGCTTCAAAGAATTCCTCTTTGCATTGACCAATTGGGTAGGGATTGATGCTGATGACGAGAAGGAACACATATTGTGACTGGTCTGATAAAGATAAGGAAAATGGACACCAGAGTAGCAGAGCAAGCACTTTGAGAGGTGACACTAAAATCCTGAAATTGTATGTGGAATCGAAACATCTTAAAATATAACTTGCCTAATTTTCCATTGGCTTGAATTTGACATAGTTACTTGCTGTCTTGAAAGTAATGTTGTAGTTTGTCATTCTAGTAGATTGCAAGTTTGCAACTGGTATTAATGTAATTTTTATCTCTGCATCTATTTATCTTCAGTTCTATATAGGGATTTCTTATGAAATTTGTAACGGCACTAAGAAATGTGAAATTGTTCTTTTAATTCAGTCTTTTGCATCATAGATATTCATCTAAAACACACTGCAATGTGAAACTCATAATCAAATAGAACTACTATTCACATACATAACCCTTACCCTGCTAACAATATTTGTTGTACCTGTAGTTGTTAAATCATCAGAATCCTATATTACACACCCTTCTCTGTCTCTGCCTCTCAACTGGTCACACAATATACAGATAAAAATAACAAAAAACGAAAGAAAAGTAATGCTGTGTTCTTTATAAAACTGTTACTTATAATAGAAAAAAAAACTATAGGAGTCTTGATCTGTAATTTTGTACCTTTGGTATCAGTTTATCTGTTTGGATATTCATTGTATTCCAAGTGCTTGGATTCTTCTGATCAATGATAAAGAACAACCATTCTGGCTCTGCCATTCTTCCCGATTTTCCGGTCTTTGCACTTCTTTTAACAGTGAGTCATTTCCATCAAGTATACTTACAATCTGCCTCATGCTTGGTCGCAAATCCGAGTTTGAATTTGTGCACGCCTTTCCCAATCTTACCAGCCTCGCCAGCTCTTTGTGATCATAGTGTCCATCTAGTCTCCCATCAACTAGTTCTAACAGCGACCTTTGCTGATTCTCGAATTCTTGGACCTTCTTTACTAGTAACACTTCAGGTCGGCGGAAATCAACTGCCATTCTTCCGCTCACCATCTCAAGCACCACCACTCCGAAGCTATAAACATCAGTGGAGGTCTTTGCTTCTGCAGTTTGAATATACTCTGGTGACATATAACCAAAGATCCCTTGAACCGATTTGTTAGGGTCAATAATAACGTGGTGGCCATGCTCATTTCTGGTCAGGAATTCAGCCAAGGCAAAGCAACTAAGACGCGGGTTCATGTTCTGATCAAGAATAATTGCTGAAGAAGTGATATTTCTATGAATGACCTGTTCATCCCATTCCTCGTGAAGATAAAGGATGGCTGATGCAAGTGACTTCATTATCTTGTACCGATGACTCCACTTTAAAGCCGGATTTGTGTTCTCCTGACGATGTTGAAAGAGAAGATGGCTTAAAAGCTGACATGCCGAGTAATCATAGACCACCAGCATCTCTCCTTGTTCTGTGCACCATCCACGGAGTTGAACAAGGTTGCGATGTCTAAGCCTTGTAAGATTTCGAAGTTCATCAGAGAAGCGAGCCCGCAGAGCTGGACATGTCCTCATCCCCAGACGTTTTACCAAGACACGGTGGCGATTGTCTAAATAGCCATGGTAAGCTGTTCCAAAATCCAGCTCTGCGACTCTCCGATCTTCTGAGAAGTTATTTGTGGCAGAAACAAGTTCCTTATAAGATATCTCTCGTGGTGTGTCAACCGATAGGAATGTCTTCACACGTTCGTCAGATTTGCTTTTGCTTTCCCCATTTTCAGCAGTCAAAAACATGGTGTCTTCAGTGGCAGTGAAGTAAATTGATGAATTTGATGCAGCAGATATTGTTGATATGGTTGTTCTGGTGGCAGTGGTGGTTGCAGAGGACAAAGAGATATAAAAAGGGTGTGACTGAAACGACGGCAGAGCTGGTAACTCGCCAACAAAATTGCTTGAAAGTGCTTCTACTACCCATTTCATGGTGGGGCGCAGTTGTGGAGAATTTAGTGAGCATAGCAGACCAAGATGCATAAGCCGCTCAATATCAGAATCCTTATAAGATCCTTCTGACAACCGAAGATCTCTGGCTTTCAGACACATTCCTTCATCAGAAAGCTGCCGTATCCAGTCAAGCAAAACTATTTGTTCATCCGGATACGCAAGATCAACAGCTCGACGTCCAGATGCAACCTCCAGCGCAACGATTCCAAAGCTGAACACATCGGATTTTGCTGTTGCCATGGTATTTCTCTGGAAGCTCTCAGGTGACAGGTAACCAATTGTTCCACCAATTCTAGTTGTTTCCGCTAAACGAAATTTTTGACTTCTTGTACTCAGCGTAGGCGTAGGCAATGAGGTAGGGAGTTGGAGTTCATGATCAAGCCATCTAGCCAAGCCAAAGTCACCAAGCCGAGCATTATAATGTGAATCAAGCATCACGTTACTCGTTTTGATGTCACGGTGTATTATCTGAGTCTCCAATTGCTCATGTAAATAAAACAAAGCACCAGCCAGACCAGATATGATTTTCCATCGGGTTTCCCAATTCAAAGGTGCAATTCCTGTTTTTTCTTGTTGCTTGAAGAGAACTCGATCAAGACTTCTATTAGGCATATAATCATAGACTAGTAATAACTGATTCTCATAAACACACCATCCACGTAACTTGACAAGATTCCGATGGCGAAGCTGTGCAACAGCCATTAATTCTGCAGCAAATGTCTTCTCAATTTTATCTCTTTTCTCTACAACACATTTCACTGCAACAACAGTTCCATCACTAGGCAAAATTGCTCTGTATACCCTACCGAAACCACCACTTCCAAGAATTTCATCTTCGCTGAATCCATTAGTACCAATATAGAGCTCAGAATAACTGAAAATTCTTGGATTGTTATTGTTTAACTTATCTGACAATAAGATTCCAGAGATATCTTGATAAGTTTCCGAGTAATTCTGTTTATGCTGTTTTGAAAAAACTCTGCAGAACCCAACCCATCTATGGTTACAGAAACGTTCAAGTGATTTACGGATGAAAGCGATAAAATGACGGTAACGACGACGACTTTCCTTTTCCTTCTCCATATTTAGTTCTTTGTTTATGGTTCCTGGTACCTGCCTTGGATCATTTTGCTCGATCTCATCGAGATCGACAGGTAACATGAAGCAAAGATGAGTTAGCTGCATCTCATGAGCAGAGAGTGCAACAGATGAAAATGAACAAGAACAATAGAAGGAGATAGAGCTAGAGCTAGAGATGGTTAGAATTTATGGTGGAAGAAGTGGGAATAGTTTGGTTGTATGTTATGCTCTTATTCAAGACTGTGTTCGGTAGGATTATTGACTTTTGCCGTCTAAAAAAGATGTGATTAGAAGCAAGAAAAGAAGAAGAAGAAGATAATAAGATTCTTGGGTGGACACACTAGTTGTAGATAATTCAAGCACTTAATGAGCCTATCATTATCATTTAATCAGAGTCTTTTAATAACCACTAAAATACTGCCATTTGTAGATTGCAGGTGAGAAAAGAAAACCAAATGACTTGGCAAAAAGAAAAGTAGGTTCAACATTTGTCATGTTCTACATGATGAGACACCATTTCCTTGCTTTTTCTGGTCTGCTCCCTGAGAAAAATATTAGAAAGAAATGCTTTATCTGTAGACCTGGAATTACTGCAGGTGTACATTCCCAGTTCCCACCTCCCGCGGTGTATATGTCTCTATATCTGACTGAAAGCCGGCGCATATAATTTTCAGTCAAAGTTCCCATGGGATCTAGAAGGACTCGTGTTAGAAAGTTTGACATGGTAAATTTACTGTAAGTTAACTCTATTGAGAGGACAACGAATGAGCCAAAGCAGGTCAAAGGCAATACTAGAATATTTTGGGTTTTATGTATGCTGATTTTCGAACTTATCTAGAACATAAGGTAATGAAGGTGCAGGTTCTAGAGATCTTGAAGAACAGTCAACATTAAGTAATTTAACCAAAACGCAAATCTCCTGCTAATCAACAATGAAGGTCGTGGGGTTATGGAATCGTACGTACATACGACAAAATTTACCTGGAATTTCATGATTGGTCACTTTTCTATTCATGGCTATGCACTTTTCTGGTTGCCAAACCATTTTTTGGTAGGTTGTTTGGCTTTTATGTAGTCGGAGTTGTTGTATTGGTAAAGGCTTCAACTTTTTAATTTTCTTTTTAAGTTATTTTCTTACCACTACTACTACAACGACATAAAGGTAATAAGCTGTTCAGCTCATATGACATGTTTAGGATCACATTAAATACGTACATCTGCTAGTATAGATTTTTTTTTTTGTCAAAAATAATTTGAGTCACTGTGGCAGATTTTGATGATCTAACTTCTGGCTTATCATGTTATTGCTACTTTGTTTGCCACACGGAAAATAGCCTAACGAATTGAAGCTAAAGTATTGAATGATTTTACAACTGGCTATGAATTTAATATGGGGATCTTCTTCGATCTTAAACACAACCAGAAACCGACCAAAGAAGTGGCAGTGGTGGGTGGTGATTGTGCATTCAATTTATAACCCCCATCACTGTCGTGACATAGGATACGGTTGTTTATTCGTCCACTAGTTTTGACAATAACAGCCCCGTGATAGGCATAGGGTATATTTTCTTGGTCAGTGGTTAAAATGTTAGGTTGCCTACTACTACTACTGCTATTCCTAGGTATATCTTCTTTCTCTTACTTTTCATCCGTGATTATTCTTTGATTGATCAATTGCCCGCCGTGATTGAATTTCAGCTCCCCGGCCCACTTTATAACATATATTTCCCCGATTTGATCAAGTTTAATTTGCGGTTCAGAGAAGATGGAATTTATCTACTAGATTCCATATCCTGTGTATCAAAATATAGGTGCAGATCCTAACTTAAATACATGACTTAATTTTATGTTTAATTTTTTTGTCATCAGATGTAAATAGATGGACGATGTATGTCTGTATTAAGAGCACCTTCAATGGATCCTCAGGGTCTTTCCTATGTTAATGTTTTTGAAAACATTCTTAACACCAAAATTCATTAATATTAGGAATGGAAAAGATATTTTCTTCAAACGGTTAATTTTAAAGTGAACTTGTAGTCTATATGTATCCATATTCTTAGTTAGAAAATTTGGTTTTATTTTTAAGTTAACCGTTTTACTGATCACTTTGATTAGTCACATTTCTTACATCCTAAAAGAGATCCTATAAAACTAGAGGATCTTGTAGAGGATGTTGTAATAACCGCCTCCCACATCATCTTTAGATTGTCTCTAGAGGTTTCTATTGGAGATGTTTTTCTCTTTAAATGTAATAAAATCCTACATGGCCTACAATTTGAGAATTTTAGAAGGTGTCATTGAAGATGCTCTAAGTTGTGGAGCTGGACGTAGAGTCCTTTTTGACTTGTTTGTTTGTTTGTGTGTTTGTTTTTGATCAATAAAAAAGACTCCCTCCGTCCCACTCATAAAAGACCTACTCTTTTTTAAATTTTATCCCACTAATAGGTGACCTGTATCATTAAACAAGGGAATATTTCTAAAACAAACATTTTAATTGATTATTTTTAATATAAGAAATATGTACAATTTGATAGTCATGTTTATATTCATTGCGTAAGTGTTTTAAAATGCATTTCAATGGTGTATAAAGTTTACGAATATCCGTGGTATAGTTTAACAGATATATCATTTTTAAATTTTATCACTTATTATCAATAAGGGTATAATTAGAAAAAATACTAAACATACTCCTCTCTACTCCTTGCCTTAAGAATTGTGCAATCTTGAACTATGTCATCTTTTAGTGGGAAGGAGGGAGTATTTACGTAGAGTTTCTTTGTTTTTACTAGTGAGAATACATGTGCGATGCACATGTTTGTTTTGAAGTTTTTTAATAACATAAAATTTAAAAACAATGAAACTTTAGTTTAAAAATAAAAATTTAATTTTCTTATTTATACTCATTGTTTAGATAATTCAAAGATATTTCCAAACATACAAATTTTATAAAAATTCGAAGGGCTGAATATTTTTAATTTATTTCTCAAGCAGTGACGTTTTTTATAAATATGTAACGAAATGCTTAATACAATTTTACCTTTGAATACATATATACCATATGTTGGAGGTTATTTTGTAATATCAAGGTTACACTATTTTGTCTTTTTGTGACCAACAAAAAATACCTTGTTTTTATTTTGATATTAGTGTAAGATATAAGATTTTGATAAGTAAATTTTGTAGTGTTGACGAGTTTCAAACTGAGTTTACTATAGTACTATAGTGATGTTGACCCGAAGTAGTGGCTTATAATAGAACGTAACTTTACACTCTAACTTAAAAACTTAACCTAATTTACTTATAACATAAGGTAAATTCTCAATTGAAGGATGACCAAGACGGCGATGCCATTGAAATGGAGAAAAAAAAGCACTAAAGGCTGGCACAACAGGTTTATCAACATCCAGATAATAAAGTCCATCCTTCCATGCCCCGAACCAATCTTCTTCAGAGTCTGAAGATCCTGAAAGATAAAATGAATAAGATAAAATATGATTGAGCAATTGAGGGATTTCGTTAGCCGGCTCATGGATATTAAATTAAATGGATATTAGGAAAAGATAGACTACACGATAAAAGAAGATTCTTGGTGGGATAAAGATCACCATTCCTAACAACAGAACGTGTAAATCCTTCAGCTAACACAACACTTGAGGGGTTTAACTGAAACTTAGAAAAGACAGAAGGAATACTGGAGATATGAGAATTCGCTTTAGAGGCGATAACCCAAGTAGAAGGAGAGGTAGTTCCAGCAAAGCAAGCTATGTTACCTTGATGAGTTAATATAACAGTAAAAGATGATACACCAGTTGTATTTATTGCTTTCAAGTATTGTAGAAGTTGATCAAGTTGATTTGATAAATCTTCATTAATATTCGCACCAGGATCAGTAAAAGACGATGACAGCTCTGCCTCACTATTAACTTGATTTGCAGTTGCGGGTTTTCCTTTTTTATCCCAACAATACTCGAATGTATGGAATTTCATACCACGATAAATGCATGAACGAATACTACCAAGTCCATAACCACGACAACTATAATTACCACGTCTTGTTCGACCACCTCTATAGTCTCTTCAACCTCCACGACTTCCACGACCAGATCTTCCACTTCTATAGTCTCCTCGACCACTATTGCTAGTATATAAAACATAAGACTCTCGCTGACTAGTTGAAAACTAGAACTACCACACAAAGATGCACGTTGAAGACGAAAAAAAGCATTCGCAACTGATGGAAGTGTCTCACTTGCAAGGATTTGGTCTTTGAAAACCTTATACTCAGAGTTAAGTGTAGACAGAAACGATGACACATGAAATTCTACAAGTTATTTTCTGAGTTCTTCTAAAGAAGTTGTCAGATGTTGGTGTTCATCAAGTTCTTCCTATAAACCACGCAATAAACTAAAGTGTTCCACCAAACATTTTTTACCTTATTGGCTAGCAAACAACGTTTCATAGATTTCATAGATTCTGGAAATGTTTTTTTCTTGAGAATACAACTCTTCCAGGGAAGACTAAACACTCTTAGAAGTTTTCATAAATTAAACATTACATGACATATAAGGTTCCATGTTATTCCATAGCCAACCAAGAACAGTTCCATCATCTCGAACCCAATTGTTGTATTTAGGTAAATCTTTAGTCAGTGTTTTATCTATTATATGTACTAGTTTCTCTTTCCCAAAGAGAAAAAATCACACAACATTCTTCTAACCAAGAAAATTATCTCCGCTTAATCTAAAAGAAGTAATAAACTTACCCATGTCATCACTAATATGAACACTAGTTTTACTTTCCATCAATGATTGCTTATCGTCTTCAAACATTATAACTATTCACTAGAGGAAAAAAAAAGAACTATCTTTTAATCAAGGACCAGAAGATGTAACTACATAAATACTCCACCACAACTCATCTTCAAGTAAAGAATACACTAACCACAATAAACCCTAGACACATCTTAAGGTGCAACATATCACATGATTTTTTTTCATTAGAAATAGTCTACCACAAATATATATTGGAGGTAACCTACCACCAATTGAAAGGAACACATAAGACGGTTGTGATACCAAATTGAAATTGGCAGTGCACGAGAAAAAAAGAATAAAAGAAAAAGAAAAAGAGAATATGAAGAGATAACTCTACTGCCTCTTTGTATCACACACACATATATACTGAAAGGTATCTAACCGTATTAGGAAAACATCTAAACATAAAAACCTAAATACCTACGGTATATGAATAATATTACTTGACTAATACAAAATATAAACTAACTCTAACAGTTTACTTAGAGGATGGAAGCAGGGAATTTGAAATATGGATTTATAGTAATGCACGTTATCATCTTTTTGACAATATGAATTTGCATACTCTGGTTTCAATTATTCACGTTTGCACCTGTTTTTGTTCAAATGATAATTCATGCTTCATTTTTCAACTGTTTTAACTTGTTTTAACTAAGTATTACAGCTAGTTTGTGAAAACATGGTTGAATGTGTATCTAGTTGTGTTTCATGTCAATCTGGTTCATATTCGCTGCTATGTTCTTTATATGGAAATACATATTACATATTACACATTATGTTATTTCTGGAATTACTACTCTTGATGGAAATCTGTATATATTTGAATGTTCAATAATTTGAATTTGGTGAACTTAGAAAGGTTTGGTATTATCCAATCTCATGCAATTGGAAATCTAAACAAACATATTGATGATTTGTGAGATCTTTGTTTTTTAGAAGCCTTTTGTTTGCAGTACTCTAAGCATACTGACCCTAGTACTTTAGTAATAAAATTTACGTAGTAATGAATTGTGTTTGTTGAAAAATGGAGAAGTAGGGTTAGAGTAACTCATTGTCAAGAAAATGAACATAACACTAGATACTTCCATAGATTAGCAACATATAGACGAAAAAGAAGTTATATTGGTTCCATAAAGGTGGATGGTGTTTTAGCTTCTAAGGAGAATGAAATAAAGGATGGTATTGTGAATTTTTTTTAAAAACATTTTTCAATCTAATGTGCAACGATCAGTTTCAATGGGAAATATGGTTTTTTCTTCTACTTCTGATGAGTTGAGAGGTTGGTTAGAAAAAGATATATATGAAGAGGAATATATCGCTTCTATAAAGCTTTTAGGACAAAACAAGGCCCTGGGGCCTGATGGTTTTCCCATAAGCTTTTATTTGTTATGTTGGGAGGTTATTAAGTATGATTTTCCAAATGTTTTGAAGGAGCTGCAGGAAAATTGTTATCTGGATTGGAGATTAAAAAATACATTCATTGCTTTGATACCCAAGATGGATACAATAGAGGAAATTAAGGATCTTAGACCTATTAGTTTAGTGCATGGACCTTAAAAAATAGTGTCTAAAATCCTTGCAGAAAGGTTCAAGTTAGTTCTTCCTAGCATCATTTCTCATCAGCAATCATCTTTTATTAAAAAAAGACAAATTTTAGATAGAGTTCTGGTAGCAAATGAGTTAATAGATTCAAGGATTAAAAGTTGTAAACCTGGATTATTGTGTAAAGTAGACTTTGAGAAGGCTTTTGATCATGTTAATTGGTATTTTCTAGATGAAATATTTCAATTGATAGGGTTTGGTGAAAAATGGAGAGCATGGATAAGGTATTATGTTGAGTATGTCATATTTTACGTGTTGGTTAATGGAAGTGCAACTGGTTACTTCAAAAGTAACAAAGATATAAGACAAGGTGATCTATTGTCACATTTCTTATTTCTTTTGGTAGGGGAAGCTCTCACTTACATGATTAAGAAAGCTCAAGAAAATGGTTTACTTTCTGGTTTTCAAGTGAAAGATGGAGGCATGCTTATTAGTCACCTATAATTTGCAGCCGACACGCTTATTTTCTTGGATGCCGATGTGGATCAAATCAAGAATCTAAGGTTAATTCTTCTTTCTTTTGAACTTTTTACAGGTATTAAAATTAATTTTTCTAAAATCCATATTTATGGAGTGGGATATGATGGTGACTTAACTGATTTTTTTTTCTATTCTTGGTTGTTACGTTGGGTCTTTACCTACTTCTTATTTGGGTTTGCCTTTGGGTGATAAATGCGGTGGAATTGCAAAATGGGATAAGGTGGTGGGTAGATTCATTGTAAAATTAACTGGATGGAAAAAGTCATTGCTTTCAAGAGCCGGTAAGATTACACTTATTAATAGTGTACTTGCTAGTTTGCCCATTTATTTCATGTTTCTTTATGAAATGCCTATGTCTGTTCTTAAAAAGTTGGAGAAAATTATACGTGATTTTTTATGGCATGATAATAAAGGAAGAAAAAAAATACACTTGGTGAGGTGGATTTCTCAAAGGAAAAAGACAGGTGGTTTGGGGATTAAAAATTTAAAGAAAATGAACAATGCTCTCTTGTCTAAATGGTCTTGGAGGTTTGCGATGAAGAATGAAGCTTTATGGAGGAACATAATTGTTGAGAAATATGGCATCGAGGAGATTGGATGGTTGTCGAAGTATCCAAAAAGCACGTATGGCAGGTCAGTATGGAGGGCTATTATGAAGTATAATTGCATTTTTCTGAAGCATGTAAGGTTTAAAGTAAATAAAGTAAATATGGTGAGATTCTGGGATGATAATTGGTTGTATGATGTCTCCATTAAATCTTGTTATCCTAACCTATGTTATTTGGTAAGGTCCAAAAAAATATTGGTCTCTGAAGTAGGGGAAATGGTCGACAACGTATTAAATTGGAATTTGTATGCTCCTAGAAGGATGAATGGTGCTGCAAGAGCTGAATATATAGTTTTGCTTTATGACTTGGCTGATGTTAACTTCAATATGGATTTAGAATATGAGATTCAATGGTCCTTAACTACGAAAAAAAAGTTCACAGTTAAATCCACTTATGATTCATTAATAAGTGAAGATGTTTCTTTAACTTCTTGCACAATCTTTGGTCATATTTGGAAGAAAAAATACCCTCCCAAAATTGGTTTTTTCCTTTTGGCTTTTAGCTTATGATAGATTACCAACTCGAGATTTGCTTAGAAAAATAAATATCGATGTTCCGAAACGATGTCTTTTCTGTGACAATCATGAAACCAGTTCACGCTTGTTTTTGCATTGCACTTTTGCTAAACATATTTGGGCTGCTTTCCAGACCAAATTGAAGTTTTTTTTTACTATGCCTATGAATTTGACTTCAGCGATTCAGGCTTGCACATCCAGCAGAAGACCAAAGCGGAAACCGAAGTTTGGAATATGATCCCAGCTTGTATTATATGGAGCATTTGGCATGAAAGGAATCAAAGAGTTTTCAATGGAAGTTCTGGAAATGCTTTGTCATTCGTGAATCGAGTTGTTTACTACCTATTTACTTGGGCACTTGCTATCCAAGAATTTGAGTATGTGAGTTCTGTTGATGTTATGAGGGATTGTCATAAGATATATTTAGATCCCCCTTAAGTAGATGGTAGTTTTTTACCTCTAATATTTCTGTTTTTTTTCTCTCTTGTACTTGGTTAGGGTGGTATAATCCTTTTATACCCTCTCTTTTTGATCAATTTAATCTTATTTGCCGATAAAAAAAAGAAATTGTGTTTGTGCTTAATGGGTATTATGTATTGATACATGGTTATTATGAAGGCTAAGTTGGAAACCTGTAGGGAGTGGAAGAGGTTATTTTGTTTACTAATGCAAATCTACGATGTTTAGGTTGTCTTTATAGGTAGTTATTAGCTAAACTATTAAAGGAACAGTGAAAACTTCTTTGGAAGATGGAAATTTGATAGTAACTTGGAATAAGTAAGGAAATTAATTTTCAAGAAAACATTTATCACAATTTAGTCACTAGGAAAATATATGTATTCCTATAAAGAAAATTATCATGACAGAGTGTGCTTGTCTTCACAAAAACTCTAGAAACACCGGGGGAAAGGGAATATGTGTGGAAACATCTAACTCATGATCTTTATTTTTGACCCTCGAAATACGTGCGATTACTGCACGAGGTATGTCCTAGTAAGTTATACGAAAAAAGAATTTGTGGTATATTCGATACCCTCTTCTTTTCATAAGTTATTAATAGTTTGTCGAAATTCTACTATAGTATTTTTTTGAAACATGAAACTGAAGAAGCATGTTGTTTAAGCATGAAAATGTCAACCCAGTCTCTTTTGGAGGTTAAATTGACCTAACATAATATTATCTATGTGAACTAAAATCTGGACTCTAAAAACTTAAAAAAAAAAATACCCCTTTGGAATACATATTTGTGAAGGATCCTGAAAATACAGGTATCTATTAAATTTCCACTATAAAGTGTCGACTATAAGGCTCATTTAACTAATTAATAAAATGATCAAATTTTATTAATTTTCTTTTATACTATAATTTATTTGACGATATGTGATTCGAGTCGTAAGTACAAAAAATTACTCAAAATATTTTCCTCTAATTAACTAGTAATATAACATTAGTAAGGAACGTTCTCACAGAAAGCTGTATAATTAAGATGTTATTTAGATTAGCAAAACTATAATACAAATAAATACTACGGGGGTTGGTTGATTAATTACTAAAAATACAATAAAAATATTATAAGAAAAGGATGATTAGGGAATCTTTTGCCGTTACCAAACGTTGAATGAACTAATATACTTATTTATCTTTCGTCAGTATCATTCATCGCCAACTCTAGAGTAGCAATATCTCTTATTTCTAAAACTCCTTGTGTCGCTGGATACAGAAGGGCTCGAGTACCAGATTATATCCATCTGAGCCACCAAGAATAAACTCTCAATGTACCAGATTCTATCCATCTGAGCCACCAAAAATAAGCTCTCAAGGTGTAATCCAGTCGAATGCGTTAGGGTTTATGAATTTAGGTTGATCCTAGCATCAAAAACATAAGCTCGGTATGCTTACTAGTGTTGTCTTCACATGTAATTTTTCCACAGAATCCCTCTGCAAGGTCTCACGTTCTCTACTTGTATATGAGGTGTTCGAAAATTACACATATCTCACAACTGTATACTAGCAATATAATAATCAATATATTAATTTATTGCGCACTCCAAACAATCTAAGAATCATTCATAAACCTTCGATATAGTAAGATAAATGATAATGATTAAAACTCCAGATAAACATTGAATTCATCCCAAGTTAACAAAAGAATTAGCTACGCATACTACAAAAAAGAAGGAAAAGAAGAAGTAGGAGGTTATGGTATAGTGGTTATGAGGATTAGATGTCTTGTAATACCCCGATTCGGCAAGTGGGGTTCGCGTCATATAAAATATAGATAATGGTTTGTCCTTTCCTAACACCAAGGCTTTTTCATCACAATTGGCTCATGAGTTGGCAAAAAAAAACTCTGCAACTAAGCGTACTCGGGCGGGAGAAATCCAGGGATGGGTGACCTCCTGGGAACCTGCTGTTGGATGACCGCAGTGGCAAAGTGGGGACAATATCGATGGAAGGTATGGTCATTATAAATAGTATCAGAGCCGTCGACGGGTCACCTACCGAGGGTGAGAGAGTACGCTGGACGGGGTGTTCCAGGTACTGGTCTCTTGAGTAGCAGAGAACGTCGGAAATATGGGCTTGTATATTCCAGAGCCGAGGACGACTCCAATTTAAGGTGGTGTATTGTAATACCCCGATTCGGCAGGTAGGGTTCGCCGGATAGAATATAGATAATGGTTTGTCCTTTCCTGACACCGAGAAATTTTCAGCATAATTGCCTCCAGAGTTGGCAAAAAGCTCTGCAGTTAAGCGTGGTCAGGCTAAAGCAATCCAAGGATGGGTAACCTCCCGGAAAGCTGTTGTCGGATGACTGTAACGATGCCTGTTAAAAGCTCACACTGCCGGATGACCGTAATGACTAAGTGGGGACAATATCGATGGAGGGTCGGGTCACTAAATGTCTTCTTTCACAGCCTCTTGTTAGAAAAAAATTGCACGAAAAACAAAACAATCACACAGAACAAATCTCAAATAACTGAGTCGCTGACTAGGTCCCTCTCTTTGAGGTGTTTCACGATTTTGCTTCTTGATTGTGCTAGCAGTCTACTCTTATCGAAAAACGTATGAGATAAAACAACCAATCACTCTCTTGTTCCATTTCTCTGCACTATGAGAAATCGAACCAACAACTACTATGTATAACACTTGCTCAGAAATCTCACAAATTAATAGAAAAACTTTTGTCTTCTTTTCCAAAAACTAGCCTATAATAGCTTAAGAGAAATCATCTAAATTAATGAAAATAAATTCGGATTAATTTCCCACTATTAATCAGTAAAAAAAACTGACATAATATAATAACAAAATTAAAAGCAATTAGTTAGAGGATAATTACCTTAAAACGTTTTTTGAAAACCAAAAATCAAATCTGCGAAAATTAAGTTTTTGTATCATGGGACCTCCCAAGGCGCCAAGGCCCCGCTCCTGGACTTTTGTTATATAAATATACATAGTTATATACATATAGCCTAGTCAATTATATGGGGTGGGATTTGAACTCAAGTCTATCGTATGGAAGCCCAAAAGTATAACATTACACCATTTTTCTAAGTTTGATATGATAATACACAAATATATTTTTAAGCATATACGTCCTCAAATATCCTTTCTTTATAGGGTTTATAATCTTATTGGGACCAAGTTTCCTTGATTTAGAAGTTAAAAACGCGTCAAAACTTGTCCAAGAGGTTTGTCATAGTTGTCACGGTCCTTTGTCACGACCACAACTACTCTAACCACCAAAAACGATTCAAATTCTCCGCCTTGAAAGTACCAAGAGTCGTCATGATCGTTTTCTAAGAGCTTGACGACTTTATGGACCAAAATAAACCCCATTCTGCCTGAAAAACCTCTAAAGTCGCCATGCTCGTAATTAGGGTCGTCGTGGTTATTTTCTCGTCTTTTTACATCTCACTGTTTTGTCCATAACTCTCGGAATGACCTCATTCTTTTTTCCTTGGGTTTGTATCTTCGTTTTTTTCGATATGTGTTTAAGAACTCATAACTTTTGAGGTTCATATCCTTGCCTTTTGGTTGTTCATGTGTTTTCGACATTCTTTACCCCTTTTTTGTAGCGTTTCTTCCACTTTTTTGGGATGATTCACCTAAATACAAGGTAATATGCAAGAAATCTAACTAAAACAAATATGAAATTGACACTAAAAATAGTAAATTAAGCACTAATCAATATGCTTTAATAGGCTCTCACCTATGTGACTCTATCTATAGGAGAGAGGGGTTGCAGAAATTCTACCGAATGAAAATCGTATTTTCATCCTTTTACTCATACGAAAAATAAAATAAAATAAATTCATTATAGTATATAACCAATTAATAAACTATGCACCGGTGAAAACCAAATTAAAAAAACTTACATTGTACGTACTTAGTCTCGGATCATTAATTCATTACATTTATGGGTAGATTATATGCTAAGTACGCGGTTTAGGTTGTAAATGGTGAAAACTGATGAACGTTTTCTGGAGAGAAAAAAAAGACCAGCTAGGTTTGATGCATTGCCTTATTCTGCGTTTTTAGATACATTGACTTTCACAAACCCAATTAATAATAGTAAGATTTAGTAATTAATGAGGCAATCAGAATATCCAATAAATCCAGCTTCTATATGCATAAAATCATAAATTTTTTACCCGTTTTTGTGTTGATTTTAAATGCGTAAAATTTAGCTAGAATCTTTAAGGGTATCATATATATATATATATATTTTGAGTGAGAATATATTTTTTATATATACAGGGTAGTAGGTAAATAATTAATGTCTCATATTATGTGTAATCCTATATGAATAAATCTCTCCACCTCTTGTGTTAAATATTCTGTGTACGTGGTATCGTTGGTTTCCAAGAAAAATCAGACTTATAATGTCGAAATTCATCGACTCAACCCTTCTCATTCTAGCAAAACTCATATTTTTAATTTTAATTCTAGAAAAATTAATTCAGAGAAGAACGATTTCGAATGTCGTGAAACAAAGCAATAATCAAAACCATTGAGGTAAAATGTAATTTATATTTGTTTATACAATAATCTCATTCTTCTGGACGTATTCATATGTTCATCGACTTTTATGGTGTAGGTTGATAAAGATGAGATTGTTATGATATCTAGGCAACCTTTTTTTAATCATCCTTCGCTTCATAATCATACAATACAAATTTAATACATGATTCTCCTCGTGATATATACAGTAATATATTTTTATTTCAAACTTTAAATAGAGTTATTTTATTTTTATGGTTATATATAAAGTAAATGAGACCAAGTATGTACCCGAAGAATATTAAATTAGATAATTTCGGGACTCTCCAACTTACCCAAACTTGGCACAAATATGGATCATGTCCACAAGGAACTGTCCCTATATGAAGGAGTGGAAAAGATTACCGTTCAACTATTTCGTGTAAACATCATCGTCCAAGATTTTCTCATTACAAAACACTTAATACACTAAAGGCAAACGACCTTCGGGAAGGTCACGAGGTATATTTACACGTTATTGTTTTTCTTATGAAAATTTTAATTTATTTGTTCTAATTGTGTATAGTGGTTCTAATAATTTTGAAAACTTATTTTGTATGTGCTTAAATGTTCATACAGTACGCGGTAATTCAGGTGTACGACAATTTTCTAGGAGCACAAACAAATATAAATCTTTGGAATCCAGTTGTGGAAATACCAAGTGAAATAAGTGTATCCCAAATTTAGGTTGCAGCCGGTGAAAATGATGATCTCAATAGTATTGAAGCTGGATGGCAAGTAAGTTATCCATCTTGGTTATGTTTCCACAATTTCCATAATTCAAACTTTAATTTATATGATTTTCTGGTGAACCATTAAACTTTGGTTTTTCTATTTAATTACCTAGCCATTTTAAGGGCTATCCAAAATTAATTTATGGTGATTTTTTTAAACCCATTGTTTATGTCAATTTTCCCATTGACATTAACAACCAATAATTTGAAGATTGCATAATAAACTGATACATAGAATCATTTAAAGAAATAACAATTTGATAAACGTTTTTATGATTCAATAGATGATGGATCAGAAATATGATCCAAGGTACAATTTCAAATACATTTCTTAAGGAATTTAAACAGATACATGTTCTCTCTTAATGAATCCTCTATCATACCTAATAAACTTTCTTCTTCTAATCTCTTTTATCTTCTCCCTTCTTCCTTTTCTGCTCAAATTTTCCAACCCCCTTTTCCATTGAATGCTCTCTTCTATTTATAGTCATAGTAACGAGCCTCACTTGTACCGAACTCCACTATCGTTCTTCTTATTATATTAAGATCGGGATGTTTGTAAGATTGACAGATCATGTTTTCTCTTTGGTGCGCTCCTTGCATGATTTACACGTGCTCTTCATTCCTTGAAATCCGTGGTGCGTTCGTTGCATGGTTTACACGTGCTCTTTCCTCCTTGAATACCGATGTCGTCCCGATCATATGTGTCAGTAAAGTAATTATTACCTTACTTTCCCGTACTATATGCATTTAATGCTGTTACTTTCCCGATCTTACGTGTCAGCCGTGCAGAAATTCGCTCAGTCTGTCACTTCCGTCCCGTTCCACTACTTCGTTATGGCTCTGATTGCATGTTTCTCATCCTTCTTTACTTTCACTGTTTCTTTCTTAATCGTTTTAAACTTTCTCAAGCATCTTATAGCTATCGAACAATGGATATTGAAGATTTTAAAAGAAGACATGATATTCAAGACTTTAAAGTCTCATTTTTTGATCCTAGTTCTGATGTTCTAACTTTAGGTGCGATGCAGAAGTTCAATTATTCACACAATCGTTTGTTAATTGCTGCTGGTGCTTTAGAGGCCGGACTTCGTATTCCTCTATATGAAGAGGAGAATCCCTTTCAATTCGAGGTCCTTACGACTCGAAGTAATTCTTCCCATGGACTGGCCCGATCCATTGCTCAATATAATGGTAATTGGTGGCGGATTCTTGATGAGTGCTATCTTCGAAGTGAAGGGCGGACTAATCTTACCTGCTACGTACCAGATTCTTCAGAACGCCGGGGTTATACTGTTGAAAATTTTCATGCCACATATGGAGATTGCATCTCAAAGAAAAATTATGTGAAGTGGAGTGTCAGTCCCGCTCGCAAAAGTCATCCGGGATTTTCCTTGTTACATGAAATTGATGATCCCAAAATCAAACATATTCCTAAAACCAAGCTTGATTTTCCCACAAAGGAAAGAATTCGTCAGGACCATGACTACAAGTGGTATCGCACTCCAATTGTAATTGAAGGTCCTTGGGTTTTGGTAACATTCCTGCCAATGAAATTCAAGTGCTTCGAAATCGATTCCCAAGTTACTGTCCTTGGCGGTTAAATTTTGTGGACTACAAGTTCGATTATAAGGTTTGCGTTATTCTTTATTTCAACAGTATTATGAATTGTTATTAAATTATTCCTTATGAAACAAATGTCTATGTTTCAGATTGAACCTGACTCTGATCTTGTCACTGATGTCCCTCCTCCTCCTCCTCCTCGTCGTCGAAGTCTTGGTATTCAAATTGTTGAGGGAAGACAGAGAGTGGAAGAAGAAGAAATTGTTGAAGGTAAAGGAAAACGTAAGCTAGTTTTTCCTGAAGAAATAAAGAAAAAGAGAAAAATGAGAAGACCATCATACCCTTCTGAAGCAGAAGAGGGGGAAATTAGAGATGATACAGTTGCAGGGTGCAGTAATTCTGCTCCTATAACTGCTGCTGAAGGTTCGGTCCAAACCGAGGTATCGTGACAGCATGTTATTATCAATGCTGTTCCCGTAAGTATGGAATTACCTATTCTTCCTTCAGATTTGTCCTCCGTTCCTTCATCTATTTCTGAAGTTGTTTCAGATACCACTGCCCCCTCAAATATCTTCGCCACTTTTTCTCCTCTTCCTTGTAGCTTCGACATAATGCACGTTGCTCCTTGCGGTGCTTCATTAACTATTTTCTCCGGATTTCCTCAAGAGGAAGCAGCCGATGCTGCTATTGAAGAAGATAATGTAGTACAATTGATCGAAGCTGTTGTTGCTGTTGAAGAGAATGTTGAAAATGAAAATATTGTTGTAGAAGGGCAAGGAAATGAAATCTCTGAGGGAGGCAATACTGAAAGTACGAACCCTAATGTTCCCCCCTCAATCGTTCCTGATGCTACGCACCAAACTGAGAATATAAATACTTCTCAGGTTAATCAAACAATAAATGCCCCCATCGGGACATCACCTCGTCCTGCCACTCCCTCTTATGATAGTGACAATGGCATGACCGATCCTCCCGTACAATGGCCTTTTGATGAGGAAGATGAAGGAATTATTCTTGCGGGTAAATAAAATGAAGCCTTCGAATGGTTTGTCTCAAAAGGGTTTTTAAATACTTCTATTCGGTTCGACTTATCGAAGGCCGATAATGCCTCCATGGCTAGGCTTCGGGCTTCGGTTGGTGCGGCTTCGATAGATCAAACCCGAGATGCTTGGTTTGAAGGTGATTTTTTCGACCAACCACACCCACTCAGTCTTCCTTCTTCCTTGAGTGAAATTCTAACCATGGAAGAAGGCTCAACGTACTCATTTCCTCAACAAGTTCTTGCTCAGCTCAAAGCTGGTAACGATTGTACGTTTGCAGCGTACAAGTTCTATAAAGCTCGAGCCGTAATGATGGAACGGATGCTCAAGAACGAGACATCAAAGGCAAAGACTGGGAATGAGAGTTTGCAGCAAGAAATTGAGAATCTGAGGCAACAAAACAATAATCTTCAGCAACAACTTCAACAACAGCAAGAACAACAACAACAACAGCTTCGACAGCTGGAAATTTATGAGGATCAAAATCAAAAACTTCAAGATCAGAATCAAGGTTTGTCCTTACTTCTCAATTCATATTTTATTTTAGATTCGTACTACATCGTTCCAGGATCTATCTTCATTGGGTACGATCCTATGGTTCGTCAGTACTTGGTGCGTTAGTACTTGGTGCGTTCCAGTACTTGGTGCGTACTTCGTGCGTTCCAGTACTTGGTGCGTCTTTCTTGGCCCCCCCCCCCCCCCGGGGGGTGTTTTTTTTTTTATTTAAAATCTACCCTTCATTGATGGGATCAGAGGGAGACTTGGAACCTCTGTTTAGGTTCCAGCGTAGGATGATTCAGTTGAACAATCACGCAAGGGAAGTGAATATGGATATGGAACTGGTTAAGAAGAAATTAACACAGTTGTCCGATAGTATTGATTTGAATACCTGGAGACGTAATAGAGCGGAATCCAAGTATCAAGAAGTTCTGAAAACTTTAACTCTTAAAGAAGCAGAATTTAAATCTGTAGTTAGAGGTATATGTTGAGTTATATGATGATTTTATTGATGGTATTATATGGTTTAACTAACATTCACTCTGATTTTTAGTGCTAGAAAAGAAAATGAATGAAGCTAATGGCCGAGCAACAATAGCGGGAGCTGAACTTAACATTGCCAATAATATAATAGCAAACATCACTGAAGAGCTGAAGACTTCAGAGAAAAATGTAGCTTTAAATACAATTAAGCTTCGGGACTTACAATCTCAACTCAACATTCAAGGTGATGAAATAACTAAAGTACAATCAAGAGCTGATGAACTATTAAAGGAATTGAATGCTGAGAAGGAGAAAGTAAATAAAGACCAGGAGAAAATTAAAGATCTTCAATCGGAAGTTGACTATTGCCATGCTTATGTTGTCTGGGTAAGACAAGATGCTAAAGCTAAAATTGCAATGTCATTTAATTCTGCTTTGGAGCAGGCTCAGGCCGATCCTTCTGTGGTAAATGGTCGTGCTCTTGTTCCGGAAGTTCCTTCTCAACCAGTCCATCCATCCAATCGCAAAGCATAGCTATACTTGTTGTTGGCTTTTAGTATTTATAGCTTCATTTCTAGATATTTTATCTTTGTGTCCCGATCCTGTCTTGTTTCGAAGCTTGACTTTTGCTGAGAACATTATTTTGTGATTTTTTGTTTCTAACTGGTTTGTGCTTTGAATATTATCCCTGCATAAAATATAATATTTATAAAAATTTTAGGTTAATCATAATGTTTCAGAAATACAATGGATTGAAGTGTATATACCTCAAAACATATAATCCGAGATCCCACACATACGAAACAAACCCGGGCCAGGGGTAAGATACAAGGTTGGTCCCGAACGTATTCTGAAAATGATAACCATAAGTTAGATATTCCTCCTTTATGAAAAGATTAGAATTTATTCAAATTCTAATAAGACATGTACCTCTTTGGGTATTGAAATTGAATTTTGTCGCCAATCGAAGCGTTTTCCAGAATACGATGTTCCTGGATTTGGATTTAGATTGTGTCGCCAATCGAAGCGTTATTCCAGAATAAAATATTCCTGGATTTACTTTTTATTGTAAGTACAAACTCAGAATAAATTGTATCGTAAAATAAAAGTTTTAAAATAAAGATATGAGTACCTGTGCGGGCTTCCATAATTGTGTTAGTTTTATGGATAATAAAGCTTTAGGTATCGTGCATTCCAGGGATATTGTAAGGTTTGTCCTTGCATATTTTGGAGATAATACGATCCCTGCCCAGCTGAAGTATGTATTATATATGGACCGTCCCAAGTTGGTACGAACTTCCCAGCATCTTTGTCCCGATGGTATTCAGGGATCTGTCGTAATACATATTGTCCTTGCACGAAATTTCGGGACTTGACTTTTTTGTGGTAATCCCGTGTTATCCTTCTTTGATAGTTCTCCATCTTCTGGAGTGCCACTTCCCGCTTTTCTTCTAAATCATCCAATTTCTCTAACATTAGATCTGTATTCAAATTTTTCTCCCATGCTTCTGTTCTTGTCGTAGGTAGAATGATTTCAGTTGGTATGACAGCTTCTGTACCATACGCGAGAAGGAAAGGTGATTCTCCAGTGGATTCTTTTCTCGTGGTGCGATAAGCCCATAAAGTGTTATGCAATTGTTCACACCAACGTTTGTGATACCCATCAAGTGTTTTCTTCAAATTCATTGCTATTGTTTTATTCGTGGATTCGGCTTGTCCATTACTTTGGGGATAAAATGGTGTGGATCTGTATTGTTGAATATTATACGTTTCAAACAACATATCAATGTTTCTTCCTTGAAATTGTTGTCCATTATCAGAAACTATGGCTGTTGGTATTCCAAATCTACATATGATATTTTCAAATAAAAATGTAAATACATCAGAATCTCTGATTCGAGCCAATGCTTTCGCTTCTACCCATTTGGTGAAATAATCAGTAGCCACTATTAAGTATCACCTCTTTTTAGTTCCTTCAACTAACGGACCAACAATATCTACTCCCCATTTTACAAATGGCCATGAGATGAGTATAGAATTGAGTTCGGTGGCTGGTGCTTTGATCTTTTTTGCAAATCTTTGACATTCCTCACATCTTCGTACCATGTTATCTGAGTCCTTTTGCATGGATATCCAATAATAACCTTGAGTTTTGGCTTTTAATGCAAGTGATCGTCTTCCACTGTGGTTTCCGGCATCTCCATAATGTATCTCTTTAAGTATCCGAATTCCTTCCTGTTGTGATAAGCATCGAGATAACGGTCCGAGAAATGATTTTCGATACAAAATTCCATTCCGAAGTTGGTAATTGTCTGATTTGAGTTGAATTTTTCTTGCTTCTTGAGAATTGGTAGGTAATATATTATCTTGTAAATATTGATGAATCGGAATTCTCCAATCCGGTTCACTTGTTTGATCACCCATTTGTTGAGGTAAAAATGGGATGTTTTGTAGTGTAGGATCATGAACTTTTTCTGTTATGTTTTCTTCCATATTATGAAGTATTCTTATCTGAATTGAAGGTTCATAAATTCTTTCAACTTTTAGTGCTGTCATACTCGAGTCAGTTAACATAGAAGAAATGAATGCTAAAGCATCAGCATGCCGATTTTTATCTCGAGATAAATGTCGGAAAGTAAGATTTGGGATTTGGCTTGCCAGGCTTTGAACAAGATTTTTATATTGCACTAAATCTGCATCAAATGTTTGATATCTTAATTCAAGCTGCCGAATTACCAACTGCGAATCACTCGTAAGTCGAACATTGCTAATTCCCAATTCAATGATAAGTTTCAAAGCATGGACCACAGCTTCATATTCTACTATGTTGTTTGTATGTTCTTCAAATTCAAGACGGAAAGAATGAATCATTCGATCTCCCATTGGTGTAGTAATTACAATGCCAATTCCTGCTCCTTCTTTGTTTCGGGATCCATCAACAAAGATTTCCCACCTTTGAGAATTTGTCGAGTCCAGAATATCTTGTGGGTCTTCTTCCTCGCACCCAGGTAGTCCTTGAATTTCATATTCTTCTTCAATTGGGAAATCTGCAAGGAAATCAGCTAAAACTTGAGATTTTTGTGCGGTTTGTGACTCATAAATTATATTGAATTGTTCTAGCTGGGCATTCCATTTTGCGATTCTTCCCACTTTTCCCGTATTCTTCAATACCGATTGTAACGGTGCCTTGCTCGGTACCCGAATATAATGAGTGAGAAAATAAATACGTAACTTTTGTGTGGCAAAAACTAATGATAAGATGAGTTGTTCGATTCTTGTATAATTTCTTTCTGCCGAATTAAGGGTTTTGCTGATATAATATATTGGTTTTTCTATCTTTTCATTGGTCCGCACCATTACTGCACTGATTGCATCTTTTGTTGCCGATATATACAAAGTTAATATCTCTTCGGGTTCTGGCTTCTGTAATGCTGGCAAAGTGGCTAAATGCTTTTTTATGCTTTGAAATGCTTGTTCACACTGATCGTTCCATTCAAATTTATTTTTCTTCTTGAGTATTTCAAAGAATGGTTTGCATCGTTCTGATGATCTGGCAATAAATCTGTTTAAAGCAGCTACACAGCCGTTCAACTTCTGTACACTTTTAATACTGTTGGGTGATGGCATATCTGTTATTGCTTGGATCTTAGCTGAATCAACTTCTATTCCATTTTTTGGAACCAAATAACCCAAAAAACGTCCCGATGAAACACCAAAAATGCATTTCTCTAGGTTAATCTTCATTTTGTACTTTCGTAACGCACCAAAGATTTCAGCAAGGTCTTTTAAATGGTTAATTGATAGTTTGCTTTTCACCAACATATCATCGACATAAACCTCTAATATCTGTCCGATCCATGGTTTGAAAATTGCATCAACTAAACGCTGATATGTTGCTCCTGCATTCTTTAATCCAAACGGCATCCGGGTATAGCAATAGAGCCCCCGAGGAGTAAAGAATGCTGTGTGTTCCTGATCTGCTTCAGCAAGTGCGATTTGATTATATCCCGATTGTCCATCCATGAAAGATAATGCTTCATGACCTTCGACAGCATCTACTAATTGATCAATATTAGGAAGTGGATAACTATCTTTTGGGCAAGCTTTGTTTAAATTGGTAAAATCTATACAAATTCTGACTCCGCCGTTCTTTTTCGGAACGATCACCATGTTAGAAATCCATGTTGGATATCGCACTTCTCGAATAAATCCTGCATTTAGAAGCTTTGTTAATTCCTTTTCAACAGGATCGTGATATTCCGATGCAACCTTGCGTATCCGTTGACGAAATGGTGTAGCATCAGGTCGTATTCGCAATTCATGCTGTACAATATGTGGATCTATCCCGGGCATATCTTCCATTTTCCATGCAAATATATCTACAAAATCACGGAGTAATTTGATTAAACTTTGCTCCATATCTTCTTTCATCAAGATTCCAATCTGCACTTGCTTGGGCCATTCCGAAGTTCTAATATTTACAATTTTAGTTTCTTCTATAGAAGTGAAAACTGGTTTTGAATTCCCAATTGGAGTTGGAATTCCCTTTAATTGCTACGGGAATCCTTCAAGTTGTTGCTTTGTTGAGTTTCCTTGACCGTTACTGCTTTCTCCTAACTCGTTTGCTGACTTTTGTTCAATATTTCTTCTCAAGTATTGATTAATTTCATTTTCTTTTTCTTCGGTCCTTTGGTTTTTCTTTCTTTGTTGTTGTTGTTGTTCCTGCTCTTCATGCATTCTTACCTCCGCCATTATACAGAACTTTGCATCATCTTGATCCCCTTTGATCTCCATTTCGCCTTGCGGTGTTGGAAATCGCAGATATTGGTGATAAGTGGAAATTACACCTTTTAGCTGGTGTACCCATCGTCTGCCAATGATTGCATTATATGGTGATGGAGCATCTACTACACTGAATCTTGTTAGGATGTTGATTGGTCCGACTGACACTTGCAAGTCTATATCTCCTTCTGGTCTTGAGGCCATTCCATTGAATCCATAAATCATATATCGGGATGGGATTAATTGATCTTTTGTAAGTGCCATCTTGCAAAATGAACTATGAAATAAAACATTCAACGAACTGCCCCCGTCCATAAGGATTTTTCTAATATTCCATCCTGCCATGGGTAATGTAAGGACTAATGGATCATTGTGCATCTCAATTTCCTGATTTACTTCTCGTGCTGAGAAAGTTAGAGGGGATGCCATCCAGTCTTCCCAAACTTCTGCTATCCTTCCTGATACTCTGAAAATTTCATGGTTTTGAATCCTTCGACACAATTTTTTATTGATCGCAGCATTTACGTCAGTATCTCTTTTTTCTGAGTACGATATTACATTAATGGTGCGCTCATTATACGGAATATGTACTGCTTTGCCTTTATCAGGTCTAGCTACTGGTTCGGTCCTCTAAACATATTCTTTTAACTCTCCTGCATCTATCATTTTTTGTACCAGGATAATGAAATTCCTACAGTTTTCTGTTGCATGACCTTTATAACAATGGTAACCACAATAATTTTTTTGATCGTTGAGTAAACTCAGGTTGATTGCCTTTTGAAGATGGCCATTGAAAATCTGGTTTAGTTTTTATAATATCCAAAAGTTCGGTGTATGAGATATTAAGCTTTGTGAACACTCTTTCTTGAAATCGTTGCACAAATGCTTTATTATCCCCTTGCCGTGGGCGCTTTGATTCTTTAGATTCTGATTTATGAGGAAATTCTTTTTTCTGTTCTATTAACACATCAATTGAGTTTGTCCTTTTCATGCTTTCCTGATTTCGTGAAGTGCTTCTTGGATCTTGTTCCTGAACATCTTGCAACCTTGCACATGTTTCTATTATTTCTCTGAGTTGCCCCTCAGTCTTGGGATTGTTGCGATGGATTTCAATAAAAAGCTGACACCTCCGATCAGCGATTCCCCATTCGTAATGATTTATCGCAGTGCTTGAATCAACATCTCCAATTGCTTGACACACTGTATGCCATCGAGCAGTATAAGATCTTATGGTCTCTTCTGGCCATGATGTAAGAGAATATAATCTATCTATTCCTGAATCAACTGGTTTATTGTACATGTATGCTTCAAGAAATTTCCTCACTAATTGGGAATAGCACTCAATGGAACTCTCAGGCAACCTATCGTACCACAATAATGCTGAACCTGTTAAACTTGAAGGAAAGCAACGGCACATAATTGCTTCATGGCCATCCCACCGTGACATTACTCGATTATAATATTTCAAATGTGAGGTTGGATCCTTTGTTCCATCATAACATTCAAATACAGGGATGTTGTACTCTCTGGGTAATGGAACATTTGTTAATCGTTGAGATAATGGTGTACGCCTAGCCTCTTTTAGCACTTCTTATATTCTTCCTCCTTCTTTATTTTTCAGTCCTTTTATTTCCTCTTTCATTTGTTCCATGGCTTCAATACCTTTCTGCCATTGTGTACGTTGGATTTTCTGGTTTTCTCTCTGTCTTCTGGCTCGCGATGACGATCCAGCTAACACCATCCTTTGATCATGATTTTCTCCTTCGTTTCTTGGTACTCATCTTTCTAAAATTACTTATGGACTTTGTGATCTTGTTGCAGCCTGCCTCTGTTCACGTCGAATTGTACCTTTTAAAGCTTGATTTTCTCTGGTTAATAATTCAATTCTACCTTGGTTGATCCTCTGTTCTCTTCTTATTTCATCCATTTCCCGTATCAAATTTTGAAGATAATTAACATTATTTCCCGAGTTCTCGTGATGCGAGAACTGATTTTGTGATAAAACATTTGGTGTTAGAGCTTGGATTGGTGAACAATTTCCCACATTACTCTGTGGTTGGTCTGAATCACTCTCAACTTCCCTTTGTCTTAAAGTTTGTCCATCATTACTGCCTTGATTTGAAGAGTCTGCTTGTGACATTTTGTTTCTGGATTTGCTGGTAGCTAACTTTCTCCTCTTGATTTCTAATAAATTTTGAAAAGTTAGCCAACTAATCTTACAATAAATTACTTAAAGAAAAATAAAGTGACGGAGGCTAATTTTATCATCTTCTAAAAATATGTTTTATGACCTAATATTTAAACATAATCGAGAAAAACTGTAATTTTTAGAATACCATTTCCATTTTTAATGCTGCATCAAATTCACTTTTTTAAAGAACAGGTAGGATAAATCCTTTAACCCAGTCCCTGTTTCTAGCGCCAAATTGTTTATGTCAATTTTCCCATTGACATTAACAACCAACAATTTGAAGTTTGCATAATAAACTGATACATAGAATCATTTAAAGAAATAACAATTTGATAAACGTTTTTATGATTCAATGGATGATGGATCAGAAATATGATCCAAGGTACAATTTCAAATACATTTCTTAAGGAATTTAAACAGATACATGTTCTCTCTTAATGAATCCTCTATCATACCTAATAAACTTTCTTCTTCTAATCTCTTTTATCTTCTCCCTTCTTCCTTTTCTGCTCAAATTTTCCAACCCCCTTTTCCATTGAATGCTCTCTTCTATTTATAGTCATAGTAACGAGCCTCACTTGTCCCGAACTCCACTATCGTTCTTCTTATTATATTAAGATCGGGATGTTTGTAAGATTGACAGATCATGTTTTCTCTTTGGTGCGCTCCTTGCATGATTTACACGTGCTCTTCATTCCTTGAAATCCGTGGTACGTTCGTTGCATAGTTTACACGTGCTCTTTCCTCCTTGAATACCGATGTCGTCCCTATCATATGTGTCAGTAAAGTAATTATTACCTTACTTTCCCGTACTATATGCATTTAATGCTGTTACTTTCCCGATCTTACGTGTCAGCCGTGCAGAAATTCGCTCAGTCTGTCACTTCCGTCCCGTTCCACTACTTCGTTATGGCTCTGATTGCATGCTTCTCATCCTTCTTTAATTTCACTGTTTCTTTCTTAATCGTTTTACACGTGTCGCTCCTACTTTATTTCCTAACACCCATCACATAGATGTGGTTATGGGATAACCTAGTGGTATGTAAAAATACTTAAATATCCTTTCACTAATAAAAAAAATTGGGAAAACTTTCATAACCGGTAGGTTAAAAAAAAATTGCCTACCGATTATGCATGTTAAGAATG
>JAJJMC010013954.1:88351-128326 GCA_023531435.1 Papaver californicum | reverse complement strand
AAATTGCCTACCGATTATGCATGTTAAGAATGTTGAAATTTTGAAAATTTTGCGATTTCCAATTTGGGGCAACTTTCATAATCGGTAGGTTAAAAAAAATTGCCTACCGAATATGCATGTTAAGAATGTTGAAATTTTGAAATTTTTTGCGATTTCCAATTTAGGGCAACTTTCATAATCGGTAGGTTAAAAAAAAATTGCCTATCGATTATGCATGTTAAGAATGTTGAAATTTTGAAAAAATTTGCGATTTCCAATCTGGGGCAACTTTCATAATTGGTAGGTTAAAAAAAATTGGCCTACCGATTACGGTGGAATCGGTAGATATATTACACCATTATCTACCGATTATGATACGTCCGAATTAAATGCATGCAAAAAATGATTTTTTTTTGTTAACGATCACAAAACATTGCATTAATATTTGTGTATATATTTATGTTCAAAATATATATTCAAAATCAACTATTCACCATCCGAGTTCAAATCAATTGCGTCCTTTCCTAAGCTTGTTAAACGATCCCAATGCTTCATGTTGGACTCGTATTGCTTCAACCACTCCTTACAATGGTTAGTTGGGAAGTAATCCAACCACCGACTCAATGGAGGTAATGGACAATCATCCGTTAAACTTAAACCGATAAAATGATTGCCATTAACCCATGCCATAATGATTCGTCTATCCTTGACCAACTCATCACACATCGTCCTTGTGGGTGTAAATGTGACACTCACTCCTAATGAAGGAGGACAGAAAAAATGTACCACGAAGTTCAATAAATCCGCTAAAAAATACCCACATATCGGCACTACCATCCAATACCCGGATCCGATTGTCTCCAATCCGTTTCGGTATTTTACACGAGTATATAACTCTTTGAACTCTTGTTCTCTGCCATGTCTATCTCCTTCTCTCATCATTTCAATATAAAATTATTTATCCTCCAATAATTGTGCGGCCATCTTATTTCTTAAATATTGTCATTGAGTGATATTCTCGGTAACCGCCTCACTAAAGTCTCCTATTTGTTCCGAAGCAACGTGGAAACCACAATTGTCATCCCCATCGACATCGTTGGTGGAAAAAACAAATGGTATAATGAGTAGAGGAAGTTGTTCCAAATACTCATCGTGCATAGGTTGGGTTTGACTTAGTTGGGAAGGAGACGTAGAGACCTTAGCTTTGACTTGTCGTGAGCTTGGTACACCTTGATCCTTCCTTGGACGACCCATTTTCGCTGGAGCCGGCAAATCTTCATACTCAGCTTTAATATGTTCATGCCTAGAAAGGTCACGATGACTAGATAACCATTCCTTCAACTCTTTTCTTTGAATTGACCTTGACTTTTTGGTATTCGGACTACCCATCGTCTTTCCTTTCATTGGTTCTTGAACAACCTTTAGATAGGGGTGAAGGGCTTCCTCTAAATAGTGCACTAATATTTGTTTTTGTGCCCCATTTGACGTAGAGTAACGCTCGAGTATTCGTGCAAATATTTCCGTCTCCACGAACGACGCACCATCAACCGCCGGGGTGCTTGGAGTGAAAGTTAATTGCTTCCAAAAGGGATAAATATCATTAATGTCAATCACTTCAATATACCTTCCAAGCATATGACGACACGGGAGTCCAATACCTATCATCGTCTTGTAGTTGCAAACCGTAGTCTCATCATCGTGATCTCTGTACAACTCCAATTGTTTTATCATGAAATTTATTGCCCACCAAGAAACTTTGTAAACTATACCCCTTAGAAGATTTTTATGTTTTAAATGTGCCAAAGGGAATCTAAGCCGACTTTTTCCCATTGAACCGTAAATCTTAGTGAGGACACGATTGGTGAACTCATGGATTGCTTCTTGGACCGTCACGACCCCATTTTGGCTACCGACTAGTATTTTCTTTAATCGGCCATGAGACCCCTCTGCAATGCTTGTTTCCTCGTTCTTGAAGTTCCACATTCATATGTCCATGCAAACACAAAATTATCCTTATGCGGTCCCAACCATTGTTTTTTGTAATACTTAACTGGTTTGGGATAGTTCTTGCCCCATTCATCCTCAAAGTTCTTCAAGTTGTATTCATAAACTTCCTCCGTCATCGACCAAACTATCTTATCCCATTCTTTTAGAAATAAAGACCACTTTATTCTATCCTCGACCCACTTTTCATCGGCCAATCTTTTCTCTTCTTCTCGTTCTTCCACGATTAGTTTACTAATACATTCATCCTCTACCTTCGACTTCTTGGTACCTTTGTTTTGTTTTTTAGCTTGGATATGATGTCTGCAATTGGATTTAATGTTGCATTGAATGTGCCACGTACAAAACAAATTCTGGGCTTCCGGAAACACTACATTAATTGCATTCATCAAGGCTTGACCGTTATCCGTTACAATAACCCTTGGAAAATGCTCGCCATTATAAATTGACCTTAATGTTTGCAACATCCAAATGAAACTCACATCGTTCTCACCATCCATTAAACCCCAAGCCACCGTAAATGTGAATTTGTCCGAAGTGTGGCAAACGATGTTCAACAAAAGCATGTTGTACCTGTTTGTCTTGTAAGTAGCATCTATCAAAAAAAATTATATGAAAGCATTGAGCCAATTGGATCATCTTCGGATGTGCCAAGAAAATACGAATCACCTTACCATCCCTTTCTTCTTTTCTCAACGTGTAATTGTGTTTCTCGGCTAACCAGTCTGATTGTTACATAACCATTCGACCATCCCATTCCGTCCTTTTGATCGTTGCTAGCGCCAAATAAATTATAGACAAAGAAGAGAAGTTGTTGGGGTCGTCCGCCTTTATCTTAGATAGGATTACACTCGCTTTCATTACGGTCCTCATAGACTTCACTATCTCCATTTCCTTTGGTTTTAACTTGGCAACCATTATGTGCCCAACAAGACTTTCCGGATCCTTGTGGTTGTGACGACCATTAGCAACTCTAAACATTTTCCATACTTTTCCTTTCTTACCTTCGGGCTTATGGAAGATAATCTTTAATGGGCATCCAATCTTCTTTGAATTACCTCGGTATATCCTCTCCGTCTTCTTTACGTATTTATGATTCTTTCCAATGTGACTCTTTCGCTCGCCACCTCTCTCACAAATCATTTCAAATCGATCAATTTTCACGTAATTGTTCTGAACTACAACGCACATCTTCTCTTTTGCCTTGTTGATAATCCATTCCTTTGCCTCCGCCTTACTTCCAAATGTCTTAATGCGCATATAACAAAACAAATATCATAATCCTAACCATATAACATACATTCTTAGAACAAGTTAAGAGTGGGTAGGTAGCGTTCCAAATTATTTGCATAATGTAGGGAAGTATCAGGACCCTCGTATGAAACATGATTAACCCATTCAATAATCTACGTAAAATAGCAATGAGTTAGACAATGATAATTGGTAGTTAATTATGTTCGCTTACTACCGATTACCAATAATCGGTAGTTAATAATATCCCTGTGCTACCGATTATCAACAATCGGTAGATAATATGTATTCTTAAACTACCGATTATAGAAAGAAATCAAGTCATGTTCTGTACACGAAAACATATATAATCGGAGGTTTAGTTTGTTACAACACTATCGATTATAATACAATCGGTAGGTAACTATATGCCATTAACTACCGATTATAAAGTTTGCAAAATAAAAAATTTGTAGGTTTGGAGAAATTCAGTTTTGGAGCGACTAACATAATCGGTAGATAATATATATTCCTAAACTACCGATTATAAAAAGAAATCAAGTCATGTTCTGTACACAAAAACAAATATAATCGGAGGTTTAGTGTGTTACACCACTACCGATTATATTACAATCGGTAGGTAACTATATGCCATTAACTACAGATTATAAAGTTTGTAAGATAAAAAATTTGTAGGTTCAATTTTGGGACGACTAACATAATCGGTAGATAATAAGTTCTCCTAAACTATCGATTATAAAAACAAATCAAGTCATGTTCTGTACACAAAAACAGATATAATCGGAGGTTTAGTGTTTTACACCACTAGCGATTATATACAATCGGTAGGTAACTATATGCCATTAACTACGATTATAAAGTTTGTAAAATAAAAAATTTGTAGGTTCAATTTTGGGGCGACTAACATAATCGGTAGATAATAAGTTCTCCTAAACTACCGATTATGCAAACAGAAATTCAAAAAAATTCAATTTGGGGCGACTAACATAATCGGTAGTCAATAAGCATTCCTAAACTAACGATTATGCAAAAAAGAAATTCAACAAAAATTCAATTTGGGGATTTGTATAATCGGTAGTAACTAATCTTCAGGAGACTACCGATTATGCTTAATTTTGGTCCAGGAAGTATAATCGGTAGTTTATGGTACTCCTTAAACTACCGATTATGGGACGTCCATGGCATTAATGCAAAAATGAATTTTCTTTGTTGCCGACCACATACAAACGCATACAAATTGGGTTTTGAACTTCTTAACACAATACCTGATTGTTTGATGCATTATTATCTTCATTTTAATGTGATTCATCGTCTAGGTTTTCTTCCACACCAAAATTTGGATCATCCAACAAATATCCCAAATCGTCATATCTAAACGTATTTGAACCTTCAACATTATGTTCTTCATGTTCAATCTCACCTTCTTCCTCATACTCATCCATGTTTGTGATTGAATTAGGTAAAATCTGATTTCCCCAAACTTCTTCTTCTTCTTCTTCTTCTTCTTCTTCTTCTTCTTCTTCCTCTCTAACACACTCTCTATTTCTATTCTAAAACTAAAACTCAAATTCATCATCCAACACTAACTATAACAGACTTAATTAACTAATTAATCAAAATTAACACTAATTAAACAAGAGCAGATTAGCCATTAAAGAAAATATATGGATAAGGGGTGTATTGATATTACTTCATAATGACCTTATTTTGTTTTATTAATCGCCCCAAATTAGTTTTTGGTCGCCCTCAAATTGGCTAGGTTTAATTAGGTGTCCCAAGTCATGTACGGTGATTATCAGACCAGAATTTTTATGATGTGGACTGTAAGTGCTATTACTTAGTGAAAAGCCATATGTTTTTTTTTTTTCATGATGTTAGATCATTATTACAATATTATACTTCCTATACTATGAGGAATAGGAGTTATAAGGTATTATCTCTCTCGTGGTATAAAGATATACAAAATTATGGTTACAAAGGCCATTTATTTATTTTCAGTATCATTTATTTTTTATTAGACTGATAACTGTAATCATAGTTGTTTCAACCTGGAATGTGATGGTTTTGTGTACACATCCTCAGATATCGCCTTGGTAGCAATTTCACAGAAATGTCCACTTTCAACGGTGACCAAAAATGTGCCACCTTCAGTATACACAAGGTAAGAAAGTGGAAGTAATCAATGTCTCGCTTGCATAGTTTTGCCAACCTTACTCTAAAAATTGATATTGAATAATTTTACAGGATCAAAATAGTAAAAATTGGTGGGGTACAAGTACAAGGTATTCCCACTGGATACTATCCAAGTTCTCTGCTCACCCAATTATCAAAGACAACAACACATATTGATTTCGGTAGGGAAATCGTTAATAAGAAATCTAAAGGACGACATACTAAGACTCAAATGGGTAGTGATCATTTCTTTTCAGAAGAAGGCTTTGGAATATCTAGTTTTTTTTAATCATGTTCAAGTAATCCTTGAAAATAATAAAGCAAAAGACCCCGAAGATGTTGTGCCTACCATATCGAATCTAAAATGCTATTATTTGAAAATAGACTAAGGACATACAAATGGTTATGGTTTTTCATATGAAGGTTGATGGAGGGAGATTTATGGAAAGTAAATATATTATTTTATTATTATTACTTATTATTTTATTAATGTTATTTTTAGTAGAAAATAAGAGTAATTTTGGAAGAGTTTAAAAGTTTACTTTAGGAGTTTTAATAAGTTATGAAAGTTGTCTAAAGGTAGTAGATAAGTTTTTAGGTTTTTGATAAGTTTAGGGTTTGTTTAGTAGGAGTTATCTATATAAGGAGCTCCAAAAATAAAAATTAGGAGAGTTTTTGATTAATTAAAATTATTTTATTTTCATTAAACTTGTTGAGTTTATTGATTTTGATTTTTATTCATAGTTGGGTTTACCCTGAAGTCTGAATACTAATCTCATATCTATAGTCGTTATTCGTAGTGAATTAACGAAGTCTAGATAAACCGCTAGATGTTAGGATATCTCTTTCAAGATCAACTAACTTCTATCAATTTCTACCATTCTACCGGTTACTTTTCAATAATTCTATTCCGCTACGATTATTATCATCTTTACACGCTTCCGATCTGCATCAGTTGGTATCAGAGCAAAGTTTGATTCTAGGGTTAATAAGATGTTACTAAAACGAGTATTCAGGGTTAGTAAATTGTCACCAAGACGAGATCCGAGAAGATGTGAATATCTGATCAAATCAAAAAAGGAGATTCTGGAAGTGATAGAATATTATTTGAAGAAGTCACTAAAATCTCGATCTAAACCATGCTCGCCTATAGAAGAAAATAATAGTGCAGATAACGACGTTGAAGACTTGTTTTGTCGTCATGACAATGATACACAAAATCAAGTTATTATTGAGAGATATACAACTCCGATCTTTGATAAATATCCCGATGATGAGGAGGATATGAAATTTTCTTCTCAAAAAGGCGAAGAACATCCTGTTTCTGACAAAGAAAAACAGTCTCAAGAAGTTTCACATGATTTAATGGAGTTTCATGGTGAGTCATCTAATCCTGATAAAATTATTGATTTAGAAATTCATGATATTGATGAGTTGTCTTTGCCTGAGAGTAAGCTAGTTGTTGATTATTCTGTTACACAAATTGTCTCTCATATCTACCTTAACAAGAGAGAATTTTTTGAATCAACTTACGAAGATCCGTTTTGGGCTTCCATCATACCTCATGCTTATATACGGTGCATAAATTATTTTTTTACAACATCAATTCATGTGTATGAAGATTGTCATCAACGAGTTACACATGCAGAACATGGTACCGGCAAGATTCGAGAAAGAATCTTCTCTAACACCGGTAGAATGATGGAGGAAGATTTATGAAAAATAAATCCATTATTATTATTTGTATTTTATTAATGTTATTTTTAGTAGAAAATAAGGGTAATTTTAGAAGAGTTTAAAAGTTTACTTTACAAGTTTTAATAAGTTAGGAAAGTTGCCTAAAGGTAGTAGATAAGTTTTTAGGTTTTTAATAAGTTTAGGGTTTGTTTAGTAGGAGTTATCTATATAAGGAGCTCCAAAAACGAAAATTATGAGAGTTTTTGATTAATTAAAATTATTTTATTTTCATTAAACTTGTTGAGTTTATTGATCTTGATTTTTATTCATAGTTGGTTTACCCTGAAGTATGAATACTAATCTCATATCTATAGTCTTTATTCGTAGTGAATTAACGAAGTCTAGATAAACCCCTAGATGTTAGGATATCTCTTTCAAGATCAACTAACTTCTATCAATTTCTACCCATTCTACCGGTTACTTTTCAAATAATTCTATTCTGCAGCGATTATTATCATCTTTACACGCTTCCGATCTGCATCAGTTGGTATCAGAGCATGATATTCGTAGTGAATCAACTTCTCGATTTCAGAGCACGATCTGCGGTTATTCGTAGTGAATCAACTTCTATCCATTTTATCGGTTACTTTTCGATTATACTCCATTGTAAAAATTTATCATATTTTAACTCTTCCGATCTGCATCAGAGGTCCTGGTTACAATGATAATTGTCAATAATAAGAACATGATACGTACTTGTGCAAACTTCAATTTATCCCTCACTTTTCACTTTATTGTTTTTACCTTAAAACAATCTCTAATATATTATTGTTCATATTTATTCCTTTGATACTCAGGGCTAGAGCCTACTTCCATCCAAGGAGATATTTATCTTGGTTATATCATGTTGACATCTTGATTTTATCAATTATATAACTTTGGTAAGTTAGTGACAAACATATTAAAGTTACGGTTGTCATTTACTAACTTTGGAAGAGATTAATATTTGATAATATTTTCATTTGCTATACTTATCATTTGTATGTGTGTGCTTTTCTTTCCCAGAAGACTGCGCACATAACTCTAGTTTACTTATTTAGCAAATTACATGGACTTACATCTAGCTAAATATGGTAGTAATCCTAGTGGGATATCTAAAGTATTAACTATTGTGGTATATATTCTACATTTTATTTATGAGTTGCAATATACTTGTCTTAATTGCGAATGAGTTACTTGTGTAAATACAATCCAAGAATATCAAGATTCAAGATATTACTATTTTCAGAAATTAGCATTAATTTTGGAAATAGGATATCTTGTTACCAAACAAGCCTTCGTCTTGACACTATAAATAGTGGAATCTTGTATTCTTATAAACTCATTCAAGAATGCACCAATTTGTGTGGAAGTTATTTTCAGGAGAAACACGATTAACTTTTTTAAAGCCTTATTTAGGATCAAGACATGCTATAAGTATCATTGGTGAGAAACTAGATTTGTTATCTAGTTTTTCTTTAATTGTACTTGTGACTAACATGTATCTATCTTGTAGATAAGTTCTTGATATTATGTGGTCCTTCTCTTCTACAATAAGGTCACTCAAGAACTTGATGATTATCGGGCTATACAAACTCAAGTAATCCAAAATTTGTGGATTGATATATTGATTTTCCGACGTTAACAATCTCCGTTCTGTGTGACAATCAATAAAGGAATCAAGTTGTTTTGGCAGATGTTACATATATTGAATATCTCAAAAATTAAAGACTTTGATACAGGGATCTCGGTTTGATTACCAACTTAACTTGATTGACTGTGACAACAAGGTACGTAGTTTACTTTTCTAAACATAAACCTTGTGGATCAAGTTGTTTACTTCCATAAACATAAATCTTGATTTCCTCTCAAGAATTTAAAAGGAGAACTTCAATTGATTATTAGCCAACAGTGATCTTCGTATATGGATTAAGATCTCGTATTTATTTTTTCCCTAAACCCCAAGTTTAGTTAACTTTTTAGTTTTAGGTACTGGTGGTTGTGATGGAGCTGGTGGAGATGTGTTAACAGCGGTGGTGGATATGGTGATGGTATACAAGAAGAAGACGATGGGGTGGAGATTATGAAATTGGAAAGTACGAATTTTTTCTCTATGTTTTTGATATAAATGTTTTAATCATCACTTATTCAGATATTCTTATATGAAATGTTGTTCTTAAATTCTAACAATGGAGGCGGAAAATAAGAGAAGGAGATAATAAGTTATGGTTAGGTGTTAGGAATGTGAAGGGTATGATAGTAATTAGTAAATTCCTCTAATAATTTTATTTTTTTTCTTTATTAAATTTTAAACATAAGTCAATTTTTAATATAGTCGATGTAAGTCTACGTTATTTTTAAATATCAACCCCTAAGCTGTATTAGACCAAATACTAAAATTTGATAAAATATAAATGCTGAACGTTAATTAACCCACTAAAAGATCTCGGGAATAGGAACAATGTGTCTGTTGTTTCGTACTCGAAGACATGGAAGGAATATAAGATTTCTCTAGAAAGTTGTACAGACGTGGTTAAAATTTTTGTTCAATTATTACTCTGGCAATATTGAAGTTTTAAAGTCTAGATACACTATCATTGAATTTTAACTGAGGTTTACAAAATTAAGCATTACAATCAAACAATTGATGTATTTGGCGTGGTTAAACAAGCGCCCCACCCTTGACAAACTCGGTGAATACCAAAGCAACCAAACCTAACATGGCAAATCTACCATTCCATAACTCGGCCTTAGATGTCATTACCCCATCTGATTTGGATTCAACGCTGATACCTTTAGACAATGGTATCAGGGAAGCCAAAGATAGCACAACACTGGTCCCAATAAACCATGGAACGCCTCCATCGGTCAATTGTGCTGCAACGTCAGTACCTCTAGCAAGCTCAACTCCCATAGCAGCAACAAAGCCTATCATGGCAAGTCTGCCATTAATCCTCTCTGGTGCTGGGCCACTGAATGCTAATAAATCTGTGAATTTCGTGCTCATCTTCTGTACCATCAAATGAAACACTTTATCATTAGTTCCTTAACCAGTAATAATTAATCACCAAACTAGAGTGTAATTAACATGACCGGCGCAACAAACCTTAGGTACAGCCTGTGGTGGTGGAAAAGTAGGAGTTGCAATTGGAGCTTGAGCTGCTGCAGGTGGTGGAATAGTACTATTATTGGCTGTCATGGGTGTTGATGATGGTTGATGTTTTTCCTCGGCCATGCAGCGGACTCTATAGCTAGCATTTCTTCGTGTTTGGCTTTGAAGACCGGTGACATAGTTAGACAAGATTGAGTGATAAACAGATGATGATGCTGAAGCAACAGCCATTACTTAAAGAGTTAATATATAATAGAACTTGGAAGCTTAGATTAACTCAAGAAGCAGGTGCTTCAGAGCTGAGAGTGATACTGGATAGCTAGTGTTGTATAAGGGATGAGCAAGCTAGTTTGATGATGGAATAAAAGGCCCAAGGGAGTATATATAGATGGGATTCGTAGTTGAGAGAGGGAGGGAGTTATTGGTTGGTAAAAGACCACGTGAACTAATACTTGTTGGAACCGTTAATTCACTGACACATGAAAGTCTTTACATTCATGGTATGGAAGTGAACGACGTGGGTGAAATATGAACCGGTAGTAGTAAATAATCGAAGGAACTCCACCTTTAATTTGGAAGGGAGGTTTCAGCTGGATTTTTTTTTTTTGAAAATAACCGATATATTAACAAAGAGAGCATTGCAAAGTTAAATGGGTAAATCCTGAGATAACATCCGGAGGAAAAAGTACCAATTCTTTACTTACACAGCCTTTTCTAGCATACTTAGCTAAAACATCTGTCGCACGATTTTTGTTTCAATTAATATATATACATGTTGTTTTTTGGAAACTCTGAAACCCTAATTTACAATCATTTACAATGGAAAACTTAGTCCAAGGCATATTATTAGTTGCTCCGTTAGCCGCTCTGACAAGCGTAATGTTATCGGAGAGAAACAAAAAAATTTCCAGCTTTTGTTGTGTAGCCCAGTTAACTGCTGCCAGTAGAGCTTTAGATTCCGCTTCTATTACTGAGCCTGCATTGTCGATCCAGCATTTGGCTGCTCCAAAATCACCGGATGGCTTGTACCAGATGAAGCTACAACCTACACACAAAATATTTACCAACAGAAGCATCAATATACATTATATGACAATCAGTATTGACGGCAAGCATCTCCCTAGTAAAATGAAACTCCTTGGAACAATTAGATATGGATATGGTATGTTGAGCACAGTTTTTGTACAATGCTTGAGTCTGATTCACAGATGCTAGCAGCATCTTTATACTATGTATAACAAAAAGAGGATTCTGCGGAATATTTTCAATGCTAGCCTTACATCTAGCCCCTCCATATCTGCCAAAATACAATCACATACAATTTATGTATAACTCGCATATCAGGTGATGCTTTAAATTCAAACCAACTTAACATCCAATCATTCAAGCTATTAAAGTTAGCATGATCACTCAGAGCTTGAGGATAAAAACCAAACCAAACTGCTCTTAAAAACGAACAATGCATAAAAAAATGATCAAATGTTTCAGGGGACATACCACAAAGAGGACAGAAAGCATTAGAGGTAATACCTAACAAACCCAAACGAGATTTTAAAGGCAATACGTGATGAAGACATTTCCACAGAAAAATCTTATATTTGGGTAATATATCCATATGCCAAAGTCGCAACCATCTTTTCTGTTGTTGTAAAGAATCCGCACAATGATTTTGTAACAAAGTTTTATAGACAGATTTGGTTGTGAAATTACCTGATGGTGTTAAATGACCACTTAATAGTATCCTTACCAGACAATGGGAGACGAATCTGCATAATTCTGTTCACTTGCGAAGGGGTGAAGAGTTCAACGAGAGCTGATTCGTCCCACTCATGAGCATATTGATCTATTAACTTATCAACAGAATTATAATCCTGTAAATGAAAATCAGAAGGTTTTTCTAACTTTTCAACATATATATGTCCTTCCTCCCTAGACAGCCAATTATCCTGCCATATACTAATTTCCTCACCTGTAGCAATGTCCCAAACATGATATTATTGCACTATTTCTAATCCCTTGAAAATACCTTTCCAAATCCAAGAACTGTGCTTTCTTGGCTTGGAATGTAAAGGGGAATGTTTAGGAAAATACTTAGATTTAAGAACCCTTGTGCATAGATCATTAGGTTGAGTAACTATTCGCCAAGCCAGTTTTGCTAAAAGGGCTAAATTAAACTTCCTAAGATTTTTGAAACCTAAACCTCCATACCTTTAGGGAATGCATAATTTCCTCCACGTTTTTGGGTTAAAACCTTTTTTGGATTGATGGCCCCACCAGTAGCGACGTTGAATACTTTCTAACTGCTGTAACACAGAAATAGGCAAAGGAAAGCAAGACATTTGATAAAAAGCAACATAGTTCAATACAACCCGAATTTAAACAGCCCTAACAGCCCGTGAAACCAACTTTTCTGTCCAACCATCTAATTTTTGTTGCATTCTTGCGATTAAAGGTTGGAAACACAATGTTTTAGACCTATTTAGGAATGACGGAACTCCTAAGTACTTATCAGATAAGCTCATAGGTTTCATTTGCAGGATATTTGTTATATCAATCTGCCTATGTCTTGAAATATTTCTACTAAATGTAATGCCATTCTTAATAGGATTTATGACCTGACCCGAAGCTTTACTAAACCTTAGAAGAATATCCTGAACATACTGCAATTCATAGTTCTTGTCTTTAAGAAAAAAAATCATATCATCATCAAAAAATAAGTGAGAAATAGAAAGACATGTTCTTGTTGGCTTAACACCATGGATTCTTTTTTGAGTTTCAGCTTGAGTTAAAAGTCGAGACAACGCATCCATGCAAAGTATAAACATATATGGGGAAAGACTATCTCCTTGACGTAGTCCTCTAGAAGACGTAAAAGACCTACAAGGCGAACCATTTAACAACAGAGAAATTGTAGACGTACTAATGCAATGAAAAATCATTTTACACCATTGCTCAGCAAAACCTAGGTGCTTTAAAATATCATACACAAAAGACCATTCAATACGGCCGAAGTCCTTGGACATGTCTAGTTAATTGCAATATCATCGACTTGATCTTTCTTTTTTTTCATAGTATCCAACAACTCATGCGCTATGACAATATTATCTTGGATACACTTACCTGGCACAAAAGCTGCCTGATAAGGAAAAATAACTTTAGCCATGATAGCTTTCATTCGATTAACCATTAGCTTAGATAAAATCTTATAAGTAGCATTAACAAGCTAATGGGATGAAAATCATTTGGAGTCGATGGACATTCAATTTTTGGGACTAAGGTTTGATACGTCACATTCAAATTGGGATCAAAAGTATGTGTGTTGAAGATGTCGTGAACTAATTTTATTATATCAGTCTCAACTATTTCCCAAGCATATTTATAAAACCCAATCTGAAAACCATCATGCCCAAATGCTTTCCAAAATGATATTTAGGCTATGGTATTCTTAATTTCCTCAACAGTAGGTATTTTTAAAATACTTTCGTTATCCTCAGCAGAAATACAAGAAATAAGCAGATTCAAAAAATCCATATCAACAATAGGATTAGTAGAAGTAGTGATATGCTAAAAATGACAATTCAAAAAGGGTTCAATTTCACTCCTAGTTTTACATCAGATACCAATAGAGTTTTGTAAAGATGCTATATGGTTTCTTCTTCGCCTAAAATTAGCACGAGCATGAAAATATTTAGTTTTACGATCATCATAAGCAAAATAGTTTTACGATCACCCTAGATATCTGTCTAGCATATTGATTATCTAGATTGTACCATTTAAAAAGTTTAATTTTCAGTTGAGCATATTGAGGAGTCAATTCAGCAGTAGAGGAGTCAATTCAGCAGTAGGATTATTAGATAACATACATTGGAGTTGAGATTTAATACAACAAATATATTTGTTAATGCTACCAAAAGCTGCAGAACTCCATTGAGATAACGCTTCCTGAGTGATAGCTAGTTTATGATTCATACTAGACATATGGGGATGGCAAATAGAAGTATTCCAATCATTAGCAATGACTTTTTTACATTCAGGATGACCAAGCCAATATTCAAACACTCTAAATGGTCTACAACATCTAGATGATTCAGGACTAGTCACTAGTAAAACAGGCATATGATCAGACCCAACAAATAATAAATTATGTAACTGAGCTGAGGGAAATGAATTATGCCAAGAATTATTAGCTAAAGCCCGATCTAGGCGAGCTCTAATTGAAGTATTTCCCTTTCTATGGTTAGACCAGGTGTAAAGATCTCCTGACCAAACCACATCACTGAGTCCTAAGTTACTAATAATCCGAGATGCAAGCAAATGCTTCCTAGAGTGCGAGGTAGTACCACCTAATTTCTCTGATGCAGATAAGGTAGTATTTAGGTCTCCAATCAGAATCTAATGCAAAGCATATGCAAAAGATAACTCCTGAACTGTATTCCATTGAACTACTTTCTCATGATCCTTTATCTCACCATACATATATGTTAATAGCCAATTACCTATGGATGTATCGGTGCACAACATAAAAGAAACAAAATTTTTAGATTCTTTGGTTATTTCTACATGAAAACTGATGCAGATGAGCAAGTTATAGCCTATTTGAAAGCTAAAGACCCGAGTGTCGTAATTTAGTTCAAGAGGGGTCTATTTTGATTGGAAACGGGCCAACGATCAAGACATGCGACTTTGTCGCATGGTCTTCAGATTTTAGCCAAATTCCATCATTTAAGGCTTCAAACAGGCGTGTTTGTTATTTTAGGAAAGATTTTATTTTGTTAATAACTTCTTCGTTAGGAGTTCGTTTGGGTCGCCGTTTGCGGTAAATAGTTTTATTTTATGTGTACTTTTATTATTTTTGGTCGATCAAAATTTGCTAAAAATAGCAAATTAGGGTTTGAGTCGGTTTAGGGGTTTTTTCATCCTTTCTTGACTAGCAAGTTAGGGTTTTTCCCCAAGTCTATAAAAGAGTCCTCCATATATTTTTTTAAGAAGTTGATTTGATTAATAAGAATTATTTTTGTAAACTTGTTCAATTTTAATTGATTATTATTTAAAGTCGGGAAACCGAAGTCTAAATAATTATCGTTGTTCATAGTCGATATTCCTAGGAATATTTGAAGTATGAACAAAGCCTCACTTTTCTTTCTTTTATTTATTATCCACTGCATCAGTTGGTATCAGAGCAAAGTCGATTCTAGGGTTGATAAGATGCCACCAAGAGTAGCAATCGGTCAGGGTCGAGATCGAGGTCGAGGTTGAGGAGGAGGTCCAGAAGGCTTCATCCATGGAGATCTAAACATTGAAGACGTCCAAGATTTGTTGGGTCGGTATAACCTTTGGCAGGAAGAAGAAGATGATAACCTCAACCCTTTTGCTAGTGGGCATCGCGAAGGTAGAATAAATCAACGAGAGGATTCTTATCGCTGGAAGGAAGGAATAAAAGTAGAGATCCCAGAATTTCTTGGTGGTTTGGAACCGGAAGAGTTCCTCTCCTGGGTGAATACGGTTGAGGAAGTATTGGAATTCAAAGAAGTACCAAATAACAAACGAGTTTCGTTGGTGGCGATTATGTTTCGTGGAAGGGCTAATTCGTGGTGGCAACAACACAAGCTGATACGCAGTCGTAAGGGAAAACAAAAGTTAGTATCATGGGAGAAGTTGAAGAAACACATGAGAACAAAGTTTTTTACCACATAACTACATTGGATTGATGTACCAGCCACTGCAAAATCTGCGCAAGGGAGTACGTTCTATAGACGATTACACCAAAGAGTTTTACCGACTTCTTACTCTTAACAACTTGTCAGAGTCAGATGAGAAAAAAGTCGCTCGCTATATAGATGGTCTCCCTCAACAATATCAGGATATACTCCACATGTTTGATTGCTGCTCTATTTCGGATGCACATCATAGAGCAAGGCATACCGAGAAACAAGTAGGCGTAGAAGCTTAAACTGGGGTACCAATGTGGCAGCATCTCCAACAAGTAACTGTAGTACTTCAACACCTAGTACTGCTAGTAAACTTAATTCTTCGTCAACACCAAATAAAACCCCAGTTACCACTTTTGGAGGTAGGTGTAATATGTGCGGAAAATTTGGGCACAAAGCCAGTGACTGTCAAAAAGCAGAACGAGTGAACAAGGTATTTTTCACTAAAAACGACCGTGAAGAAGATAACTGGGTTACTGATTATGAAGAGGATCATGAAGATGATTCTGAACCTGTCGATGAAGTAGTAGTTGTTGGAGATAAAGGAGTGAACTTTGCAGTAAGAAGAAGTTGTCTCACTCCACATAAAGATGAGGGCGACAGCTGGTTGCGTAACAATATATTCCATTCGACATGTACGATCGAAGGAGAAGTTTTTCGTCTAGTTATTGATCCTGGAAGTTGCGAGAATATTGTTGATGGAGAGGTCATGAAACGATTCAAGCTGGAAACCAAGGCACATCCACATCCATACAAGCTTTCTTGGATTAAGAAAGGGAATGAGGTAAAAGTAAACAAACGTTGCTTGATTTCTTTTTCAATTGGTAACAAATATAAAGATAAAATATGGTGTGACGTTACTAGTATGGATGCTTATCACTTGTTGTTGGGTTGTCCTTGAGAGTTTGACAAGGAAAGTAGTCATGACGGGTATAAGAATACCTATAGTTTTTTATGGAACGACGTACGTATAATACTTGTACCCAGTAAAGAGATTGCACCTACACCATCTACTGGAGAAACTACCAATCTCTTGTCGTTTAAGCAGTTTGAAGATGAGTTAGAAGATTCAGGTGAATTGTATGTGTTGATTGGCAAAGAAGAACAACAGGATGAAAGTAGTATCCCCATTGCAGCTCAACCTTTAATTAAGGAATTTATGGATGTTATTCCTAATAAGTTGTCGGACGATCTACCACCTCTCTGGGATATACTATATCATATTGATCTCGTTCCTGGATCAAACTTGCCAAATAAAGCGCATTACAGAATGATTCCTAAGGAGCATGAAGAACTTCGTCGTCAAGTGAAAGATTTGCTACAGAAATGATTGATCCGACAGAGTCTAAGTCCTTGTAAAGTACCAGTCTTGCTGATTCCAAAGAAAGATGGAACGTGGAGAATGTGTGTTAACAGTCGAGCCATCAACAAAATCACAGTCAAATACCGTTTTCCAATTACCATATTGGATGACTCGTTAGATCATTTGTGTGGAGCGAATGTGTTTAGCAAACTCGACTTGAAGAGTGGGTACCATCAGATCAGAATTCGTGAAGGTGATGAGTGGAAGATTGCTAACTCGAGAAGGATTATATGAGTGGCTGGTTATGCCATTCGGGTTGACCAATGCGCCAATTATATTCATGCATATCATGAATTAAATACTCAGACCCTTTATCGGTACTTTCGTTGTTTATTTCGATGATATTCTTCTCTATATTGCTAACATTGACTTGCATGTTCAACATCTTCGAGAAGTGATCTCGGTTCTACGTAGGGAGAAATTATTTGTGGCTATCAAAAAGTGTTCATTCATGGCAGAGCGAGTTATATTTCTCGGTTATGTCGTCACCAAGGATGGAATCAAGTTAGATGAGTCCAAGGTTGAAGCTGTTAGAAATTGGACTACACCTACTACATTACACGAGGTAAGAAGTTTCCATGGTTTCGCTTCTTTTTACCGGCGCTTTATTCCCCACTTCAGCACCATTATGGCACCCATTACTGAATGCATGAAAGGAGTAAAGTTTTCATGGTCTAAGGAAGCTGAAGAAGCCTTTGAAACTGTCAAGAAAAAGCTGATAACTGCACCATTGTTGGTGTTACCTGATTTCAGCAAGCCGTTTGAACTACATTGTGATACATCAAAGGTGGTAATTGGAGCTGTTTTGAGTCAGGAAGGACGACTTGTAGCGTATTTCAGTGAAAATTTGAATGGTGCTAAGCTCAACTATAGTACTTATGATGTGGAGTTTTATGTTATAGTTCAAGCCTTGAAGCATTGGCGTCACTATCTAATTCATAACTAGATCATTATGTTTTCTGATCATGATTCTTTGAAGCACATCAACAGTCAAGATAAGCTTTTTTCTAGACATGGTAAGTGGGCGGTTATTTGCAAGAGTTCACTTTTGTACTAAAGCACAAAGCTGGGTCACAGAATCAAGTTGTTGATGCCTTAAACCGAAGGAGTATGATACTCAACACCATGCGAACTGAGGTAATTGATGTTGTTTTAAAAGTGGTAAATAAAGTGTTCGATTCTCGAACTTGTGAAGGTAATGATTTTAGAAAATAATGAACTTAATCTAATTAAATAAAAATCAGGAAAATAAACTAGAGATGATATATGGAAAGTATGGGTAAACCAGGAATCAAGATTCAGTTATTTCTAACAATTTACGTGATTAATCATGCAATTCTTTTAAATAAATTAAGCTCAAATATTGCCAAAATAAGTTTTATGCAAACAAGCAGAGGTAAATCACAAGCATGGGACATCAAAGGTTGTCAACCCAGCATGACCCATCAAACAAAAACACCACTACTGAATGAAAACCGTTTTTCTATTTCGAAACTATGCAAATTTAACAAGTAAAGAATTGTAAATAATTAATTAAAAATAGACTTACCACATAAAATTGAGAGAAAAACCTCCTCCATCATCCCAGTAAATAAACTTAGCTCATGGTGAAGAAAACTTGCTCAAAAGATCTTTTCATTGCTCAAAAAGTTGATTACAAGGTGAAAGAATAGTGTAACAGCTGAACAGATACGTATATAAATGTCACAGAACAGGGTTCAGCTGTAACAGAAAGGGTTCTAAGCAACAAAGGTTTAAAAGCTAAGGCAACAGGAGCCATTTGAATCAGCAACAGAAATAAATGTTACTTAGTCTTTTTCTTCGGTGATGGTTGGGTGAAGAACATGCCGGCCGGTGCAGCAGCAGTGACCGGCGATGACCGAAAGTGGCCGGAATTCTTCTGAACTAATCTCTAGGGCTGCGTCCCCCTTTTTCTTGGTTTCTCTTGGTTTATATAGGTTGTAGAAACCCTAGAGAGAGTTCTAAACCTAATAGAACTCTCTCAAACCACTCACAAATCCCAATCCTAATTGAAACATGATTCCGGCCACATACATGATTTCCGAGCTGATTTTACGGGATTTTTCTGCTGTTTCTCGATTGTTCTGACTTGTATGGGATATATTCTAACGCGTGGAACAATCTGGAAGCAAAACAATTCGCAAATCACTTGAACAGCGTAAACAGTTGAATCTCCGACGATTCCCGCTGAGTTGGATCGGCGACTCGGCTGAGTTGACTCGCTGGCTCGACTCGCCTGGTTGACTCGGCCGATCCTAGGGTGTCCCTTATCCATTCTTGGGGTGCCAATAACACTTGTCCTTGGGTGCCTTTATCACTTTTTAAGCCAATTTTTCCACAAATCTTTATTCTTCTAATGTACCTACAAAAGCATAAAAACACGTAATATTTGCAAAATCGAATACTAACTTAATTGAAACTAAGGTGCAATTTAGACACTAAAATGTGTCTATCAAATACCCCCAAACTTACTATTTTGCTAGTCCTCGAGCAAACTACTCCAAAAAATAAAGTAAAAATCCTAACTCACTTTCGCAGGAATCGCGACTACATTTAGCATATGCAGCAAGCCGTTAAACCCCTAGGTGTCCCTAGTGGACGAGTTTTGTCTCGTGAGGGTTTACAAGAGGTATACCCACAAAACCTGGATCTAGATTTTAGTAACACGTGAACGATTAAGGATAGACACTAAACAAGCTAGTTAGTTGGCTACTCAATTATTCGGCTATAGGAACCATTACCCTTTATGGGTCCAATCACTGTACACGAGTGTTAACTCAAGCATACTAAAATTCATATCTAAGACAACAGAGTTCTAATCAGACAGTTATCTAACCACCCATCACATGAAAAGACTTAGAAGATGAACGTAGACTGTAGAAGGTCGCAAATGTTGACTGAGGCGAACGATGTGTCCCATATCTGTCTGAAGGTCAGTACCGAGATGAAACCTAGTGTGTCGAGATACTCCCCATTTATTTTCAACGGTTACTACTAACTAAAATATTTACAAGTTCCCATGGATCCTGCATTCCACGCTTGCTTAGACGACGGAGACAGGGAGAACTTGAAAATACCAAATACTATTTTTTTCTCAATTTTTTCTAACTTTTTTCGATTTTTATTTTTATTTTTATTTTTTTATTTTTATTTTATTTTTATTTTTTATTTGACACCTAATACATGTGTGTTCCCATGGATCCTGCATTCCACGCTTGCTTAGGCGACGGAGACAGGGGGACCACACACATAACTCTAAAACACTAACGTATTATTCATGTGGGGCATGATCTCAACACACTAAATGTCATTCCAGTGCTAATTAACATGTCGATGCTAGGACCCACCAATACTCTCAGAGAAACACGAAATTGTAAATAATAAAACAGAACGTGATGTGATGGTGACAACTATCATGTTATTTCTAACACCTGAACTCTGTCTCTTTTATGAATAGACCATCTGGCTGGGCACACCAATCCTTATAGCAAAATGGCTAAGTTTCCATCTACCTAGAGTGGTTAGTGTCACCCTGAATTGTTCACATGCTTCTAAATTCCAAATCTTATTAATCCTAAAAAGTCTCCCAATACTCCCAAACTTAAATTAAACAGTGTCCTCAATGTTTCTAAACACTGCACGAAAAGGAATTAGGGAAAGATATTACCGTGTCGTATGAGCATAAGTTACCTCCTCAAATCATATAACAATAATCGGAACAACTGTGGATCATCTGAATCAAATAGTGTTATCCACAATAGAAGGAAATAGCAGCAAGCTACGAAGATAAACAATCTGAACACACTTTGATCCCTATCTAGGTAAACCACATCGACCAGAGGATGGGTTTTTGGCAACTGAACTTCGACCAGATGATCTTGTACAATGGCAGACGTGCATATGTCAGGTCCCAAGTTAGGGACCTTCCTAAGAGTTAATGGTATAGCACATGGAGAATGATAGTTACCCCCAAACTTAGAGTTTTTAGTATCTCTGGATAGACTAATAACAATTTCCCTCATTTCCGGATCGTCAGATTCTCGAAAATAGTCAATTGCTTCTTCTAAAGTACAATCTGGTGGTGCAGAACCTAACAAAGTGCTCACTTCATTAATAACACTATCATTATCACCATCAATTCGATAGTTGGCTAGGCATTTCTCTAATGAATATTCTAATGGGTCGAGCCTACGCTGCATCTCCCTAGACAGTTTGGATTCCTCCTCTGAATGTATCTGGTGCATACAAACTGTTGGTCTAAGTCCCTTAATATCTGATATGGTTCCTCCTAAGGCTTTCTGATTGTCCTGAAGCACGGTTACTAGCCTATTCTCTTGGTCACTATCCAAATTTGAAGCTACAATCACAGGTAAGGTCTCTGATGGACCTAACTCATCAAACTCTAATCCAAAGTGGGCTAGACATTTTGCTAACGGGTCTTCTATCAAAGTGTTTGGTAATAACTCCTGAACTGGGGTCTCTATCATGTTGACGGTTTCTAAGGTGCGGTCATCTAGCTCAGGTGGTTGATTACTAATGTTGAAGATGTTCATCTCAATAGTCATGTTACCAAAAGACAAGTTCATAACACCGTTACGATAATTAATGATCGCATTAGATGTTGCTAAGAACGGGCAACCTAGTATAACCGGTATATGATTCTCTGGATCAGGCACAAGTCTGGTATCAAGCACAACAAAGTCCACTGGATAAATAAATTTATCCACTTCAATTAAAACATCCTCTATGACACCACGAGGAATTTTCACAGACCTATCAGCTAACTGCAAAGTTATCTGAGTCGGTTTTAAATCGCCTAGTCCTAGATGGAGGTACACATGGTACGGCAGTAAGTTCACACTGGCTCCTAAATCGAGTAAGGCTCTTTCTACCCGGTAGTTTCCTATTGTGCAAGCTATGGTTGGGGAACCTGGGTCTTTGTACTTAAGGGCCGTACTACTCTGTATAATTGAACTTACATGACTAGCTAGAAAAGCTTTCTTATGTACGCTAAGTTTTCGCTTTCGCGTACACATGTCCTTAAGAAACTTTGAATAAGCAGGAATCTGCCTAATTGCATCTAATAATGGAAGGTTGATCGTGACTTTCTTAAAAACTTCCATTATTTCATTAAAATTGGATTCCTTCCTAGTAGGTACTAACAACCTTGGGTATGGGGCTTTAGGCATGAAATCGGTTCTCTGAGGGGTTGCCTCAGGCTCATCAGAGACTTTATCAGTCTCTTCAACTATTGGGTCAGAATGAACTACAGTTTGTTCACTAACGGGCCTAGTTACCTTGTTATCCACTACCTTACCATTCCTAAGGGTACTAATTGCATTCACATGACTGGATGATTTCTCACCAGTCAACATTCCATTGGATCCTCTAGGATTGGGTTCGGGTTGACTAGGGAACCTACCAAGTTCTCTCTCTCTCAGAGCCGTAGTAATGTCACTGACTTGGGTTTGTAAACTAGACACAGCTTTTTCAAGGATTTGGAACCTCTGCTCATACTTTTCGTCATTGCTGGGCTGAGTTGGACCAGCCGAATTCTTATAACTGAAGCCTGGAGGACCTTTAGCATTACTAAACTGACCTTGAGCCTGGCCTTTCGACCAGGAAAGGTTCGGGTGGTTTCTCCAGCCAGGGTTATAAGATTCCAAATACGGGTCGAACGTCCTCTGGTTATCAAATCTAGTGTTATCATAAAGAGCAAAAGACTGCTCTTCGAGTTGGTTGGGCTCTGAACTACTAGCTTGATTCATTTCGACCAGTTCTAGCCTTCTAGATAAGGCTTCTATTTGGGCCTTTGAATCAAAAGATCCTTCTACCCTATGAACATTTCCTCTTCCTAGAAGAATTGTTCTTTTTGGCTCCTTACTTCTCTCCCACTGCTGGGTCTTCTCGGCGATGTCACTCAGAAGTTTCATCGCCTCAGCAGGAGTCTTACTGTCGAACCCTCCGGTTGACAAAGACTCGACCAAGGTTATAGATGCATAGTCCAAACCCTCATAGAGGATCTGAACTAGCCTTAACTCCTCTATTACGTGGTCTGGGCATTGGGAAAATAAGTCATTGAACCTTTCTACATACACATACAGAGACTCTCCCTCTAGCTGGGGAAACGTGCATATTTTCTGCCTAACAGACGAAATTTTGTTCCTAGGGAAGAACTTCTGAATAAAAGAAGAAGTAAGTTGGGCATAGCTTTCAATTGACTGAGGAGCCAAGAGGTATAGCCACGACTTGGCTTTGTCTCTTAGTGAAAAGGGAAATAGTCTAAGTTTAATAGACTCGTCATTCAAGTCTCTAATCCTGATCGTGCTACATATTTCCTCGAATTCCCTAACATGAAAATATGGATTTTCGTTTTCTTTTCCTAAGAATAATGGGAGCATCTGGATGATTCCGGGTTTCAGTTCATAGCTCGCTTCAGTAGCGGCTAACTTGATGCAAGATGGACGTGAGGTCCGGGTCGGATTCAACAAATCCTTCAGAGATGTCATTGCTGACACAGTCTCGGGAGTGACTAGTTCACTCTCAGTTGGCTTCTCAAGGTTAAGGTGAACTACCAGTCTCACTAATTAACCTACCTTGAGGGTCTCTATCCCAAGTTCGCCTTAAGGGCGTTCTTGGTATGCAAAATTAAATCCTAACAAGCAATTAATCAAACACAATCGTGCCCTGACTCAACCAAATCAAACCTAAATCTAGCAAACAACAAGCATGATGGCTCCACTTAGATTGTTTCTAGACCAGCTTCTATTCTTTCAAAAAGCAACTGGTTACAATTTTAGCAAACCTCTTAGAACGATCTGAATTAGATTAAGTCGAAGAGAAACAGGAGAAGCTCAATGGAGCTTTGATACCCCTGTCTCTTTGGCACTTTTCCCTGGGTTACAAGGCGGATCTAATCAACTTAAAATAATCATCCTGAACTTCGAGTTAGGCTGATAAAGTAACCTGTACAGTCCTTTTGAACGATTTTCCAATAAGCTCGATACCCTATAGGTCTCTTTCTAGTCAAGATTTTAGGCTTAGGTTCGCGTAGGTTTCGTTTTCCTAAGGCGGGCAAGAAGGAGACGGTGATGAAATCCGAAACCTTATCTTGTATGGCCAGGCCTTGCCCTTTACTATGCAAAAATTAAAATCCGTATTCAGTCCTCAACATATATGCATACAAAGGCGTCCAGAAAACCCACTGACAGGAGATTCGTGGGTTGGTTGAAGTTTACCTCCCGTATCAAACGGGCGATGAACCGTTGAAGTCGACTCGGGCCACTAATATCCTTTTCAATAGTGTGCGAACCCGAGGGGCCGAGACAATATCGTAATTGTCGTCCTTTCCTACACAGTTTAATCATGCAATTCTTTTAAATAAATTAAGCTCAAATATTGCCAAAATAGGTTTTATGCAAACAAGCAGAGGTAAATCACAAGCATGGGACATCAAAGGTTGTCAACCCAGCATGACCCATCAAGTAAAGAATTGTAAATAATTAATTAAAAATAGACTTACCACATAAAATTGAGAGAAAAACCTCCTCCATCATCCCAGTAAATAAACTTAGCTCATGGTGAAGAAAACTTGCTCAAAAGATCTTTTCATTGCTCAAAAAGTTGATTACAAGGTGAAAGAATAGTGCAACAGCTGAACAGATACGTATATAAATGTCACAGAACAGGGTTCAGCTGTAACAGAAAGGGTTCTAAGCAACAAAGGTTTAAAAGCTAAGGCAACAGGAGCCGTTTGAATCAGCAACAGAAATAAATGTTACTTAGTCTTCTTCTTCGGTGATGGCTGGGTGAAGAACATGCCGGCCGATGCAGCAGCAGTGACCGGCGATGACCGGAAGTGGCCGGAATTCTTCTGAACTAATCTCTAGGGCTGCGTCCCCCTTTTTCTTGGTTTCTCTTGGTTTATATAGGTTGTAGAAACCCTAAAGAGAGTTCTAAACCTAATAGAACTCTCTCAAACCACTCACAAATCCCAATCCTAATTGAAACATGATTCCGGCCACATACATGATTTCCGAGCTGATTTTACCGGATTTTTCTGCTGTTTCTCGATTGTTCTGACTTGTATGGGATATCTTCTAGCGTGTGGAACAATCTGGAAGCAAAACAATTCACAAATCACTTGAACAGCGTACACAGTTGAATCTCCGACGATTCCCGCTGAGTTGGATCGGCGACTCGGCTGAGTTGACTAGCTGGCTCGCTGGCTCGACTCGCCTGGTTGACTCGGCCGATCCTAGGGTGTCCCTTATCCATTCTTGGGGTGCCAATAACACTTGTCCTTGGGTGCCTTTATCACTTTTTGAGCCAATTTTTTCACAAATCTTTATTCTTCTAATGTACCTACAAAAGCATAAAAACACGTAATATTTACAAAATCGAATACTAACTTAATAAAAACTAAGGTGCAATTTAGACACTAAAATGTGTCTATCAGTAATAGATTTTGATTCATATTCTAACTGATCCGAACTTTGCGGAGATTGTGGATGATATCAGTTCAAGCAAACGAATTGATTACCTTATGCATAAAGGTTTTCTCTTCAAAGGTAACCAATTGTGTATTCCTGATTCTAGTCTCCGATTAGAAATTATTAAGGAGTTACATGACGAGGGGAACATGAGAAGGGATAAAACTTTCCAACTTGTTTCGAAGTTATATTACTGGCCAACAGATGTCGAATCTGTCAAGTTTCAAAAGGAAAAACAACTAACGCAGGGTGGTACATGCCATTGAAAGTTCCAAGTCAACCCTGGACAGATTTGAGCATTGATTTCGTATTAGGTTTACCTCGAAATCAGAGGGGACATGATTCAGTATTTCTAGTTGTTGAACGTTTTTCAAAAATGTCCCATTTTATTGTTTGCAAGAAGACTTCTAATGCACTGAAGGTAGCTGAATTATTATTTCGTGAAGTGTATCGTCTACATGGATTGCCATGTTCAATTGTTAGTGATGGAGACACAAGATTCCTTAGTTATTTCTGGAAAACCTTGTGGAAATTAGCTAATACAAGGCTTAACTTCAGTAGTGCATATCATCCTCAAAGTGATGGCCAAACAAAATTTGTGAATCGTTCGCTGGGTGATATACTACGGTGTATGGTTGGAGACAATCCGAAGAGTTGGTATCAAAAACTTTGCCAAAATGAATTTGCATTTAATCGTTCAGTAAACCGTAGTCTGGGTATGAGTCCGTTCGAGGTTGTTTATGGATACAATCCATGAGCACCATTAGATTTAGCACATGTTCCTGATCGGAAAAAAATTGAAGTTCATGCTGAAGAACGTATCCAACAGTTGCAACAAGTTCATAAGTTTGTTGAAGAACAGTTGTTTCGAGCTAATGAGAGGTATAAGGAGGCGGCAGATAAGAAACGCGGAGTTGTGGATTTTGCAGTAGGAGATTTTATATGTGCAATATTGACAAATGATCGTTTTCCAGTTGGCAAGTATAACAAACTGAAGCCGCGCAAGATTGGTCACTTGGAAATTGTCGCGACGATTAATCTTAATGCCTGCAAGTTAAAGCTTCCAAGTCACATCCGGACTTCTGATGTTTTTAATGTCAAACGCTTGGTGCCGTATAATAGTGATAATTCTGATGATGACCAAGAAAATTCGAGGGAGAATTTCTCTCAACCCCGGGAGTATGATGCAGATGAGCAGGCTATAACCTATTTGGAGGCTAAAGACCCGAGTGTCGTAATTTAGCTTAAGAGGGGTCCATTTTGATTGGAAACGGGCCAACGATCAAGACATGCGACTTTAAACAACGTTTGTTATGGGTTATGAAACAATATGATTCCATTCGGTACGTTCACATTTATAGGGCAGTGAATTTTGTTGTTGATGTTATTGCTAAGAGAGCCTGTTCTCTTCAAAATGGTGAAGGAGTGTCTTATGATCATAGGCCTGAGTGCTTACGTTCTATAGAGTATCTGATGTAATTTACTATCGTTTAAAATCGTTTAGAGCTTTATTTTCTCTTTTATGTTATTTGGCTCCATCGAGCTTTTGTAATCTTTTATACACTCTATGATTTTTCATTAATTCATTTTGAGATTTTCCTAAAAAAAAGGTACGAGATAAATTGCTTTCGTCATCGACCCTTGTTTAGGTTTATATTTTTAGCTATTTATTATGCGTGAAGCTCTTCTTTATTATAGGTAGGGCACAACTTTAAATAAAAGGATCATTGACATTTTTATCTATGAAGCCAATTAAAAATTAGAAAATGCATTACGCTCAATTATGATGAGTTAAGACTAAACAAACTTATAGTACCGTCTCTTAGGTAATTAGATCTGGATCAATTTTATACATAATTGAAAGATAAGTTTCATTTAATTTGATTTTAACATAAAAAATAAAACAAAAAGTTCTTCCTATGGAAAGAGCAAAAAAAAAATTGAAGGCTTCTCCAAAAGCAGAAGTCAGAAACAAAATATTTTTGTTTCACGAAAAATTAACATTTTTACTTTTGGTAGTCATTTTGAAATTGTGTACCTAAACTAACTTCTGATTTTTCTGTTTCTAGAAGTCAAATAATAACTTTTGGAATGACATCCAAATATGCTATAAGTTGGCAAGAATCTGAACTCATTACGGTCTACTTCTCTATCCGAAGTGATAATTTATTATGAACATTAATAATAGCCAAGATCGTACAATGATAAAATTATTGAATAGTTATATTAATGGTCCGAGTTCAAAATTTATCAACAATAAAAATCTCATCGAATCAAAAAAAAAAAAAAAAGCAGGCACCAACATCGATCAGAAAAACAAAATAAAAAGACACAAAAATAGACGGAGAAAATGGCTGGGAACCGCTCTCTTATTATCTGAACTAAAATTGAACCTATGATAAGAAGCATTTAAAATTTTAAATGCTTCTCTATCCACTTGTACTTAAATGAGAAAGTATCTCCCTTAGAGGAAATGTACCACGAAGCTCCATATAAATCATGAGTATGTAGAAAATAACTAAGGAAGACTAAACTTGCCGTATAAAAAAACCAAATTTCATAAACCAATAACAATATAGCACACGAATTTTCGACCTCAAGTGATGAACTGCGTCGGCATATACTGAGTTATTTTGTGATTCAATCGATAATCACACCATTATTTGGTCATATATAAATAAAAAATGTCGATCAATATTAATCTTCAGCTGAAGAAGCATCACAAAGAAGATTAAGACCCAACTGTTTAGCCGTTACTTTCACCCTTTCCAGGAGGTTTTTTTCGTCAGTTACAGGTAGGGATCCTTTTATTTTCTAAACCTGCACAACGAATAATATTATTAATTTAATGGATGACGCGATTTAAGAAAAATGTTAGGTAACTGTAAATTAACGTTAATTCAAATTTGTCTACCTGTTCCGTTTTTCATGTGATCTTCTGAAGAAAACAAATATAGTTAATTTTTTGTCGAGTAATAAATTCCAATTTTGGAAAGATCTCGCTGGATTCGTAATTTCATTCCGTAATTTCATTCCCGAATCCCAAAATGCACGAAAATAGTAACATGTATATATAAACAACTTACACGTAAGAAGCTGGAAGATTGCATGTGATGTTGATTGTATTCAGATACGGAAACACTAATAAAATCAAAGCCTTTTAGCATTTCTACGGATCTTTGTACTTGACTCATAGATCCCAATGCTTTGTTGTATACAATCTTCAGCATATATATCTCCGCATCTACTTTCTCAGCTTCCATCTTATATTAAAAAAAAAAAAAAAAAAAAAATTGATGCAGGTTCCTTTAACCATGTCAAAACAAGTACGTAATCTGAATCATTCTTTACTATTTTACCTGAGTGATAGCTGGAAAAATTGCACCGTAGGGTGTTGCTGATGGTCCAAGTATTGTCGACATAATCGGCTGGGGTTGACCTTCAACATTGGCATTAATCACGCTGTTCTCTAATATCACTCCTAGATGGCGATAAGGAGGATGATGGATATCGACATTTGCTGTGAGTGAATCAGGTGACATAGGAGGGGAGTCTATAACGGCATGCCCAGGATCTTCAGTAGCAGCAGCACAAGATATACTATTCCTATCTTCAATTTCGGTTTGTGTCTGGTGAAGTATATCTTGTAGAAAAGCTAGAGCATCAACCAGCACAGATCTCTTATCCATCTGCATTTTCAAATCGTAATTCATTAATCCCTACCTCTTATGTAAATCACTAGAGAAATAGACAAAGAAAAATACCCTGGTTATGCAAGGGACAAGGCCTCTCAAGGTGAACAACTGTTGGTTCAGTCTCTTCCTTCTGTTCCTTTCCGACACTAGATTCTTACTAATAACTGATGAGGATTGATTGTCATCACCAATGTTATATCGTCATCATCAGCATTAGTATTATCGACATCAATAACGGCTTCTTTGGTGAAAATATCGCCTTCAGCGGCTCCTAATGCATCATCTTCTTCTTCCCCGTGATTAACTACTAGTACTTGTTTATCTTTCTTTCTCCTTTTCGGCCGTTTAGCATTAGGTTCCCCTACTTGTTTAATTAACTTCGATCGACGTTCTTGTGGTTCCAGACGCCGATCTTGTACTTGTTGTTCAGGAGTACTGCTATTATTTAATAGTTGATCGTCATTGACAATATTAATTGGTAATACACTATCGTCGATATGGGGTATTACAGGTATTACTGAAGTTGAGGACTGAGGCTGATGATGATCATGACAATTATTATTTGCTTGCTGTTGTAGAGGCCCTGTAACATCCTGGATGTACTGATCAATAAGACAATCATTTTCTTGGAAATAATCATTGACATCTAATAATATATTATCAGACCGGATATCACTATTAGATGGATGATCATCATATATATGTTCTTCACCAAACTCATGATGATCAGGTAAATGTAGTTCCGGGAATTGAGTATACCAATCTGCTTCTAGCTCATGGTCATCAATACCATTACTGAAACTGCTTATCGTCCCGGTAGGCATCATATGATCATCGTTACCCTCACCGGCCAAGATCTCTGCTGCATTATCTGTCGGTACCCCCTCATCCATCAAAAATCCTACCAAATCTTGAAATAGTTCTTCCATATTGTCACTTCAATTACCAAAAGAAAGATACAAATCGAAAAGAAAAAGCTTAGTACTACAATATGTCGCAAAAACACACAAATATGTGATATGACTAGTTTTTTCTCTTTTTAGTTTCTGGGGTTTGCTGATCTACCTTATTTATAGAAAACAAACTGAGCGTATAAAACAAAACTAAGATATAATCAGAATTGTTGCTGGGTCCCAAAATCTCGTGGGTCACGTTGTGGACAACAATCCAAGACGTGTCCAATAAATAGTGGTATTGGTACACCACATCACAGAGGAGTTATATGGTTTCAAGCGTTTTTGTTATTTTAAGAAAGATTTTGTTTTGTTATAACTTCTTCGTTAGAAGTCCGTTTGGGTCATCATTTACGATAAATAGTTTTATTTTATGAGTACTTTTATTATTTTTGATCGATCAAAATTTGTCAAAAATAGTAAATTAGAGTTTTAGTCGGTTTGGAGTTTTTTTTCATCTTTTCTTAACTAGCAAGTTAGGGTTTTTCCTCAAGTCTATAAAAGAGTCATCTATATATTGTTTTAAGCAATTGAATTTGATTAATAAGAATTGTTTTCGTAAACTTGTTCAATTTTAATTGATTATTATTTAAAATCGGGAAACCGAAATCTAAATAATTATCGTTGTTTATTATCCACTGCATCAAAAACCATCTTTCCAAATCACACATATTTTACCCGATAAGCCTATAGAACCCCGTATCCAAAAATTAGGGTAGCTAAACTCTTTCTGGTAAAATTTTATTTTATGAAATCCAGATTTGGTTTCAGAAAGAAAATTAAAATCCGGAGAGTGAGATTGAATCTCACTCTTCAGATGATTATGAGTTACAGGATTCCCTATTCCTTAGGCATTCCAGGCTAACAATTTCATATTGAGATTCTCAGACAAACACACACCACACCACAGTAAACTAGAATTTCGAATACAACTTACAACACAAAGTAAAACCAACTACAGTGACACCACCAACAAGACTGTTAAATTGAGAATACAACATAAAACAGAAAAGACAATATAGCGGAAATAAAAAGAAAATTGAAAAGATACAGAACACACAAAAATATACAAGTATGAAAAACATACCTGCTCATCAGTAACAGAGATGCTCCCATGGATTTCACTGATATCTTGTTCCATTGGAGAGTGAGAAATAACCCCTGAATTAGATTGCTCCACTTCCTCCATTCTCAACCTCTTACTTCCTCTAGGATCTGAGGAAACAACAACAGTAACTTGACTTTGATCCACTGAATTCATACCTTGTTCCATAAGAGGCAAAGACTGACTAGACTCTCCTGGTAGTAATAGCCTTGAATCATCAGTAACTATCCTTGCATGCCCTGAATTTGTGTTAGTTCTGATAAATTTCCGCACTTGATTAAGCTCTTTGTTAAGTCTTATTGCAATTGTTTCACATTGCCTATTCCTGTGATTTGGTACATAATTGTTGATACAAATACGAAAAGGCTGAGTAAGATAGTAAAACATAACTTCTCTATTTAACATTTCAACTTTAACACCACGCATCCATGGAGTATCTACAGTAACTCGAACAGTTAGAGTAACCCTCTTTTTTGGTGTATCAATACCATTTGGGGGATCAACTTTTAACACAGTACCCAGAAAACTACCTATCTTATCTGCAAAAGATCTCGTCTGATATTCTTGAGGATGATTTCTGAGTTCAAATTCAACTTCTAAATGCAACCAGTCAAGATTATCTACTTCTACTGAAGTATCCCAATGATACATACGAACCAGATGACCTCTAAATGAGGTATATTTTCTTTTTCAGGATTGTTATAACGAGAGATCAAACGAGAACAATAATAGAGATCGAGATACAGAGATTTACGTGGTTCACTAACTGTTACGTTAGCTACTTCCACGGCAGAGAAACCAGAGTTTTATTGCTGAGCAGAATACCAAAGATTTAATATACCACCGCCGAGGGGCTCTGCCCCTCGGACTCCCCGTAGTATTCCGGCAAACAAATGATTCAAGGCATATCAACAAATCTCCACCTTGACTTGAATCCTCCCAGCAACAGAAACAGATGCACCATGACAGTGCCAGAACATTTCTCTGCCTCAGATGCCCCTAGACAGGGGCTCAGACTATTGACTTGTGATATTGAGCAAGTCCAAACAATGTTGGAACTTGCTCTCAGGAACTGGCTTGGTGAACATGTCAGCAGGGTTATCAGCTGTCCCTACCTTCTTCACTTCAATTCTCTTCTCATTTCTCAGAAAGTGATACCTGACATCAATGTGCTTTGTCTTCTCATGATGGACTTGATCTTTGGTTAAGCATATTGCACTCAAGCTGTCACAATACACTATAGCCTGATCCTGATGTGAGCCTAGATCATTAACCAGCCCCTTTAACCAAATTCCCTCCTTTGCAGCTTCTGTCAAGGCCATATACTCTGCCTCTGTAGTAGACAAAGTAACCGTAGGTTGTAGAGTTGCCTTCCAGCTTACAACAGAACCTCCAAAAGTGAACACATAACCAGTCATAGATCTCCTACTGTCCACATCTCCAGCATAATCAGAGTCTGAGAAACCAGCCACTAAACATCGGGTATCGTTCCCATAACAGAGACCGACATCTGAGGTACCTCTAAGATACCTGAAAATCCTTTTAACAGCTTGCCAATGTTCCTTCCCAGGCTGAACCATAAACCGACTGACCATACTAACAGCAAATGCTAAGTCTGGTCGAGTGCAGACCATAGCATACATCAAACTTCCAACTGCGCTAGCATATGGAACTCGAGATATGTACTCTTTCTCCTTATAAGTCTGAACCGTGTACATTCCCAACTTGCTGTTAGATGCCATTGGAGTATCTATAGGCTTGGCTGAAGACATTCCAAATCTGCTCAAAATCTTCTTGATGTACCCTTCCTGTGATAGGAATAGCTTTCTCTTCTTCCTATCCCTATAGATTTCTACTCCAAAATTTTCCGAGCAGCACCCAGATCTTTCATCTCAAACTCAGCACTGAGAGACCCCTTCAGCTTCTGAATGTCTGATTTATTCTGAGCAGCGATCAACATATCATCAACGTATAGAACTAGATAAATACGTGAACAATTCTGCGTATCATTGTAGTACACACAACAATCATACGGACTCCTGTGATAGCCAAGATGCACCATATAACTATCAAATCGTTTATACCACTGCCTGGGGGACTGTTTTAGCCCATATAAGGACTTCTTTAGCTTGCAGACGTAATTTTCTTTACCTGGAACTTGGAATCCATCTGGCTGGCTCATGTATATTTCTTCTTCCAACTCTCCATGCAGGAAAGCTGTCTTCACATCTAGTTGCTCAAGTTCCAGATCCTGATGTGCAACTATGGCTAGTAGCACTCTGATGGAAGTGTGCCTGACCACTGGTGAGAAAATCTCGTTGTAGTCCACTCCCTCTCTCTGATTGAAACCTCTTGCAACCACTCGTGCTTTATACTTGACACCCTCTGCAGCTGACATTCCTTCCTTCTTTCTGAAAACCCACTTGCAAGTAATTACCTTTCTATCAGCAGGAAGTTTTACAAGCTCCCAAGTCCCATTTTTGATAAGAGACTCCATTTCTTCTACCATTGCGGCAAGCCATTGTGCTGACTCGTTTCCAGATACTGCAGCCTTGTAGGTGGACGGCTCGTGATCCTCCACCTCCTCGGCCACCTGCAATGCATAACCTACCAAATCGTCAAACCTGTACCTCGCTGGAGGTTTTATTCCAACCCTTCTAGGTCGGTCTGTAGCAATGCTCCGATGTTCAACTTCCTCTGGTGGTGCATTCTCAGACTCATCTGCATCTTGCTCTTCGGTAACTGATGGTGGTAGTTGGTCGTCAACCAACTTAGGTGCCTGATTCTCCTCTGGACTGAATTGCACCTCCACCTCCTTAACACCAACCTCATTTTCTGGTGCATCAGTGACCTTCTCTCTGGATGTCAGCATAGAATTTTCATCAAAAACTACACTTCTACTCAGTATAATCTTGTTCTCAGACCAGATCCTGTACCCTTTCACACCTGCACCATAGCCCATGAAAACTCCCTTCTTAGCTCTTGGCTCCAACTTCCCTTCATCTACATGATAATAAGAAGTACAGCCAAAGACCCTCAGTTTTGTATAATCTGCAGCTTTTCCAGTCCACACCTCATAAGGTGTTTTGCAGTCAATGCCTGTGTGTGGGCTCCGATTGATAAGATAGCAAGCTGTTGAAACCGCTTCTGCCCAGAACCGTCTAGCAAGACCTGCATTCGAAAGCATACACCTTGCTTTCGCTAAAAGCGTCTGATTCATTCTTTCTGCTACACCATTCTGCTGTGGTGTAGCCCTTACTGTGCGATGGCGAGCAATACCCTGATCTTTGCAGAAATCATCAAACTCAGATGAACAAAATTCTAGACCATTATCTGTTCGCAGCCTCTTGACCTTCTTCCCAACCTGATTTTCTAACAGAGTCTTCCACTCCTTGAACTTACTAAACGCCTCACTTTTATGTTTCATCATGAATATCCAAGTCATCCGGGAATAATTATCAATGATAGACAGAAAATACCTGTGACCGCCCAGAGACTCAACACGAGAGGGACCCCAGCAATCTGAATGGATATAGTCCAGCGTGCCTTTGGTCCGATGAACTGCCTTAGGAAACTTGCTGCGCTGTAGCTTCCCAAACACACAATGCTCACAGAACTCAAGGTTCTTGGTCTTATGACCCCCGAGAAGATCTTCCTTTGAAAGAATTTGCATTCCCCGTTCGCTCATATGAGCAAGCCTCATATGCCATAATCTGGTCATATCAGATCCCTGAATTTCAGTTGAAGCAACAACTGCAGAACCTGTGACTGTTGAACCCTGTAATACATACAAAGTTCCATGCTTGACACCCTTCAGAATCACATCAGAACCTTTGCAAACATGCAAACCTCCACCTTCACCTTTGAAACTGAAACCCTTGCTGTCTAGCAGACTCAAAGATATCAGATTCTTTGTCAAGAGTGGCACATGCCTGACTTCCTTCAATGTGCAGAGCCTCCCATCATGTGTCCTAAACCTGATTGAGCCGATTCCAACCACCTTGCAGACAGACCCGTTTGCCATAGAGACACTGCCCCCATCTGCACGGCTGTACGTAGTAAATAACTCTCTTTTGGGACATATATGGTAGGACGCCCCAGAGTCAAGGAACCACACATCAGACTGATGTGTGTAATCATCTGTTAGCAGAACAAAATCTCCCTCAGATGTGTTTCCACATTGATCTACTGCTGCAGATCCAGAGTTATGTTCTTGTTGCTTCTTCTTCTTAGGACATTCCCTCTTCCAATGACCTTTTTCCTTACATATGGCACAGACGTCCTTTGGTAATTTATAGCCGAAATTTTTCTTTCCCTTCTTACCGTCCTTGCTTCCCTTTGCCATCAACCTGGAAGCCTGATTTTCTATACCTGTTCCAGCAGCCTTATGTCGCATCTCCCTGGTATGAAGAGACGACCTAACCTCTTCGAGCGTTATAGTATCCTTTCCGTGGATAAAAGACTCTCTAAAATTCTCATACGACGGAGGCAGAGACACCAGCAACATTAAGGCAGCATCCTCATCTTCCACCACCTCATCAATGTTACGCAATTCAAGCAGAATAGTATTAACTTGATCTAGGTGATCTGTAAGAGGCGTGCCTTCAGACATGCGCAGACTGAAGAGACGTTGCTTCAGCATCAACTTGTTGGTCAGCGATTTCGTCATGTAGAGGCTTTCCAACTTTAACCACAAAGCAGCGGCCTTTTCCTGATCTGCGACTTCAGTGATTACGTCGTCCGCAAGACACAACATAATCGTAGAGTGAGCCTTCTCTTCCATAGTCGCATACTCAGCGGTGGATGTATCTGCGCCCTTCTTATCTGAAGCTAACGGCAACCAAAGACCTTGTTGCTTCAACAAAGCCCGCATCTTGATTTTCCACAGACTAAAACTATTTCTCCCGGTAAACCTGTCGATCTTCATCATGGATCCGGACATCGTTCTCGGCGGAAATCGAACCTCGCTCTGATACCAATTTGTTATAACAGGGATCGAACGAGAACGATAACAGAAGAAAGAACACAGGGATTTAACGTGGTATTCTGCTCAGCAATAAAACTCTGGTTTCTCTGCCGTGGAGGTAGCTAACGTAACAGTTAGTGAACCACGTTAAATCCCTGTGTTCTTTCTTCTGTTATCGTTCTCGTTCGATCCCTGTTATAACAAGGATATATTGCTTATCTTCTTCTTTCTCAAAATTGATGATGTACATGTTACGAGCATGAAAACTAAAGAAGAAATTACCTACATCTTGCCAGATTCGCTTTGCAGCACGTTCAACAGAATCCACAGACATTGTATCTTCTACATAAACTTTGGCAACAACACTGTGATTCTAGTTTTCAATTCCTTCGATAATATCTACGTCATCGTAAATCACAAACTCTTCTTCAATTGTATTTTGTTCTATTTGATTAATGATATAGTCAATTGAATTTGCTGAAGAAGAAGCCATGAAAAGAAAGGATGTAAACCTCAGATGTAGATCCAAATAGAACTAAACTTTCCTTTTCCTTTTAGAATTAACAATAAGACCTAGAGGGGAAGGGTCTTGACACTCGATTGGACATCACAGAAATTACCAAACTGTGAGTTTTGCCCTATCGATCAACATTTTCTCCCGATAAGCCAATGGAAATTTCTGAAATTTCATTTTCCTCTCTGGTTCCAGGTGGCACGGAGATTTGAAGATTTGAGTTTATGAGTTAGAGTATGAAAGGTCTTTCTTACATGTTGCAGCGATGCCAAAGACTATCAGAATTGTGAATGTAATCGGATTCCGATCTCGTATTATATTACAATTTACTTTAGCCCACTTTTTGTTTCATATTCCAGTGTTCACATAGCTGATTCCGTATTACCATTCTAAAAAGGAACTTCTGAGTTGATGTGCTAAGTATAACTAATCAATACAAAGATGACACATTTTGTTTCCTTGGTTCCATTACTTAATATATCGTAAAATATCTATTTAATAAGACAGGACGAGACCAGGTAAATTAAGAGAAAACTATACAACAATTTAATATGTCTTTGTTATTGACTAATATATCTATTTATTTTCAAATCTATCAATTGTTGTAAATAATTAATATAAATTATTGTAATTGAAGAATGGAAATATGTATGTTCTCAATTTTTTTTGTATGTACCTGCTAAGTATACAAGCCATATGCATGTGTAACTATTAGATACATATGCCATATACATGTATAACTGATGGGTACACATGCTATACACATGTGTAACTGTTGATTACACGATTACATAAATATGCATTTGTTTTAATTTTTTTATATGTACCTGCTAAGTACACAAATCATCCGTATGTGTAATTATTAAGTACACATGCCATACATATGAGTACACATACTATATAACATGTGCAACTATTGATTATTCATGTCATGTGTGGATATGTAACTGCTGAGTACATAAACCATAATATAATTATACAACTTTTTTTTTACAACGTACCAAAATATAATTTTAATATTGGACATGATCTTTCATTTGTAACCAACCAAATGATAAAAGTATTTTATACAAAGTAGCTACTGTTTTCATTTTAAGTTACCAACCAAATGATGAAAAGCTTAAATGCAAAATGTTATTCAATCCTCCCATTCTGCACATCTCATATACTCCAATCTTGGACATTTATTCAATTATCAATAACTGTCAGAATCCACCCAAACTAATAACAACAGATTATCAAAAATATTCTAGCTAGTCGGCAGATATGTAATTCACCATTTTTCTTCTTTTGCACTTTGCTCGATTGCATGTCTTAGTTCAATGATGCCATGACAATGAGACAACATCGCTTTTGATCTTCAACCCTTCAGGTTGTTTATTGTCTCGGAGAGGAAAAAATTGCTGCAATAAGAAGGGAATTCATTGCTCGACATTTTCTCATGTCATATAGGTCAACCTGCGGAACCCAAAACAAGAAAATCAACATATTTGTCAATAAAAACATATGTACCTTCCGATTACACAGGTTGAATGCATGTGTACCTTTCGATTACACAAGCATTAAGCATGTATACCTTCGGATTACACAAGCATTAAGACTTCAAAACCCTAAAAAAAAAATATGGTGAGAAATTTTATTTTTTTGTTCAAGTATTACAAGAACTTTCTACTTTTAGACCTAAGCACTGCATAAGTGCATAGACAAGGGACTCCAAAGGGCCTCTATTATAGGAAATCGACAGTCACAATGTCTCATTTACTGTGTTTTTGCTAGTGACTAATGGCTAATGAAAGACAATGATGTGATGAGTTAAGATAACAAAACACAAACCTGCCCAGTATACAAGCTACTTTTTTTGTTGAGCAGGATCCTTCTCAATAGCCTTGAATGTATTTTGTACATGCAAAGAAATCAAATTGAGCAACTGAAAAATTGTTACAAAAGGGATCCCCACTCAGACTAAGCAAAGGATTTGTTGTTTCAGATGAGGAAGATATCTCAAGAAATTTTTTCTTACTGACTGATAGACACATTTTTGTGTCTAAATTGTGCTCGATTATCTATTTTTGTTAGTGCTTGATTTTATACTATTTTCGAGTTTTTATGTCTTTGTAGGTATTTTTGAGAAATAAATAATTGTGGAAAAATCGGCTAGAAAAGTGATAAAGGCACCCGGGAAAATTACGAAAGGCACCCAACAAAATTGATAAAGGCAACCACCAGTTGGATTGGGGGCACCCCTTCTTTAAATTCAAAATTCAGAAATTGGCGGGAAAAGACAAGCTTTACGCGAAGAGTTACTGTGTGATTTTGAACCGAAGATTAAGGGATTTAAAACGTCTTCTTTCTATCCCAAAGTGATTCAGCACTCAAAAGATAACATAACACGTCAAGTTTGAGTGATTCACGCCGTAGAATTCGCTGGAAGAGCCAAGACACGCCGGAAAAGAAAGTTGCTCTCGGATTCGGAGTAACAAAGATTTGGAGTTGGATTTGGAGTGTTCTTTGTGTTCTAATCGGTTAAGAAGAGTTATTAGGGTTCACTAATCCTATAAATAGCAAAGAATATCAATAAACAAGCAAGGGAGAGCAGCCGGAAAAGTTTTCAGGAAGAAGAAAAAATCTGCTAGTGAAGAACACATTAAGAACGTATGGCTCTAGAGAACAGTCGCAGTTTCTGTTGCATATTCCTTTAAATTTCTGAAGCTGTCAGGAACCGTACTTTATTGTTTCTCTTTACTTTTCTCTTCAACAACATAGAAAACATTCTCTTCTTATAAGCGTATCAAATCGTCTGTGTTACTTCTGTATCATCATTGTAAACACTTTTTGAGCTATGAACAATTATTTTGAGAGTGTTTCCAACATGATGAGCTAATCACCATCACTAGGGCGATGGAGGAAGCTATTTTTCCAATAAT
>JAJJMC010013954.1:26523-78351 GCA_023531435.1 Papaver californicum | reverse complement strand
TCAGCCTTGCTTGTGATTCTTTAGAATTCCCTTCCAATTAGGATTTAGTTTTTAGTTTTTTAGTGTATGCCAAGACCGCTCGAAGTCATCACTTAGCGAGCTTGGAAAAGAGATACTCTAGGTCGTTTGATCAGTGACGAAGTTACTTCTAGTCCTTTGATAGCGCCAGCAATGGCAACTTTAAAATCTTTGTTGAACCCGACTAGGACTTCCCGTCCATCATGTATAAAGTTAGCTGAAACTGAAGCAAACTATGAGTTGAAACCTGAGACTATAAAGATGCTCCCAATCTTCTTATGGAAAGAAAAAGAAAACTCCTATTTCCATGTTAGGGATTTTGTAATGGATCTAAAAGAATAAAGTGAAGTATTGATTGATCTTGAAAGTGGAGGAAGTACAATAAAGAAGAAGTAGTATGTCTAAAAAAAACACCGAATAAAACCGGCCCAAGTCGGACCGGTTTAAAGCCGAACCGTCCATAGACCGGTCTGGTTACAGTTTAGATTTTACAAACTGAGGCCTGGTCGGTTCGGACCACAGTTTTGACAAAAAACCGGACCGACCGACCGATATGAACCCCTAACAAAAACTGCATAAAAATTCCCCAAATATGTTCCTCCAGTATATATACAAATTTATTTCTTCCACTCCTCAGATTTATTCCCCAAATAATCTTAATATGAAACCAAATCAATTTCAAAAACAAATTCACACAGAATCCTAACTTAATCACACACTTACCAACTAAATCACATACTTACCAACTATTTTCAGAAACAAAATCAATCTCATCATGTGATCTAAAACAACATCAACTGAACTAAAAAGAACAAATCAAATCTTAGATCATACGAATCTTACCTTCAATCTCTAATTTTTTCCTCTTGATTTCGTTTAATTTTTCTCTTGAAACTTCAAGTAAACGAATTAAACAAACAATTTTCTTCAATTTACATCTTCTTCTTCTTGATTTCTTCACAGAACTCATTTTTATCTCGATTGTCGATTTGATTTTTGCTTTTCTGGATATGCTTTTCTCAATCCGGTTTCTCTCTCTAACAAGAACAAAAGTCGGTTGGTTTTGAGAGAAAACTAGATTTGGATATATATATAGTTAGGATAACCTGGTTATTTTATTTACTATTATTGACTCGGGGCCTAATCATAAACTTCTTTTATTCAAGGGCCTGATATTAATCCATGGATATAGCTTTCGCCTAATTTTCCTTTATTAAAATAGATAGATACAAATTATTGCTATTGCCTATTGTCTCGACAAAATAATAAAAAACATACACCTTGTCCAGCTGGAAAAAAAAAACAAAGAGGAGAAACTAGTGTAGTTAATTTCGGCAGATACGGTCGAAATATCGTCGGTTTTACCGGTATCGGGCTTCACCCGATACGAAATAGCCTATACCGGTGGAACAATTTTTTTCCAAAAATATCGGCCGATATTGACCGGTACGAGTTGATCGAAATGACCGATATGGACCGGTACGGCCGGTTTTCAATTAAAAAAAAATCCCCAAAAAAAGAAAATCCAAAAAGAAAAAAAAAGTCTTTATCATTGTTCTAGGGTTTACAATTGTTACTCATATTTTTTATGGTATTTTAGAAAAATAAATACTAGTTTTATATCTTAATAGGTCCAATATGGAAAAAACGTTTGATATAATAATTATATATATAAAATATGTGAAGCGATATTTGTCGATATTTGGAACCGAAATATCCCCGATACAAAAGCGTACCAATGTATCACTTTCGACCAGTATAAACCGAAATCCAATATTAACTACGTTGGAAGAAACTAAGTGTGCTGGAAAAGTCGGTGGGGCGAAAAGTTAGGCGAAAACTAGGGTTCCCAAAATTTCAGCTTTCTATTTCGTCCTTGATTCATCTAATGATTTTACTAGCTTCTAGGGTGTAATTTCTTGTCTTTAATTGCTACTTTTAATGGTTACTGTCTCACCTATGCCCTAGTTTTGTAGAATAGTTGTTGCTTTATTTACTTTCTGGTCTGTGTCGAATTCTCATTTGGTTTCTCAAGTTCGAATTTGATTTCTACTCGTTGTCTTAATCGCTTAATTCCTTTCATCTGCAGATATGTTTCAATTGATGTGTGACCAAACCTTCTACCTGTCTCCGGTAGCCCTGCTACGACAACAAATGTCACTCGTGGGTTTCTCAAGGCTGGTATCTTGTTTCAGTGTCACTCGTTTCACGTTTCTCTCAATAACCCCTGTCACATCAGGCAATTTCCAATACCATCTAATACTGCAAGGATGGAAATTACTTTCTGAGAATCATACTCACAAGTTACTTTATAGCAATTACTAGATAGGTTAGTTAATGGTTGTACCATAAAATGCCCGGACAACAAATGTGAAGGTGGCAGGGAAGTGAAAAGGTTGGTCAACAACAATAGACAACACATCTTCTCCTGAAACGATAATAACAATGTAGAGTAACAGTAACCTTACACTCAGATTGTAAATACAACTTATAGGGTCAATATTCAAAGTTCAAGTGTTTTTGTCTTGTTTGTATCAATAAATTGAGGTGATATGTTCTGAAATGAAACAATACATTTATGTTACAATGCCTCGATTTCTCAACTATCCCAAATAATCAATCAGAACATAAAATAAATTAAAACATAAAGACAGTAAATGGATATAAAAATATAAAAGGGAAGATAGTGGGCTAAAGTTAGACGCACAAAGATATCATGAACTATGCATACCACTTTTAGATATGTACTCATTAGTTACACATGCATATCACCTGTGTACTCATCAATTACATATCACATATGGTTACACATGCATATCACATGTGTATTCATCAATTACATATCCATATGGTTTGTATACGCCGCAATTACACATCCATGTATCTACTACATCCATTTGGCTTTTGTATCTACAAGTACGCAATAACAGTGAGTTCTAACAACAACGATAACTTCAAACAAAGCACACATCAACTGGGACAAGTAAAAATGTTGTTTTAGCATGTTTTACAAACATGGTATAAGAAATATATGAAACAAAGACATTGAAAACAAGTAATTTCATGGTTAGGACAGACAGAGTATAGCCATTTATTTAATAAATACACAAACATATGTAGAGAGAATAACCAATTAATGGACTTATGCAACTAACAGATTTGTTACCATTTATGATGTTAGGAAATGTGAGGCTCAATTCAGATACAACTTCTAAATAACTTTGACAGAATCAACAACAAGAACAACAACATCAGCATCAAACAACAAGAACAACAACAGAAGCAAAAAAACATGCAAAAAACAATCAAGATGAAAAATAACAACATACCTGTTTATGAAATTGAATCCACCTATATATATTTCTTCCTCAAACCAGCTAAATATCACCAACAAAAAATTCGCCAAAAACTAAATTTATTAAATCAAACCAGATCAACCAAAAACAGAATTAAAATATTAAAAAATCAAATAAAATCGAAATTCAAAACAAGGACAACAACAAAACAACTAAAATAATACATACCTAAATTCAAAATGCAACCAACAATCGATCAAAAGAATAATTGTTGTTCGTCTTCTCCTGCAACATACAAAAAAAAAATCCAGATCTAGTGAAACTAAGTAAAGAGAATGAAGAATGGTGAAATCCTTACCTGTATTATATTCGAATCAACTGAAAAAACCTAGTTTCGAGATAAAAACCATATCCCGAAAAATTGAATCATTGAATCAATTGAATGATGAAAACCTAGATTTCATTTTTCTTTTAACTGTTGGATAAAAACGAATAAATCGATTGAGAAAAATCATTGAATAAATTTGACGGAGAAGAATGAAAAACCTAAAAAAATCGCTTGAGCTCTGAGAGAGATAATGTTCTTTTGTTTCTATGAATGAAACTTTATTTCCCTATTTCTTAGAACTAACAAATATATTTGAGGTTATTTTTGGTATTTAAAAATATTAATGACGTCATCCAGATGAGAAAATCTAAAACTAAACCCCAAGTTTTAAAGTTTTGAGCCTAAAAATAAAAATTTATCTAAAGTCTAAACTATGGAGCAGATCAAATATGATCCATTTGATGGAGTTTCTTAATAGTGGAAATATCTGAGAAATCTAAGTTTGGTTCCTTTCTCTTCTATAAACTCATATTTTAGATGGTTTATATATGTAGTCAAAAATATAAGTTGGAAGGCTAATAATAGTTGTTTTAAATTGATGAGATATTTTCGTATTGAATAGATGACTAAATTGACCTTCAGCAATTATGTATTATTAATTAAGAAAAAAAACTCTAAACAAAATATGTAACACGGTCAATGGTCAGGTGGTATACAGATTCGATTTTTTAGGATCTGAATTGAAATTGTTATTTAATTTATATTTGCCGTAACAGTATGCAGATATGTTTTCGACACATTCGGCAAACAGAGGATAAACTAAAGACAAACCTCATCTATACATTTTGATGTTATCATGCATCAGTGTCCATTGGACCTAACTCCATACACCTAATGTTTAGAGACAATTCAAGTATTTGCTGGAAATATAACAAAAATTTTAGGATCTTAGTTATTAATCTTCGTCATTCAATTTAGAGTTGTGTCTAATATGTTGTTGTCTTCGTTAGTAAGATTTATAATTGAATTAACAAAGTGGACTTAGTAGTTAGTAACCAGTGAGTGACTACATAAATTTTTCTTAGAAACATAATATGTTTATAAAAAGTCATAAACTTATCAGTCTTTAACTATTCCGTTGAACTTATAAGTCTTAACTATTCACGTTGATCGTTGATCGTTGATCGAAAAACATTCATAATACATCATCAAGACAAACATTTTACATGAAAACTTATACGTGTATTTTACCATTTAATCAAAAATTCGTATTTTTAAGTTGAAAAGAAAAATTTTTAGGACTTCACTAATTAATGGACCACTTGATCATGTCTTAACCCCAATAAAATAGAAGTAACAATTGCTATTATTTGTAGGAAACAAATGACTATCATAACTGTAACGATTGCACGACATTTCGTTGAACACTTTTAGGCTTCCTTCAGGATGTTCATCACGATGGAATATTGCCCACATCTTCTAGTGCGCGACTAGATCCGTATTATGAATAACTCTTGCACATTGTCTGGTACAAGCTGCATTGTTTGATTGCGCATGAACCTGTTTTTCAAAGATTATTATAATTAAAGAGATAGAACAATATTTTTCTGAAAACACAGGTTGTATTTAGTGAACACTACAATTATCGCAGCTAAAACATGTGAGAATTGTAGTTTTCACCAACTAAAACAGGTGAAAACTGCAAATTCAACTATTGCGGGTGAAACTTACAATTATTTCAACCGAAATATGTGAAAAGTTCAGGTATATATTAGTGCTGAAAATTACAATATCACAACTACAACACGTGAAAATTGTAGTTTTCACAACTAAAACATGTGAAATTAGTATTTGGTGTCTTTTTTTTTATGCACAACTTTATTTTTTTTTCTATCGGAATATCAACAGTTAATAGCAAACATTTTATTTCAGTCTCGTAGATGATTAAATTACATGTCACAAAATGTGTTAGCTTTTTGTGAGATTGTAAATCCGAGAAAAAAAAAACTTTTATCATACTTCGATATCGAAAAGATAAACATTTTAGAAATATTCTTAAAGTACAATATTAAAAGAATAAATTGGAACAAAAACTTAAGGAAAAAAAATCTAATTTTCTCTTTGAATGCAATTTTTTTCTTATATTTAAATTTCTTTTTAAATAAACAACAAAATTAAACAAATTAAAGTAAATTGAAAATAGTTACTTTCAGATCCTATGGAATATATAACTCATGTAGGTGGACTTCAATATCTCACTCTCCCTAGGCTTGACATCTGTTTTGATGTTAACTATGTTAGTCGATTTATGCATGCACCAACAGAGGTTCATGAGTTGCTTGTTAAAAGAATTTTAAGATACCGGAAAGGTACAATGGTTTTTGGAATTGCATTTAAGAAGGATGATATTCATTCTGTTCATACTTATATTGATTCTGACTGGGATGGTTTCATACTTATATTGATTCTGACTGGGATGGTTTCCTTGATATTAGAAGGTTTACATCAGGTTATGTAATCTTTATGTGTCATTCTTAGTTTCTTGGTATTCCAAGAAACAACAAACAATTTCAAGGTCCTCAGAATACAAGTGTTTGGTTGCTGCTGCTGCTGAACTATAGTGTCGCTCCTACTTATTTGTTGAGCTTCATATTTTTTTTACTTTGCTTGGGCTCTAATCTTGTGTTTCATGCCAGGACCAAGGACCAAGCACATAAAGGTGGATTTTGATGTTATTAAAGAATTGGTGTCTAGTGGATTTCTGCGCATTAGTTATGTTCCTTTTGAAGTTCAACTAATAAATTTGTTTACCGAAGGCCTTTGTTGCCCTGCTTTCTCATTTCTTCTCAGTCAGTTGATGTAGGTTGCTGATGTTTATGATGTTGCTTCTACATCTTTATGTGGAGATGATTCTTCTATTACTTCTGCTACTGGTATTGCAATAACAATGTAACTCGCAGTTATGCGAGTAACAACAATATAACATAAGTCCCCCCCTTTTGCTTAAAACAACAACACCAAGAGATTCATATAGGATGCTTTAAAAAAAAATAAAAAAATTTTGAGGGAATCCATAAAAAAGACCCGCAATATTGTTCAAAAAGGAAGTCCTAAAATATATATTTCATTCCTACTAAACGTTCGATCAAATTATATTGGTATTACTCTGGATACGGAAAACATTCTATTAGATCGAATAAGAAACTAATAATCCTTCTCAAAAGAAAAACTCTGAGTCTTTCACTCAATGTCGTCATGGGCTGAACAATTTAGCTGGCTAGTATCTTCTCAACAACCTCCTCCATCTATTACAGTCAAAATTCCACATTTCTCTGAATTCCCACCGAAAGACCACTTTGATATCTTGATTTAACCCAAGAAGTATCTAAACTCCATGGGTATTTGAAGAAGTGGAAGGAATTCTTCATAGGGTATGATGTTATTGCCATAGTCGAAGGTGATGATGAAGAGGCTACTATAAGGATTAGAAATGAAATGATTCACAATGCGAGGATTAGTAATGAAGATTGTAGAAGACATCGGGAAGGTTTGAAGTATGGATCTGGATTATAGATTACATATTATATGGGTTTTGGTCGACATTAAAGAAACACAATATATAAAAAGTAATTGATCGTATGTGTTCTAGGATGTAAGAATTCACCCGACCGTTCAACATGTTTCAAAGCTGCAAAAAATCAGGTCAAACAATTGGAAGTACAAACAATTCAGAGTTCAAAATCGTCAGTAAGTGATCTATTCCCTATTGTCGTTTTTCACCAACTGCAAGTTCAGGTATTACAGGTGAAAATGATTATTTTCACGACCGTCAAAGATGAAAATTGTACCTTTAACAGCAACAAAATGAGAAATCTTCATTTTTCACATCATAAAAAGCTACCACCAAAATAACAAACTATACCTTTTATGTCCCTTTTTACTTTTCCTTTTCGTATTCATTACTTCGAAATCATCTTTAGAATCGGTTTTATTAGAAACAGTTGGTTTATCGTTGTCGTCGTGTTAGCATTCCCTAAATTGAAAAAAAAAGTATAGTAGATAAGTTTGATTATTAACTTTCAACCCGAACTTAATGGTGATAAGTTTTTAATACAATAACAAATACTAGTAGTATAAGGCATGAATCAACGGTCACTTAGCAACATAGAAAAGACATACATACACCTTTTTTTACTAACTCAAATAGCGAGTTCACTTTCTTACTTTTTAATCGACCATCTGATTGTAAGTAATCCAACACCTAGACAATAAGGACTAAATGATGATAATTAGATGTCACACCAAAATATCACATCACTAAATCTAGTGATAACATGAGAGAGACAGGTGATAAATGTAATTAGTCTTTCAGTGGTTTTGTAACTCCAAAAATAGCAATTAAAGAAGCAATACAATCAAATCATAGGGGTTCGTTGCATGTTGATTAGTTAATCATATACAACAAATAACACTAACTACTAACCTTAAAACATAGTGAAAAGCATGTATCATTTGAGCACGAAACACCCACGGTGATAATCAAAACAAATCTCCTTCGGGTAACCACAATCGTCGATCAAATCATCGACTATTGATGATTTTTGATCGATGATCGTCAAAAACCATCCACAGCCGTCGATTATATTTAGTATATAATTGACGTTTTTTACTGTTCCAGATGATAAGTAATCGAACGATCGTCGATGAAAAATATAGTCGGGCGAGACTCTAGCATCCCACTGAGTAAAAGCGAGATTCTAGGATACTGCATATTTTTACGGGCGGAGGGTTGCGATTTCGCCAGTACAAGCGCGGTTCAGGTATTTCGCCCAGACAAACGGTTGTCTAAAGCCCCGCCTGAGCATAAGCGAAACCTTAAAGTCCCACCCAGAAAAAATAAAATGGGGCGAGATCGTGGGACATCGCTCTCCAAGAGGCGATATGCTAAGTAGCCGCCTGGGACTGGGCGAGGTTCTTGTCTTCCGCCTGGGGCTGGGCGAGGCGGTAGGCCAGCGCTTAGATGACCGTTAAATTTTTTGCCGTTGATTCCTTAACGGCTATATTTGTATCTTTAAAAAATTTAATTTAATACTAAATCAACGATAAAATAAAATATAACCATAGCAGTTCTTTTTAAATAGATTAAAAATATGAAAAATGTTATATTTAACCGGAGTTCGATCTTGGTGGGTTAAATGGCGGGAAAGATGGTCTGACGTTCTGCTTCGGGGGAACTGTTGAAGAAGAACCAGGGGCTAGTGTTATGGCATATGACCCAAAACCAAGGGGTTGTTCTTGACGGGCATGGCTTAGCTGTCTGGACATCAAAGATAACTGATCTTGTAAGAGCTTCATCTCAGCGGAAGTCTGAGTTCGATATGTGTTAAACTCAAATTCCTTAGCTATCGTGTGGTCCATCCTATCCTTAGTTTCAGATAGGGTAAAATCCCGCAACTGTTGCGTAAAATCAGCATAGTCTTGCAGTAAATCATAAGTCGCGGCCTGGGATGGAAAAAAAAATATACGCATTAGAAACATTACATGTCACCAACCATTTAATTAATATTCTCACCGGTGTGTAAAGTTCTTACATATGGTAGTTGTTGGGGAGGAGGAAGTGGAATATGATCACGGGGGCGTGGGATGTTGTGTTTCATACGGTCACCCGCATATCCATAGGTTTCAACCTCCCAATCAACTGCCGTGACATATTTGTAGAGGTTCGTGACATGTCGCCAATATTCATAATAATGATCGTAATCCACGACACGGACGTATTCAGTACAATATCCGTGATCAACGATACTCATGTCATCATTCTCATCGGTACAATAGTTGGAAACTTCACTAGGGGGGTTTGCAGGAATACCCCATGTTGGGTTGTTCTGCCTCCAACAACGGTCTCCGAAAATACCAACCATGTTTCAACCATTCTGATGGGGCAAAGAGGTACTACAAGAAAAAATATTATTATACTTACAGTGCCGAGCCAGGAGAATGTGACCCGTTTTCCAGATAGTTCTATAGCCTTGCGACCAATTTCTTCTGGTATGTAGTTAACTGCAGATAGCCACGGTTGCCAAGTCACGGACTTAATAGATAACTGATTAAGTTCAGTCCTTGACTTCAAGATATCAATACCCTTCTTTCGAGGAGCAAACCACCTACGACATCTTGGCCATTCTTGTTCCGAAGCAGTCGTAGTCTTGTTGGGACGTAATATGCCTAGATATTCTTAGCCCCAAAACTACAACATAAATACATTCAAAATGATTAAACAAACTATGCAATTAAACTAATTTTTTTTTTTTGCTACTAAGTTCGTTTAAAAAATTACCTCCAAATTTGAAAAGGCCCGGATACAGATTTCTGTCCTCTAGAAGCCGATGCAAGACCAGAATATAATTTTGAGAATGCAGGACTACCCCAGTCGTACTGAGATACTTCATTTAAATTCTCAAACGCAGCCAACCATCCTGAATCAATGTATGTTTTTGCATTTGGGAAAAAGAAATTCCCCAGAACATACATATAGAACGCCCTAGAAACTCTATCAGCAAGGACAATATCATCGTTCACCGCGTTTAATGTAGCGACATCAAAGTAGGTGGTCAAAAACTTCAGAGTTATTGCATATGAAACCCATTGTTGTGGAACACCTTCTCTTTTGCAAACCGCATTATCTTTTAGTTCTGGAAAGATATTTGTACGGACATATTCGAATTTAAACTTTTTTGGTTCATAATGAACCGGACTACCCACACCGATACTAAGCCCGGTCAACATAACCCAATCTAGTGGAGTGAACCCAAGCTCTCCAAAAGAAAAATGAAAAGTGTTGGTAGTATCCCAAAAACGCTCGATAATAAAATCAATAAGAGCGTGAGATGAATCTACTATAGGTAGGGATAGTAATCTCCCCCAACCTCCCCTTTCTATAATATATTGTACTCTATTAGACTCCTTAGTAATTCTCTTGTAGACCTGTAAAACTGATCTAAGAGAACCACAGTGGTCAAACCTGAAATTGGCGTCCGAGGAATATGAAATATTTGTAGAAACATGTTCGTCCATGTCTTCCACAACGGTGTATTGTTCCAGCCCCGGAACATCTACCGACTCAGGCCCCATGGAATGCGCATCAGAATCCTCAGTGATTTTAGCCTTTTTATTATTGGTTTTCTTTCGACCAACCCATCTCGAAACAACATTGGAAGACATCTGCCGAAACAAATGACGGAACATTTTCAATATACCAAATCTATCACCACATTGCAAAAACATTAAATATGAACTAAATAATTCCTTTGATTTGTGCACAACATACAACATTCAACCAACTACAATTAAACAACAACAATTTCATATGATAGGTTCAATTTTTCAAATACCAACAAATTTTAAAACCTAATTCAAAACATGTACATAAACCCTAATTATATTCCCAATTTTAAAATGATAACACTAATTCAAATATCAATTATGGGTTTATAATATAGTAATTAAACAACATTTACAACTAATTTAACAAATAAATCGTCTATATTTGAAAATCAAAACAATTAAATTTAAATTTGGTAGGGATTTAATTATACCTTGATTTTTCTTGTAGACCTGTATAAGCTTGGGGTGGAGGAATGGAACGAGATTATGGGTTCTCGTTTGGGGAAGAAATGACTGAAAAAAATGAGTGAAAGGGTAAGATATCGGGCGAGAGCTTTGGGTACAGAAGGCGGAGAGGATGAAGAATGTTTTTCGGCTTGTTCTAGGGTTTTAATCGGAGTTAAATTGAGAAGCGAGAGGCTAGGGGCTCGCCTACTCAAGAAAGCGAAATCTTATACTCTCGCCCGTATAACCTAATACACGGTGGTTTCGCACGCTTAACAAGCGAGATGCTGGGACTCCGTATACCCTAACGAAATATTAAGCTTTCGCCAGATGGTCGGGCGGGGTCCTAGGGCCTCGCCTAGTTTTTTTTTTCAAGCGACAGTTTAGGAGCTCGTTTGTGCCAGACGGAAGGATAGGATGTCGTCCGTGTTTTCAAGCGGGATGCTTACCTCTCGCTCATCTCCAGACGCTTTCTTAGTCCCTCGCTTGACTATCCACCGCTGTGGGAACACCTGATCATCGATCAAAATTTTTGCTCTTTGGTCGTTAGTCTGGTCTTTCCATTGTGGTTGCCCTTACCGAAGAAAATATCAAGATGATAATGGGATTTTTTTTAAGCAACGATAATGGTATTTGCTAGGTAATTGAAGATCTAAAATATGTTGATAGAGCTAGAGATAAATGGTGATAAATGATTTTCTATTTTTTACGGCTCTGTGTACTTTTTTGATTCTAAGAGGAAGAACAATTTGAAGCTACAGAAGATGATTAGACGTGATAAACAATGGTAACCACAATTATGGGGATTTTCCTAAATATTTTGATATTTGACTTTTTCTTATTTTTTCCTTTCTTACAACCCATATAGTATGGGGTTGGTGATAGTTTTTACTTTTAATAATCTCGATTTGATAATTGGTCTTATTGAATCCGGCTAATTTGAGGCCTACGACCTATCAGATCATGTATCCCCTGATATGAGTGGATAAGGGGTGTTTAAAATAGGGTGAAATTATTAAATTACCCTCTAATAAAACATAATACCAAAACTAATTACTATAATCTATTTTTTATTTTCATGTTCATTTCCTATCAACCAATTTATTTATTTTTATGTTTTCCTCTTTTCTCCCTCTTCTTTTCCATTTCAAACTAAAACATCGTCGATTCAAGAAATAATTAACCGTTTAACTTTTCTATATAACGACAATGACAAAACGAGTAAAGCATCCCACTGGAGATGCTCAACCTAGTGGAAGCGATCTAAAAATTGCACAAATGATTCGAAATAAACAATCGAAGAAAAAAACAGTTACGGAAGACGAAGAAACTTTAAGCTCAATACAAACACAACAAATTGCTCAAATTAGGTACTCATCTATCAACCCAATCCTCTTAATTAGATTTTATCATCATGCATACACTCAAAAATTAAAAAAATTAAATCCTGAACTTTTTGTGTTAACCAGAATCCGATGTTTATATCACGTCGACTGATTATTTTTGATGTTCTTTACAGGATAGAGTAATCTCTTGAATTGCTGAGTTTAATTATTTGCTACAATAGTTTAACTTATTATAGCAAAACATATTTTTGTTTAGAGACGAACGTGAATTTTGAAGGTATATCTTTTAAAATCGAGTAAGACAAACTTAACTGAAACTACAAGATATGTTTTTAGTTGTACATAATATTCCCAAGCTTTTGGTCCTGACTACCGACTACCCAAGTATTTATCAAGCTTCATTCTATATGTAGTAGTATGTTCAGGATACCCTATGAAGAAAAAATCAACAGTTTTGGGGTCCTATCTTGGTTCTCTTAGGTGGAGGAATGGACACCTTAGCCAAACACCCCCACACTTTAAAGTATGCATAAGAAGGTTGTCTACCTTTCCATAACTCATATGAAGTTTTGTCTGATCCTTTAAAAGGGTACTCTTTTCAAGACATAGCAAGCTGAGAGGACGACCCCCCCCCCCCACCACAAGTTTGCAGGTAGTCCTGAACTAATTAACATGGCATTCATCATCTCCTTAAGGGTTCGATTTTTCCGTTCAGCCACACCATTAGATTGTGGTGAATAAGGAGGGGTTAATTCATGTATAATGCCGTGTTCTGTGTAAAAATATCATATAGGAATTACATACTCACCACCACGGTCAGACCTAACTGTTTTAATGGTAGCACTCATTTGGTTTTCAACTACCACCATTTCTTACCACCTCTAGTTTGAACTGATTTCATGTCAACTAGGTCTGAATGAATTAATTCTAAGGGTTTAGAATTTCTCTGAATATTTTTCCTATAAGATTTTTTAGCGATATTTTAATTCTACGCATATTTCACATTTATGTTCATTTTCCAAACTAAATTTGGGTATGCAGCCTATGCTACCTAGTTTATTCATTGATTTATAGTTTACATGACCAAGTCTACCATGCCAAACATTCCATGACACACAAACATAAGAAGAATGAATTTTATTCATTTCAACAGAGGTTACATTCAGTTTGTAGAGACCCTCAGTCTTATAACCCTTTCCTACATAATCTTTACCCTTAGTGACAATAACTTTTCCAGATTCAAAAACAAGTTTAAAACCCTTATCGTCTAACACACCATAAGATACAAGATTTTTGCAGATGTTCGGAACATGAAGAACTTCATTCAATGTGAGAGTTTTGTCAGAAGTGAGCTTTAGCCCAACTTTGCCTTTTCCCGCAACCTGTGCTGCGGACGAGTTACCCATGTAGAGTTTCTCCCCTTCCCCTACCTTCTGATAGGAGGTCAACATATCTTTGTTTCCACAGACATGTTTGGTAGCACCAGAGTCTACCCACCAGTCTCTCACATTGGTTACCAAATTGACTTCAGACACCGTGCCAGAAAACTCGTTCTTGTTGCTTTCAACCAAATTAGCATTGTTTTTCTTGTTATTAAAGTCCTTACGTTTTCTACAATGCATTGCCATATGGCCAGGAATTCCGCAAACATAACACGCACCTTTAATTTTACCAATGCCAGATTTGGGTTTCGGAAATGTACCTTTCTTGTGCGGACCAGGCTTGCGGTTGCTGCGGTCGCTCTTTTCAGTATTGGAAGACTTGTGTTACATGAGCTTTGTTGGACATGTCCCTTGCGGAAGATACATTCTTGTCTTTGGAACAAAGCAATTCTTTCACTTGAATCTTCTTACCCAATTCAACCATACTGACTTCACCAGTTTCATGTCTCAGTCTTCGTTTGTATTCAGACCATGAAGAAGGTAATTTCTCAAATACAACAGACACTTGAAACGTTTCATTTATCACCATACCTTCAACAATAATTTCATTGATAATACGCTGAAGTTCAAGGAATTGGTCAATCACAGATTTGTCATTTGTCATTTTGTATTCCAGGAACCTGGCTACCAGAAACTTCTTACTTCCAACAGTTTCCGCTTCATATTTAGCTTCTAAAGCAGCCCATAAATCAAAAGTGGAGAAGTTTTCTTTTGCATTATAAACTTCATATAGTGCATCTTCTAAGCAGTTCAGAATATGATTTTTGGCCATATAGTTCTTTCTACCCCAACTTTCTAATTCTCTTTCATTTCCCGCATCATTCAAAGTCTTATCAAAAGGTTTCAGAACTAATTCATCCAATATGACGTGTTAAAATATATTTATAGTTATAAAATGTGAGCTAGTATTTTTTTATAAAATTATAGGTATAAAATATATGGACGGATATTTCCCCGATATTTGAAACCGAAATTTCCTCGGTACAACGGCGTACCAGTGTATCGCTCACGACTGGTACGAACTGAAATTCGGTATGGACTACATTGTCTGCAACAATGGAAATACACTAAACAGGAGAAATTGTTAAGGTTAAGAAATTTCTGATTTTATAAACACACAATGGACAGAGCAACCTTCTCAGCAAATAGTCCTTAACACAATAGTCCTCGGGTACTCCTCAAGAATGAGAGATGCTATACCCCAACATAGGAGATGTGTCCAGGCTAGAACTGCCCGTTATGATTTGTATAAGCACAATACAAATCACCCTCAAACGAACTTAACAGCAAGATAGAAGGAAGGGAAATAAACAAGCAATGTGCGCAGAACAAAGCAAGAAGAGGGGAAAAGATCTAGGGATAGTAGCCTGCTCTGGATTAAGTTGAAATGATGAAATCATTTTTCTTTTATATCCAAAAGAAGAGAAGAGCGTTAAGAGTATTGATTGAAAATCAATTCCGTGCATGAAGCACGGACATAAATAATTAAAACGGAATTAAAACGGTCAAAATTTATTCTCTCTTTTAATTCTGCTTAATTCTCGCCGGGCCAGACGCCCCCACATTTATTTTGGTTTTAAATTCTTTTAAGGAAAAATATTCTGTTCAAAAAACGTAAGATTGGTTGGCCCGCAGCCTTAGCTACGCCCGCACCCGCAACCATACTCATTCCCGCAGCAGTAGCCAGAGTCACACCCACACCCGCAACCACAGCCATAGCTGCAGCCGCAAGTCCACACAGCCGCAAGTCCGCAGCCGCAACCGCAAGTCCGTAAATCACAAGACGTAAGACGCAAGACGTAAGACGCAAGACGCAGCCGCAAGTCCACAAGCACAAGACACAAGACGCACCAACTAGCTCATAGCCTTAGTCCTCCCCCAACCACAAAAGTTTCTAAACCTAAAGGCCCTCCCTTAGAAGCAACTTTCTAGGTAATAAGGACAGGAAACATCTTTAGTTTCTGCAATATGGGACTAAAGGTTCATTCACAAAAGTGAAAAATGAGCTAGTGTACCTTAGTGACTTCTAGGTCCTAAGATCCATCCCACCAAGACCAAAAACATTTTAAGTTCATTTTTCTCCAACACTCTTTTCCCTACGGATGTTGCACTGTTCAAGAACTATAAACTTTGGACTTCTTGTGACATTATTCCAATTTTGGAAGTCCTTGCCATATGTTAAATCATTTGACTAAAGGTGCATCAGGATTAGTATATCACAGGTAGAAGGATGTCGCAATTCAAAATTAAAGTAAAAGACCAGAAGCTGCAACTTTAGCGTTTGGCGATACATTCCTTTAAATGCAAGCTAGACGTAAATCTTCACATATTGATTATTCAAACCATACATATTGCATTACACAAGAATAGAATTAGAGCTCTAGAAATCAAAATAATTCTTAAACATACATGCAAAATAGGCAAGATCCATACGCAGAATCCAGCATGTACAATCATGTAATCTTATTCAGTATCTGGACTGGGTTATTCAGTGCCCAGATGCATGATTCTAAAATTTGACTAAGCCTGTGTTGACTAGCAAGCAACCATGCTCGAGCTCAACCTTAAAGTTAGGAAAATAACGGAATGGGATTCCCGTGTCATGCATAGCATTCTTCGCCATCTTATTACTTAAGACTACAAAGTTCAAACGTAAGGATGCTGTCGTTCAAAGTGGGTAAACATAGTGCTGCGATGTTAGTTCATAGTTTCAGTAACAAAGTTTTGTTTCGAGGCCTATATACTTTCAGCCGATACTTGATAGGATCCTTACTCCTTAGTTTTAAAAGAGTTTAATTGCTATATGTAAGATATAGGTCCATATCAGGGATGCATCAAAATGCAAGTCAAATCAATGTACAAAACTGACTACATAGAGCAATACTGTTGAATAAACTTAAAAGCTATTCTTAATGGGTATTAAACTTAAAAGTTAATAGAGAAAATAAAATGCTAAGAGCCTTTGTAATTGAAAGGCCAAATGGTGATACCTTTCTTAAATAGGATTTATTAGTCTTCAGTTTTTTCTTTTGTTTAGTGCCTATATAAAGGCATTGTTGTTTTGTTTGAAAGTATAACTCAGAGAGAGTAATATAGAGAAGTTAAATACTCTTGAGAATTCCATTTGAGTTATCAAATTGGTATCAGAGCCTATGGCGAATGTGACAGGTCAAATGTCGCTACCACAACTAACGAAGGGGAATTATAAGAATTGGAACATTCAAATGAAAGTTCTTCTCGGATCTCAAGATTTGTGGGAGATGGTCAAAGAAGGTTTCGAAGAACCAACAAATACCACGGGATATACAGCGGCTCAAAACAGGGCGTTGAAAGAGACACGATCGAAGGATAACGCGACATTATACATGTTGTTCTGATCCGTTGACGAGTCAGGATTTGAGAAGATTGTCGGTGCAACTACTTCAAAAGAAGCGTGGGATATTTTAGAAAAAGTGTTCAAAGGAGCCGACCGAGTTAAGCAAGTGTGTCCAAACTCTTCGTGGCGAGTTTGAGAGCATGAAGATGAAGGAGTTAGAAGTTGTATCTGACTATATCACGCGTGTACAAGACGTGGTAAACCAACTTATTCGTAATGGTGAAGCGATAACCGATGCACGAGTTGTGGAGAAAATTTTGAAATCTTTAACCGATAATTTTGAGAATGTTGTGTGCGTGATAGAAGAGTCAAAGGACCTTGCGACGCTTACAGTCGACGAGCTTTCCGGTTCTCTCGAGGCACACGAACAACGTAAGAAGAAAAAAAATGAGGAGACACTAGAGCAAGCACTTGAAACCAAGGCGACAATTAAAGACGAAAAGGTACTCTATTCTCAAAATTTCCGAGGTAGAGGGCGTGGTCGTGGAAGCCGTGGAAATGGTCGCAGCAGTCGTGAAGGGTACTATAAGGAGAAGGAACAGTCGAGTCAACCAAACTGGCGTGGAAGAGAACACGGTCGAGGAAGAGGCGGCCGATCGAACTATTCCAACATCGAGTGCTACAAGTGTCACAAGTATGGTCACTACGTGAAGGATTGCTACTCCGACAAATGTTATAATTGTGGTAAAATGGGGCATCTTGCAAAAGATTGTCGAGCCGATAAAAAGGTGGAAGAAATAACTACATGGCCTTGGAAGTTGAAGAGAATGAAGGTTTTCTCTTGATGGGTCAAAATGAAGGCAACATCAACAATGACACCCTGTGGTATCTCGACTCAGGGGCAAGCAACCATATGAGCGGTCACGAGTACTTATTCAAAAGGATGCAAAAGATTGAAGATGGTCATGTGTCGTTTGGAGATGCATCAAAGGTGGAGGTCAAAGGCCAAGGTACAGTTTGTAACTTACAAAAGGATGGCCTGATAGGGTCGATCCAAGATGTTTATTACGTACCAGATCTCAAGACCAACATTTTGAGTTTGGGGCAACTCACGAAGAAAGGTTACTCGATACTCTTAGAAGACCGGGTACTACACTTGAAGGATAAGCAAGGGCGTCTGGTTGCTCGAGTCGAGATGGGAAGAAATCGGATGTACAAACTGAATTTGAGAAGCGTGGTAGAAAAATATTTGTGAGTCAACGTAGAAGACAAGGTGTCGCTGTGGCATCTCCGTTTTGGTCACCTACATCATGGGGGTCTAAAAAAGTTAGCAAAGAAGAACATGGTGCACGGGCTGCCGGACATGGACTATGAGGGAAAATTTTGTGAAGAATGTGTGCTTCGCAAGCAAGCGAGAACCTCGTTTCAAAAGAAGGCAGATTATCGAATTAAACATATTCTCGAATGATTCATACCGACATATGTGGACCAATCACCCCCGAATCTTTCAGCGGTAAAAGGTACTTCATTTCCTTTATCGATGATTTCTCACTGAAAACTTGGGTTTATTTTCTGAAAAAAAAATCCGAGGCATTCGAGGTGTTCAAAAAGTTCAAAGTGATGGTGGAGAAGGCAACTGGTAAACACATCAAAGCCATACGATCTGGTAGAGGTGGCGATTATACTTCGGCGGCTTTCATGGAGTATTGCGAAGAGCAAGGCATAAGGAGATTTCTAACCGCACCATACTCTCCTCAACAAAACAGTGTGGCAGAGGAAGAATCATACTATTCTCGACATGGTTCGATCAATGTTCAAGAGCAAGAAGATGCCAAAGGAATTCTGGGCAGAAGTCGTGCAGTGTGCTATCTATGTACAGAATCGATGTCCACATGTGAAGTTAGATGATCAAACACCACAAAAGGCATGGAGCGGACAAAAGCCGACAGTTTCTCAACTCAAAGTGTTCGGTAGTATGGCTTATGCACACCTACCGGATCTACAAAGAACGAAGCTTGAAGACAAAAGCAAAAGGTACATTTTATTGGGTATGATGAGAAGACAAAAGGGTACAAGCTACTCGACCCGATAAGCAAGAAGGTGATGGTAAGTCGTGATGTGCAAGTAAACGAAGCAAGTGAATTGGACTGGAACAATTCGACGGAAGTTAACATCGAAGTTGGAGAATCATTCGTCGTTGCATCAACAAGTAAACAACAAGACTCTGAAACTACCGATGATGAAGATGAACCACGACAACCCAAAACGCGAAGTTTGCAAGATTTGTATGATTCAACAAATGAGGTACACCTTGTATGCCTTTTGGCAGATGCTGAAAATATCAGTTTTGAAGAGGCGGTGCGAGACAAGAAGTGGCAAATTGTTATGAATGAGGAAATTAAGGCGATTGACCGTAACAACACATGGGAGCTAGCAGAATTGCCGAAAGGAAGTCATCCTATTGGTGTGAAGTCGGTGTTCAAGAAAAAGATGAATGTTCAAGGCGAGATAGAACGGTACAAGGCGCGACTTGTTGCGAAAGGATACAGGCAAAAGGCAGGAATCGACTATGACGAAGTATTTTCTCCTGTTGCAAGAATGGAGACAATCCAATTATTCATTTGACAAGTTGCTCAATTCAAATGGCCGATATTTCAAATAATGTCAAATCGGCATTCTTGAATGGTGTGCTCGAAAAAAATGTCTACATCGAACAACCACCCGGGTACATAAAAGTCAGAGAAGAGAAGAAGGTGCTAAAATTGAAGAAGGCGCTTTACGGGTTGAAGCAAGCACCGCGGGCATGGAATACACGTATCGATTCATATTTCAAGGAGAACGGGTTCAAGCAATGTCCCTATGAGCATGCTCTTTACGTAAAGCAGAATGGATGTAACATGTTGTTTGTTGCTCTTTATGGGCAACAATGATGAGATGATAGAAGAGTTTAAAGGCACAATGACACGGGAATTTGAGATGAAAGATTTGGGCTATATGAAGTTTTTTCTTGGTTTGGAGGTTAGACAAATAGAGACAGGTATTTTTGTATCACAAGAGACTTATGCAAAAGAGATTTTGAAGAAGTACAAGATGGAAAATTGGAATCCTGTTTCAACACCAATGGAACCAGGTGCAAAACTTTCGAAGTTCGATGGAGGAGAACGTGTCGATGCTAGTAAATATCGGAGTTTGATAGGAAGTCTTCGCTATCTCACATGCACAAGGCCGGATCTTTTATTAAGTGTCGGCATTGTAAGTCGGTTCATGGAGGAGCCGGCTTATTCACATTGGAAGGCGTTGAAGCGAATCCTATGGTACATTCAAGGAATGGTGTCACTCGGGATGTTCTACTCAAAAGCAGAAGATTACAAGTTGGTTGGTTACTCCAACAGTGATTGGTGCGGAGATATAGATGATCGGAAAAGTACCGCGGGATATGTGTTCTTTATGGGAGATACTGCATTTACTTGGCTTTCAAAGAAGCAACCGATCGTGACACTCTCGACTTGTGAAGCTGAATATGTTGTAGCATCTTGGTGTGTATGTCATGCTATATGGCTTAGAAAATTGTTGAGCAAGATGGAGCTAAAGCAACAAGGTGCAACCGTGATTCAAGTTGACAATAAATCAGCAATTGAGTTAGCAAAGAATCCAGTGAACCATGAAAGAAGCAAACACATCGATGTTCGTTTTCACTTTATCCGAGATCATGTTAAGGAAGGAAGTGTGGAATTGGTGCATGTGGAAAGTCATGATCAAGTTGCGGATATCTTCACAAAACCGCTATCGAAAGTATTTTTCGACAATTCAAGAAGATGATCGGCATGATGGATGGTAGAAGCATTTAAGTTTACAGGGGAGTTTTGTTGAATAAACTTAAAAGCTATTCTTAATGGGTATTAAACTTAAAAGTTAATTGAGAAAATAAAATGCCAAGAGCCTGTGTAACTGAAAGGCCAAATGGTGATACCTCTCTTGAATAGGATTTATTAGTCTTCAGTTTCTCTTAAATAGGATTTATTAGTCTTTAGTTTTTCTTGAATAGGATTTATTAGTCTTCAGTTTTTTCTTTTGTTTAGTGCCTATATAAAGGCATTGTTGTTTTGTTTGAAAATATAACTCAGAGAGAATAATATAGAAAAGTTAAATACTCTTGAGAATTCCATTTGAGTTAAACAAAATAACTAAGTCAAACTACTGATCCCGCATGACATATTCTCATCTTAACAGAAAATATAGTCGACTTGTGGCTTGAGGGTCTACAAGCTGAGAATCATAAGTGTCACTACGGTGATGTATAGATGAAAATACTAAATCCTAATTTACTGTTTACGGGGTTACAAAAACAAAATCACCTGAATTGGGAGTGCAAATAAACCACCACAACAAACGCCAGCGAAGAAGCACTCTGCACGAAAATATGATTAGTTTAAATTAGAAGCTTGATATAGGGGCTCCAAAATCCTGGAGGGGCTCCTATAATAAGACGAAATAGAAACATTTTGAAGTAAAACTCAAAAACCCCTTATCCATAATATTTTTACAATGCCTAAACCACCCTTGATTAGTTAATCTTAATTACACTAATTAATTAATAAATTAAGCTAATCATGGTTAATTAAACATAATCTTGTACTTAAAAAATGAATTCAATTATTTTTTTTGAATTTGTGTTTTGTGGGAAGAAAAACTAGATGAAATTTAAGAAAATTTTGTCGTTTTTTTTAAACCCTAGATTTTGATTCAATCAACCATAGTAGCATTGAGTATACCTCTATCTTAAACTCTTGATCTTTTTATGGCTCAAATTTGATGAAATCACGATTTGAAAGATGGATTTTTTGTTATTCAGAGAAATTTACGGTTGGGTTTCATGTCGAACCCAACCGTAACCCTAAGAACACCGAAGAACACCATTTTTGCCCATATTTACGGTTGGGTTTTCAACCAACCCAACCGTAACTTGAAGAACAATGATGAACACAATTTTTTCCCAAATTTACGGTTAGGTTTTCAACCAAACCCAACCGTAACAAATCTTTAAACCCCAATCGTAAAATTAGATAAATATATTTTAAATTTTTTTAATTTTTATCTTGTAGAGAATTGAAAGACGAAGCTAACCCAAAAAAATGAGGTCAATCGGACATCCTATGAACGAGTTATGATCAAAAAGGTGAAACCTATTTGTATCCAGGAATAGTTACGGTTGGGTTCGCCAATAAACCCAACCGTAAATCTGAGATTTTTGGGCTTCATTGAGCCCAAATTTACGGTTGGGTTTATTGGCGAACCCAACCGTAAATATTCCTGAATTACAAATAGATTTCACCGTTTTGATCATAACTCTTTCATACGATGTCCGATTGACCTCATTTTTTTTGGGTTAGCTTCGTCTTTCAATTCTCTACAAGATAGAAATGAAAAATCTTAAAATCTATTTATATAATTTTACGATTGAGGTTTAAAGATTAGTTAAGGTTGAGTTTGGTTGAAAACCTAACCGTAAATCTTAATTGAATCTTCATCTCCTATATTTGAAGTTACGGTTGGGTTTGTTTAATAACCCAACCGTAATATGAAGAACAAACCAGTTACAGTTGGGTTTCTATTCGAACCCAACCGTAAATGCAATCTGTAACCTTAAATCTTCATTAATTTGTTTAGTTTTATCCGTATTGTCATCACTACTACTCTCTACACATTTATTAGTATTTTTCATCACGAAATTGGGAGTTTAATCGACGACGAAATTTTGATTCGATGGAGAAATTTGATTAAAATGGAGAAGGAAAAGATATGGAGGAGAGGGAAAGATTTTAATTAGAGGACAAATTTTTTTTTTTTATTGGGTAAAGGGTAAAATGGACAGTTAACTTTACCCCTAGGACATCCCTTAATGGAAAATTGGGTTACCTCGCCTCCTAGAAGAGCCTCTCCAGAGTATTGGAGCCCCTATATCAGGTTTCTTAAATTAGGATGAAATAGAATGATTTGCTCCTATCAACCTAGCTACACGAATAGTATAAACAAGTAATTACAGCAAAAGAATATCACATACCAATGCGCCTGCTAGAAAGGATGTTGGGTTTCTCACTCCAGCAGAAAATCGTTCAACTGCAATGATAAATTGGAAGGTAGAAATCATGAACACAAGTATTATTATAGTATTTTAGAGGCAAAAGAGAAATATAGAAGGAGCAGCGCATAAGTTCACTTTATTACAACAAAGGTCGCTTCGACGCCTTTAACCAACGTGCGCTTATTTGCTGGCTCAAAAAATTATGTATTCTCAAACCACTTTTCTTTGAGAGAAGGTCGCCTAAGGGAAACCACAATGGGGCGATCAAACCCATCGATCAAATGACTAAAAATTTGATCGATGGTCAGCAGCAAAAACAGCGGTGGATAGTCAGGCGGTACCCTAGGACCGCGCTTGAGAAGAAGCGAAATTGTAGAAGCTCGCCCACCAGGACGGGCGATATGTCAACCTTCCGCCCCTTACAAGCGAAATAGTAGAACGCCGCCCGGGGAAAAAAATTTGAAGCGAAATCCCAGGCTCGCGCTCATGTCCTAAGCGGTTCCCACGAGCTCGCCCGGTGGGGCGATATTTTAGCAGCTCGTGCTCCAAACGTGTGACTGGCGTGTGGGTTAGAAAAACGGGCGCGGTTGTAGAACCTCGTCCGTTAAAGACAAGCGGGCATCTAGCCTCTCGCCTGTAAATCTAATAAGAAACCCTACTTCTTTCTCCAGTCATCTTCATCGCCTCCTGTTTCTCCATCTCGCCCTCCGTTGCTGCCGTTCCCAACTGATTTTTCACCTGATTTTCGTCCGTCAACGACAGCCCATAACCTCGTCCCAATTTTGTACTACATTCTAACCCCAACTCAACAAATATCAAAGGTATAATTGGTACCCTAAAAGAATTAAATTCATTGTTTTAATTTCATATATAGATAATTAAAATGTTAAATTAGTTTGAAGCATGTTATTTACTTGTTATACTATAAACCCATAATTGCAATTTTCGGTTGTGTTGGTGCATACAAACTTGGGTTAGCAAATTAGGGTTTATGTATTTGTGTTATAATTTATTTAGGGTTTTAAAATATGTTTTAATTAAATTTAATATACAATAACAATGTGTTGTAGCTTAAATATGGTGGATGTTGGAATTATTAAGAAGTGTGTAATTGTGGTTAATTTTGAAAGTTTATGCATTTTTTTGATATACTAATTTTCAACCCAACGATATATTAAATTTTTTGTACAGATGTCTGACATTGTTGTTTCGAGATGGGATGGGAGAAGGAAAACGAGTAAAAAAGCAAAAATTACGGAGGAATCGGCAGCAGAGTCAATGGGCCCCCCGTATGTCGATGTCCCCGGGTTAGAACATTACACTGTGGTGGAAGATAGCAACGAACATGCTTCTACCAATATAACTTATTCCACCAACGTCGACTTCAGGTTTGATCACCGAGGTTCTCTGAAATCTGTTTTAAATACTTACAAGAAAATTTGTGATACTTGTAATAGGGTCCAATTTAGAATTGAACGCGGAGGTTGGGGTAGATTACTATCCCTACCTGTTGTAGATTCGTCCCACGCTTTGACAGATTTTATTATCGAGCGGTTTTGGGATACTATGAAAACATTTCATTTTTCTTTTGGGGAGCTTGGGTTCACTCCCCTCGATTGGGTTATGTTGACCGGGCTTAGTATCGGTGTTGGTAGCTCTGTCCCTTATGACCCACAACTTTATAAATTTGAATATGTACGTGCGAATATCTTTCCTGAACTGAAAGACAGTGCGGTATGCAAGAGGGAAGGTCTTCCGCCACAATGGGTTTCAGGTGCAATCACTCTCAAGTTTTTGAGCTCCTATTTCGATAATGACACATTGGAGGCGGAGAAAGATGATAGTGTGATTGCGGATAAAGTAGCGAGGGCTTTTTATATGTATGCTTTGGGGAATTTTTTTTCCCCAAATGCAAAAACATACATTGATGCAGGATGGTTGGTTGCCTTTGATAATTTAGATGCAGTAAGTAACTTCGACTGGGGCGGACCTGCCTTATCTAAATTGTATTCCGGTCTCTCCACGGCGTCTAGGGGACAGAAATCAGTATCGGGTCCCTTTCAAATTTTGGAGGTAATTTATTAACTATTATGCAAATAATTTTAGTTTGATAATTTTAATTTTGATGTTGTTAACTGTTGGTTAAATAATTTGTGTACCAGTTTTGGGGCTACGAATATCTGGGTATTTATCGTCCAACCATAACTAGGGCCCAAAACGATAATGAATGGCCCAGATGTCGTAGGTGGTTAGGGACACGCCGGAAGGCTGTTGATATCATGAAGTCTAGAACTGAACTGAATCAGTTAGCAGTTGACGACGTTTGCTGGCAACCCTGCTTGCCATCAGTTAACTACATACCAGAAGAGATTGGTCGTAAAGCAATAGAACTTTCGGGACAAAGGGTTACATTTACGTGTCTTGGCAATGTAAGTTTGGTTGTTTTTATTTCGTGGGGAGAATTTTTTAAATAACAAATGCATTAAAGCTATTTATGTTTATTTATTTTGTTTATTTTTTTGGGATAAAGCACAATATGTATCTGGGAGATAGGTGTTGGAGGCAGAACAACCCGAGTTGGGGTATTCCCGCCAACCCGTCTAGTTCAATTTCCAACTACGGTGATAAAGACATGAAAAACATGACAGCAACAGTTCATGGAAATTGTAGTGAATACGTGTGTGTGGTGGATTACGGGGTATATTTTGAATACTGGCGACATGTCACCAACCTCAATAAAAAAGTCACTGCCGTTGACTGGGAGGTTGAAACCTACGGATATGCGGGAGACCGGATCAAACACAACATCCCACGACCACGTGATGAAGTCCCTATTCCTCCTCCTCAACAATTACCTTATGTAAGTATTTGATGAATTTGGGGAACAAATAGTAGTGACAATTTTTGAATTGTTTTTTTCTTTGGGTTTAGTTTTATTATTTTTCTTTGCCAGGTGGCGGCTTATGATATGGTGCAAGACTATGCTACTTTTACCCAAGAGTTCCGTCAATTTACGTTATCGGAAACAAAGGATAAGATGGACTACATCCTCGCTAGGGAAGCTGAGTTCAACACTTTTCGAGCGCAGACAACCGCCGAAATTAGCTTACTAAAAGATCAGAATTCTTTGTTGAGCAGACAACTAACCCAAGCCCGTCAAGAACAACCGATGGGTTTTGCTTCATATGCTAGTACTCCACCTCCCAGATCATCACCGAAGGTTCGGCCTACCGTCCCAACTACTTTCCCTCCATTTGTTCCACCTAGATCCAACTCGGGCTAAAGTAAACAATTTTAAATTTAGGGTTTTCATTAATAACAATTTTTTGGATTAATTTTATGTTGATTTATTGTTAATTTATATGTTATTTTTATTGTTGATTTATTAGGGTCCGTAGTTGGTTGTCAGAAGTTGAATGGTGCAACATTTGTTACCATACTTTTACCGTTTTGTTACCGTTGGACCTAACCTTTAATATTTCATTTTTGAACGTTTTATTACCGTTACACATGGTTACCTTATCCAATTCACCATCCTTTCTACCTATAAGTACTTCACCAAGGGAGAGACTTTCAAGTTATATTCAATCTTCCATATCCTACATTTTCAATTAAAATTTATAATCTCCAGTTTTCGTTCACTGGGTGGTTATGAAAATTGGAACCTCAATGCAGAGAATTTTACACTGGAAGAAGATTTATCGATATGTCGAAATATTGTCTTGCATTATCCAGCTAGGGGGACAGCAGATTGGTTGAACGTTGTGATGACACAACAATGGTTAGAAGAAACTCATGTGAATTTTTGTGCCGAAACTGGAAATCCCAACAACGGGAATCGAGCGGGGATTTTTGTTCGTTATATGTGTATTAAAAAGGAGGTAGTTCAGTTTTCTTCTTTAGTTGCCAAGGTTAATGAATTTCGTGTTAGGCATGAAACAGACGATGACGTTGTACGTAGATCTACGGAAGAATGGGTTAGATGGAAACGTTCAGAATTCAAATACAAACCTCATTTCGAGATTTTAAGGGTTATGGATGAATTTAATCCTTTTGTATTAATTGTTCTCCCTAGTACAGTGAAACCACGTCCACCCCCACGTTAGAATATAATCTTTGAATTATTATGTAGTCACTGTATTGTCATTTCATGTCATTGCCTTGTCATTTTATAGCAAAATATCTCTGACAAAAATTAAAATAAAATCTTTGAATTATTATGTAGTAAGTGTATCGTCATTTCATGTCAAAGCCTTGTCAACTAAAAGCAAAATATCTCTGACAAATATTAAAATATAATCTTTGAAATATTATGTAGTTAGTGTATTGTCATTTCATGTCATTTCCTTGTCAACTAAAAGCAAAATATCTCTGACAAACATTAAAATAAAATCTTTGAATTATTATGTAGTCAGTGTATAGTCATTTCATGTGATTTCCTTGTCAACTAAAAGCAAAATATCTCGACAAACATTAAAATAAAATCTTTGAATTATTATGTACTCAGTGTATAGTCATTTCATCTCATGTTATAAATAACCACACTTCCCTTATCTAGCGATACAAACTAGTTTATCAAACGTATATGTCCATTTTTTCAAACATCCCAAGAATATGTTTAACTTTCAAAATGAAACAACTAACTACGGTTCATCTTCTAGGTTCTCGCAGCATCTTTCTTTTAGTTCTTCTTCTTTAGACGAACAATTATACGATGAAGATAACAGTAGTTATTACTCATCAGATGAGAGTGAAGCTGAGGCCGCTAGTAATAACATAGCAGTTACGCTGCATTATTGGCATCTAATATGAAACCTCGCCAAACACGTACTAAAATACCCAGAAATCGTCATATAGGTGCCAGATGTTTGCATACAGACTATTTTTCCAATAACCCAACGTTCCCCCCACATGTTTTCCGTAGAAGATTTAGAATGCGTCGCGAATTATTCAACCGGATTTTGGGTGATGTTGTTCGGGTGAATAGTTATTTTGTACAAAAAAAAGATGCTTGTGGTGTTCCAGGATTAACCCCGCACACAAAAATTACAGCGGCAATTAGAATGTTAGCATACGGTTGTGCCGCGGATGCAATAGATGAATATTTAAGGATTGGCGAAACCACTATATTGGAAGCAACCAGAAGATTTTGCAGGGTTATGGTCCAACTGTATGAGAAAGAATATTTGCGTACACCAACTGATCGGGATGTTCAAAACCTCCTCGAAGAAAATAAAAAACGAGGATTCCCCGATATGATTGGGAGCCTCGATTGCATGCATTGGAAATGGGACCGATGCCCATCTGCTGAATCCGGTGCATATACCGCTTACAAGGGAAGCGAAAGTATAATTTTGGAGGCAGTGGTGTCGCATGATTTATGGTTCTGACATGCATTTTTTGGTATGCCAGGGTCAAACAATGATATAAATGTCATGAACCGATCGTATTTATTCAAAAAAATCATCCAGGGAAAAGCACCAACAGTTAACTTTCAGGTAAATGGAAATCAGTATAATATGGGGTACTATCTTGGTGATGGAATATACCCTCAGACGGCAACAATTGTCACAACCATAAAACATCCCGATTCCCAAAAAAAACAAAAAATTTCTGCATTGCAGGAAGGGTGTAAAAAGGATGTGGAAAGAGGGTTCAGGGTACTTCAAAATCAATTTGCAATCATCAAACAGCCTGCAAGAATGTGGAATGTTGATGTGTTAGCATACATCATGAAAACAGTTATTATTCTACATAACATGATAGTTGAGGATGAACGTATTCCAGGCGACTGGCCCCATCACTATGATCAACGCAGCTTTGGTGCTCCATGTGTCATTTCAAGGGACAACACATCACAACTATCAAGAGTGATGATTGACCAACGTAGACGAGCAGTATTTGATAAACAAATTGGGGTTCGTTTGAGAAATGACTTGATCGAACACATTTGGTCATCTGTTGGGGAAGATTGATATTTATTAAGGATAGTTTTTCGGTTATATTTGTTGTCAGGAGTAAATTGAGTTGTAGCGTTTCTATTTATAGTTATCTTTCAAGTGCACCCAGTATTTATAGTTATATGTTACTGCTTATAGGATGAGTTCAATGTTTTGTCAAAAAAACTTATTAAAAAAACTTTTTAAAACTACATTTCATATTCAAAACAAATGCATGAAAATAAATAATCAACCAGCGAAATTGTATATCATAATTCCCCCTAAGGTTGGTTCAATTTTTTCCTTAAAATTTCACCCTGCCTCAGTTCGATGTACTGTCTAGCTACATCATTCATCTGGGAGGTATCCATCATCATGATACGGAATTCCTCATCTGCTTCTCGCCTAGCTAATTTTGCTTCATACTTTTCCTTTTCGCAAGCCAATCTTGCAGCAAACTCCGCTTCCCTATGTGCAATCTTCATAGCTCTTTGTTCCGTGCATTTGGCGTTGAAGGTCATTTGCTCTTTAAAAATATTTTCCATTAATTGATTATCTTCTGTATATTTTGCTTTACCTTTTGTCTTTTGTCGTTTGCTCTCTTTTTGACCCATCGGACGGATCAATGTGTTTGGGATATCTCCAAGGTCTTCAAAGGCGCTTGGACCATCTATGTTTAAATCTGGTGTGTCCTGTACGCTCTGAGATTCAGTGTCGTAATCAGACTCTGCCTGCGATGAATCGAAAACAAAGGTGGCCCTTCTTGAATATTTAATATTTTCTAGCATAACTGAGTAGCAATCTTCGTGCTTAAAACTTCGTCCAGTAGATTCCTTGAAAAGCCTATGAACTTCTGCAGCCTAGTGTTTCACCTCATTTTGTTAGAGGTTATACAAGGATGTGGATAAAAGAAATGATCAGGATTTTAAATTATTTCTTACCTTATTATCAGGGCCCCATCCTGTATGATGTTCCCTTTCTACTTCAGCCTCCTTTGCAGACATTAACGCCACATCTTTGCTTATAATTTGAAACCGTTTCTGCAGGGAGGTCCAACTACGTTCTGCCATACTGGGTATGCTTTCTTTCATCCGGTCTAGAACACGTAACCATAGTTCCCACCAGAGACTGTCCTATTTCGAATCACAAAGCTAGAGATAACAGATTTAACCAAAACAATTCTAGCCTTAAAGGATAAAAGAAGGCCTTTCCAGCCTGCTATATCTTAAATAGAGAACCTCTCCTGCAAGTAGGAAATCCAAAGAGTGATTTATTAAAGGCTGTTGTCTCTTTTTGAACAAAGAATGACCCTCATTTATTCATCTCAGATGTACAGTGTTCTTCACATTGATCTGTACCAATGCTTGAATCTTGAGAAATTGACAAGTGAATTGTACACATCGTCAAATCTTCAAAAGACGAAAAATTTGGACCTCTTTTTGTTGGTGGCATTTTACCAATGGATTTCAAATAAGAAAAAACTTTGAATTTTTTCACACCCAAAAACACTATGATTTCAGTATAAAAAATTTGGGTGAAGTTGCGGTATATATAGGAAAAATATAGCCGTTGAACGGTAAAATAAAATAACGGTAAAGTTAGCGATGTCCTAAACCCTCGCCCGGGTCTAGGCGTGAACCTAGAATCTCGCCCAGACACAGGCGGTGGCCTAGCATACCGCGTAAGAGGAAGCGAAGGACAGCGTAAGAGGAAGCGAAGGCCCTGCTGTCCGCCAAGTTTTTTTTTTCTGAGCGAGTTTGTGGCATTTCGCCCGGGTCTAGGCGGGAACCTAGAATCTCGCCCAGACACAGGCGGTGGCCTAGCATACCGCGTAAGAGGAAGCAAAGGCCATGTTGTCCGCCCAGTTTTTTTTTTTTTGAGCGAGTTTGTGGCATTTCGCTCAGGCATGGGCGAGGAACTGGAACTACGTTTAAAGGAGCGGTATGCTGAAACTTCGCTTGCGTGGACGAAATGGTAAGACTACGCCCGTAAATTTAAGCGAGATCCTAGAATCTGGCTTGTCATCAGGTGATGTCCTAGGATATCGCCTGACTATAATTTCCGTCGTCGACCTTTCGATCAGATTTGATCTGCTACAGGGAAAACCGTCGATTATATTCCTAAATTAATCGACGGTTGGGGAACCTTTTGGGCGACCATCGATCAAATTTAATCGATGATCGATGATTTGATCGCCCATTGTGGATGCCCTAAGAAGTGAATCGTGTCAAACTTAACTTTAAGTCTTTGAATATTTAGCTGTAGCTTGGTATACAGGCCCAATTTCCGGAAGAACAGAACAGAAATACATGAGACTCATCAGATAGGTAGACAGTTCTCATGCCATTAAAGCTGAAGCACCATGGTTACATAACAGTACGAGAAGGTAAAAACAAATCTAGATTTGGGATCAACTAACCCAAGAACCATATTCCATACTTGTGTCTGTTTTAGACTTCTTTGTTAATTCAATGTGGTGATGAATGTGATAAACCTTAATACTATTGCAAATATCAGCTCCGTCTCTTAGGAGGTTGTTTTAGGTTAAAGCACCATGAGTGGAACGATTACCTACACCACTATCGAAAAAAAGTGGCATACTCTGTACATAAAAGCGAAGCCCAACTCATAACATAAACTCACCAAAACCAATGAGATTTCCATATCGTTGCACAGCTTGAGTAACGCTTGCAGCTTTTTCTTTACCAATGCCTAGCTACAATTGTCATCCAGTATAAGCACACTTGGAAACAAAATCATGTAAAAAAGAAGCTTCACTAAATATACAATGCATAACTTTCTAATCAAATTTTAAAAGAGGGAAAAAAAAACAATCCTAAGTGACTCAACAGAAGAGAAAGGTAGCAACAAACCTTAGAACAAACATCATCGGATGCCCCTGACTGTCGGAAAAGCCTTCCATTGTAAAATGGCACCATATCACTAATACAAACTCCCCTGGATGTTTATGTTGTCCCATGGAAGATCAGAAAAGAGAGCAGCAATGATATTAGAGCAGACTTGCTTCAAAACTCCGTAGAAATCTGCGAGCTCACTATCTAAGGCCACGCAATGGCAGAGAGATGGTCCATTTATCTTTTTAAGTCATAAGTATAATTATTATGCGAATATATTGGGGTTAGAACAAGATAAAGATAAGAAAGTGAAGCAAAAGAATACTAATAAATCCACATATTCTCTTAAATGTATTTTTTTCTGATCGGAAAAGAGAAAATTCATTGAAAAGAGAAGGTACTTAAGGGGGTACCTCAACCCAATGAATACAAGAACCCACAAGAAAAACAATGAAACGTATACAATCAAGGTCCCCAAAATAAAGAATCCCAAAGGGTTACAATCAGATTGGCTGTTAGACCTAACATTTTTATATTCGATTCGGCCCAAAAAAACGCTTGAAGTTTAACATATCTAATGATACCTTCCACTCTTTTCTTTTTGTTTTCGAACACCCTTGCATTGCGCTCCTTCCAAATACACCACCAAATTGCTACCGGGATGTTGTTCCAAATTCCACTAAGACGATCATCTCCCCAATTTATTTTCCAAGATTTGACGTTTTGAGAAATGTTGGATGAATAAATCCAATTGCTCCTAGACCCTTCAATGAGGTAATCTCAAATCCTTCGAATCCTCCAACAATCATAAAATAGATGCTCGCTAGTTTCATCATTTTCGTCGCAAAAACAGCAAAGGCTAGAGACCTCCATGCCCCTTCTCCGAAGCTTATCTTTAGTCATTACTCTATCGTGAGAGAGAAGCCAAAGAAAAAAATTGATTTTGCAAGGGTAATTGCGGCTCCATACAACATCAATTGTGTAATTTGGAAAATCTTGTTCCTCTTCGATCTTAAAACCATCTTTCACCGTATATTGACCATTTTCATTACCAATCCAAAGTCGACTATCCGAGACACCTTCTTGAAAGGAAAAAGTGGAAAGAAGATTAGAAATACTCGAGACTTCACTTGCTATTGATTGAGAGTGTCTTTTGTCTAGCCATATACTTCCATCTTATTTCGTTGTCTACTACATCGAACATACGAGCTACCATATTCTCTTAAATATAGCCTACATTTTATTAACCATAATCCATTTGACTTTGGTCAATTAGTTTTAATTACAATTTAAAGTTTGACCATTTTTTATTATTATTCATAGCCATAAACTAGGCTAGGGACTCAATGATTCAGTGAGTAGGTGAAACACTGAATTGGAAAATCAATAACCCCTAAAACCGTTTAAAAACGTTTTTTTTATATTATTATTATTTCAACCGATTTTATAATAGGAAAAAAAATTATTTAACCCTAGAACCCTAATTATTTACTACTACAAAAACAGTTTATAAGTTTATAATCAAGTTAATATCAATTTTATAAGTTAATATCCGTTTTAAAAATGGAAGAACAATCATCAAGTCCTCTATCTACACCATCTGAAACCATAGAAAAATCAATTGGAAAGATAGAGGAAGATCATGTTGGTGTTAACAATTCTCCTAATCAATTGGAAGCTTTTTTTTTTATCTTTTTCAACTACATGTTTGATTAAACTATACCACTTTTACTATCATTATATCTTGATCTACGTAATAAAGTCATGCATATACTACACAAAAAGAAGAGTGTGTACCAAATCATGATTCACGACTAATAATTTTTGAGCCAGCATCAATCCAACCTCTTGAAGCTAATTTCATCGATTTAACAGATGCTTTTACAACTGATTAGATATGGAATTTTACATATTCATCGATTTTGAAAATAGAGTTAATCTAAAATTAGTATATTTAACTTTATATATTTATTGTAGTTATTTGAAAGCCGTGAAGACATGATTAATAGGTGTCAATCAGTCGGAAAGAAGAAACATGCAGTGGTGATTATTAGAAAGTATCAGCAAAAACTGAACGACAAAGGGTCATTCGTAATTTTTTCCTGCGAACGGTTTGGTAAGCACGTGGAGAAAGAGAGAAAATATTCCAAAGGGACCGACCAATATGTGCAAAGAAAAAGAACATCTGCGGGATCAAAAAAATGTCAATGCCCGTTTGAATTGGGAGGTACTTGTGTAGATGGAGTCAAATGGATTGTGCGTGTGAAAAATGAGCAACATAATCATCCATCATACGAATCCCTGACTGATCATCCTTACCCAGGGAGGTTGACACCAACAAAGACGAATCTTTGTATTGCATTGTCACTAAGTGGAAGTACCCTGACTCAAATATTAACTCACATGAAGAAAGAAAATTCAGAAAATTGTTCGACAACGGGGACTATCTACAATTGTATGGTGAAATTCCAACATAAAGAAATCCGAAAGAACAAGGATGCAAAGACTTTTGGAATTATATAACGAGCACCACTATGTAACATGGAACAAGAGAGAAGAATGAACAGATGCCGTGGTTGAATTGTTTTTTCTCACCCTGAGGGTTCAACACTTGCCCAATGTTTCCCAGATTTATTTATCCTTGATTGTACTTACAAAACCAATCAATGGCGTATGCCTTTGTTACATTTTGTTGGGGTGACATCTATGAATCATATTTTTACTATAGCATATTGTTTCATGTCAGGAGAGAAGATTGAAGACTATGTTTGGGCATTGAGAAAACTAAAAAATTTGTATTCAATTAGTTATCTTCCGTCTTTATTTATCACTGATGACGGCCAACAACTTCAAAAGGGTATCGCAGAAGTATTCCCTGAAGCAAAAAATTTGCTTTGTGCGTTTCACATCAAGAGGAACATATGTGCCAATTTCAAAATAAGTATGAACAAGGATAATCCTGAAGACCTTGAGAAGATAAAAGGAGACTGGGACGTTGTTTGGATGTTTGAATCGTACGTCATGTATAAAATCAACCTCGACTATTTGGAAAGAACATTGGCAAAGTTGTAGCCAAAGTGAATTTCTTATGTTAAGACGCAATGGTTAGCTCGTAAAGAGAAATTTGTATGTGCATGGACTAATCAGATCAAACACTTCGGTAGTAGAACGAAAAATCGTGTTGAAGGTGAGCATGTTATTCTTGAAAGATTCCTTAAATGTTCTACAAGAATTTTTTTTAAATATTGGCAGGATATGAACAATGCTTGGGTAACCAAGGGGATCAAAATCTGTGCATCATCTGAGAGAAGTAAAAACATAGGATTGCATGAACATCGACGTAGTCCGTACATCAAGCATTTGGTATCATGTTTCCAGAACTGCGCTGGATTTTATTTCAAAGGAAATCAAGAGTTTGAGTAAAAAGATCATGTACATTGTCAACATTTGATTCGCAATACCCATGGGATGCCTTGTGCCTGTGGAATATCTAAGTGTTTTCGCATGGGTAAAACACTTCAGCTGGATCGCATTGACCAACACTGGAAGAAACTCTCGATGGTACCGGTTCATAAAAAAGTGGTGGGAGATGTAGATTGGGAATCAATTGTTGGAAAAATCAAATGTAGGTTTAAGGGATACAAACAAGAACAACGACAAGAAATTCTTGATAATTTGCTTGAGATAGCAGACCCAGAGGCAACACTGATGCATGAACCCAAAGGGCGTTTTGTAACTAAGGGTCGTCCTTGAGAAAGAAGCTCCAAGACTAAGTCTCAAAAATCTAGGGAAAGGCGACACTGATATCAAGAATATGTCAATATTCAATATAGATAATCAACATTTTGTAAAGGCAATCCTCAAACCTGGAGCTCCCATTCCAACAGTGTGTCCCGGATGGTAAAGTGTATACGAAGCAACGGCACTTTCATGGATTCCTCATTATGAAAGATTGCACAAAAGATGGGATGAAATTATCCCAAAACAGAAACAACATGGCACTATTAATACCATTGATCTTAGTTAAATGCATGATTTTTTTATTCAAGTTTTACAATTATTCAAGTATTCAAACTTTTTTTTTGTTAAGTTATTTTAAAAGTTTTTTATTATTCAAGTATTAAACTTTTGGTATTAGAAGTTCTAATTTTTAATCTCGTTTAATATAGTAGAGTAAATAGACCCATCGAGTTTTATACTGACTTGACGAGAATTTTTTTTTCTAGATTTTGAAATTCTCCATGAGTCTGAATTCTCGTCAACCAGACCCAGCAAGAATTATTTTATTTTATTTTGAATTTTAAATTTCTCGATGAGTCTAGTTGACGAGAATTTAAAAAAAATGTTTTGAATTTTGTATTTCTCGATGGATGTAGTTGACGAGAATTTACGAATTCTTGTCAACCAGACCCATCGAGAAAAAAAATTCTTCTAAATTTTGTATTTCTCGATGGGTGTAGTTGACGAGAATTCAAGAATTCTCGTCAACCAGACCCAACGAGAATTTTTTTTCTAATTCTTGAATCCCTAGCTATTGCAAGCTTTTTCCTGGTCGAGTAGTTTGCATGAATCAAGTCATAATCAAATTGAAGCTAATTTATGAATAACACTGGTTAACTTCCTCACAGTTCAACCAATAGACATTGTTACGTAGTCCATGGTTAGTGTTACTAATTAGCTTCATTTATTTACTGGCCTGAACATACTAGTAAGAAAACAAAACACGGTTCTATTGGGCACTAGAGAAAATGTACAGTGACGGCATAATCTTGAAAAAGATAACTAAAAACTATGTTCAAAAATAAAAAGCAGAAAATTAGATATCATTATCCTTAAGCAGCGATTAAAATGACAATCTAAATCTAGTAGTTTTAAGTCTGTGCTTGCATGCACAGATACATCGTATATTCCATCAGACAACAGTTGCCACCGACTCCAGTCACTTCTTACGTTTTTTCTTGTTTTTGTCTTGAGTCTTCTTTAACCTGGCGTTTTTCAGGGCTATTAAAAATTAATTAGGGGCGACTAATAAGATAAAATAAGATCATTTTGAAGTAATCTCAATACATCCCTTATCCATCTATTTTCTATAATGGTTAATCTACCCTTGCTAAAGTAGTGTTAATTTTGATTAGTTAGTTGATTAATTTGGTTATTAGAAAATGATTTGAGTTAGTTTTGAATTAGAAATCGAGAGTGTTTTAGATTGATTTTTCGAGTTTTAGTTTTGTACAATCGGTAGGATCGTGATTTATTTTCCTACCGATTGTACAATCGGTAGTTTAATGGAGTACTTAAACTACCGATTATAGGTGTCGCCCCAAATTGAGTTTCTCAAAACCTTCCAAAATCGATAACTCTTCATCTTTCACAATCGGTAGGGATTGAAAATTTGTATCTACCGATTGTAAACATATAATGAATTAAACTTCAACATTTTAAACTTTGTAATCGGTAGTTTAAAGATCAATTTTATCTACCGATTATAATGGTTTTGTTATCCAGGACTTTTCTTGATACAATCGGTAGTTAGTGAACATAAATAACTACTGATGGTGGATAATCAGTAGCACGTGAATTTAATAACTACCGATTGTATGTAATCGGTAATTTAGAAACATTATTATCTATCGATTATGCCAATTTTACTTAACATCTATCATTTCATTGAATCGAAAAGGCTTACATCTCGTAACATTAAAGGAAATGAAATATAATAAATCAGCAGATTACACTTAAACACTTAAGCAAACCTATTATCAAACCTTCAACGGGGCGTATGACGAACGGCACGACGTTCTTCACTTCTTGGGAGAATAATCAACACAAAAGGATTGTATTCTTCCGTCACCCTTAGGATCTCGAAATGAGGTTGGTACCTGAAATCTGAACGTTCCCATCTTCTCCATTCCTCCAGAGATCTGGCAATAACTTCATCATCAGTTTCATTCCTAATTCTTCTTTCATTCACCTTAGCGGTTAAAGAAGAAAATTCTAGTACTTCCCTTGTGATTTCCATATATCGACAAAAAATGCCTGCTCTGTTTCGGTTATTGGGGTTACCGGTTTCATTACAAAAGTTAGCATGGATATGTTCTAACCATTCCATGCTCATTGAACCATTCATCCGACGTTCATGACCCCTTGCTGGATAATGTAATACTATGTTTCGACATAGGGATAAATCTTCCTCTAGGGTAAAATTCTCTGCATTAAGCCTAAAATTTTCATAACCCGACATTAAATGAAAACAAGAGATTAGAAATTTTCACTGAAATGTAAAAGATGTGGATTTGAATGGGAATGATAGATATAAATTCATTTATTTATAGGTGTATCAGAATAAAAATTATAGCCGTTCATCAACGGTAACAAAATTGGAATTCGAGATTTTCTAAAAAAATTTAACATTTTGTACAATCACAATCGGTAGTTTAAAAAATCTTAAACTACCGATTATGATTAGTAACCCCAAATTGGAATTCGAAATTTTTTAAAAAAATTTAACATTTTGTACAAACACAATCGGTAGTTTAAAAAAATCTTAAACTACCGATTATGATTAGTAGCCCCAAATTGGAAATCGAGATTTTTTAAAAAATTTGAACATTTTGTACAAACACAATCGGTAATTTAAAAAAATCTTAAACTACCGATTATGATTAGTAGCCCCAAATTGGAAATCGAGATTTTTTAAAAAATTTCAACATTCTGTACAAACACAATCGGTAGTTTAAAAAAATCTTAAACTACCGATTATGATTAGTAGCTCCAAATTGGAAATCGAGATTTTTTAAAAAATTTGAACATTTTGTACAAACACAATCGGTAGTTTAAAAAATCTTAAACTACCGATTATGATTAGTAGCCCCAAATTGAAAATCGAGATTTTTTTAAAAATTTCAACATTTTGTACAATCACAATCGGTAGTTTAAAAAAATCTTAAACTACCGATTATGATTAGTAGCCCCAAATTGGAAATCGAGATTTTTAAAAAATTTCAACATTTTGGACACTTGCAATCAGTAGGTTAAAATTTGTACAAACTACCGATTATGATTAGTAGCCCCAAATTGGAAATCCAAATTTTTGAAAACTCCTAGACACTCACAATCGGTAGTTAAAATTTTGTACAAACGATCGATTGTCGCTGAATGTACATAATCGGTAGTTTAAGTAATTCTTAAACTACCGATTACTGATGAATTTACTCAATCGGTAGTTTGTTCAAACCCGCTAACTACCGATTGTACATGTAAAATTTGAAGAACATAACTTGTTAAAAATAAATCGATGGCAAATCAAATGATAACTAAAAAAAAGTATATATAATCATCTCAAATCGAAAATCTTCAAACCAGAAATGTTAAACACTAAAATAATATCCATCAATTTAACGATTACAACCTAATTCCTAACTTTTTTTGGTTTTAGGAAGAGGAGCACGAGTAACAGAGGCTTCAGGTTCATTGGCTGGAGGAGCAGGGACATTGGATGGAGGAGCAGCACTCGTTGAACCGCGAGAACATTTACTCCTACGTCAAATGGCTTATGTCCAAGTAGAACCTAGGCCTCACATCCATGGGAAGTTCAAATTGGACGTTCCAAATAGTGTTTGTGGTAAGGACACGATCCAAGTTGTTTACACGCCCAACCCATCTGTTGAAGATTGGAACAACAGAATGCATTACATGATCGACGAGGGGAGACCTATAAACCGAGGTGATGAGATAACCTCAGCCTATATGGTATGGTACCGGGAGAATTCTCGTCTTAAAGTGATCCGTGAAGACAAAGGAAAGAGCACCAGGGTGCAGGAGTATAGGTCCATCTTCAAAGACAACCCGTCGGCCTTAGCAAGGCTGGTACGTAATGTTATTTCCTTTTGATTTTAGTTTTACGGGTCAATATTATAGATAATAATCGTTTGATTGTTATTGCCTAAAAACAGAAGAAGATGATTGTATTTCTGTCGAACAAGGTAGGTTCGTGCCTCAATGCAGGAGATAAAGACCTCCTTGACAACCTTGATAACGAAGCTTATGCTCTCCAGTTCGGAGATACATGTACGATCACGACCGCGACGAGGAATGTAACTTCTAAGAAGAGGCATTGTAGATGGCATATCCTGTTGGATGCCACAAGAGTCCAAAGTACATGGCCAACTCAGACCTTCGAGGTATAGTAAAATCAGCTAGCTCTTCCCTGTAGGGATCAAAACATACATCTGGGGCCGCCATGGAGTCTAGGTTCCTCCTCAAAGCAATCAACTCCTGCTCCTTGAACCTTGAATGGTTGCCCGAAAAGATGTATTTTTGTCCTCGGGTTGTGCCTCTCTCCCAATCCGGCTTCTGTCTTGCCAACTCCAGGGAGGGAAAGTGATCGGAGATCCAAGCCCAATGAACATATCAAACCAAGTATGAGAAAATTGAAAGAGAAAAAGAAGAAATAATAAATAGCAATCAAACCATCACCGGAGTTACTAAAATACCTGCAATAAGCTCACGTTCCCGGCTATTTGGCTAGTCTCCTCCCAGGATGCCTCCCTCATCTCTTCCATCAAAAACGCAAGACAGGCAGTGCCCCACGAATAGTCTTGAACTTTCTCGATAGGATCCAGAAGTTGTAGCATCTTGGCGTCAACCCGGTTGCCAGTGGCATTGGGGAAAATTACACATCCCAAAACGCACAGAAGATATGCAGTGGCTGCAGCTCTGACCTGGTCATCGCTGAACTCTGGGGTGGCCTTCTCTTTTTCCAAGGTGCCTCTGAACCTTTCCATCAGATGAACCATACTAAATTGCCTGGTTTTGTATCTTGCGCACCGGTTAAACTCTTGGTTGGTGGTCTCTCGTCCCATCCAAAGCACTTCTCGGTCAAAACATAAAGTTGGTCCCAGCTTAACTGCTTCACATAGTCAAACTTGACCGTCGTACCATGGTCGGTCAGACCTAGAATCTGCACCACATCATCGGGTGTGATGGTCATCTCTCCCCACGGCATGTGGAAAGTATCGGTCTCCGGATAATACCTCTCCATGAATGCCGATATCGACACCCGGTCATGCTTCAACATGGAGTTTGCGGCGGCCGTAGATAGCCATGAGTGCTCTATAATTTGCTGGAACCGAACACACTCACCTTTCAACGGCCAGCCGTTCATCTTGTATGGTGCGGCCGCAGGTTTCAGTAGACGGACCGCATTAGAATGGTCCTAATATAGACGACGAATTAAAAAACAATTATAATAAAAGTTAACACTTTTATTTAGTGGACCAAATATGTTAAGAATGGTGTTTAATAATTATTACCTCGGTAGAGTAGATTTCCTTGGCCCAAGAATCCTTGTAGCCAAACAATAGACGTCCTCTGTCTCTTGGGAGCCCCAGGATTAGACCTTCTCGTAGACCCTTAATCTTCAGAGAGTCGGGGACCTTGTGCCCTCGTCTCTTCCTTGGTTCTTATTTGTACCACTTTCTTCTTCTTCTTCTGTAGCATTTGGTCCATCTCCTTCGAAGTGTTGAGCTTGAGGAGCACTTGGTCCTCCTTCTTCGTTTTGGCTAGCGCTCCTTTGTCGTCTAGCACTAGCGGTAACCTTCTTACCGCCTCCACGATGAGGCCCCGATAGAATTGTATCGTGGGCTTGCTTTGATCGCCTTTCCCTTTTTTGATACAAAATAAAGAACAATTATTTCAGTACATAAAACGGTAGACAAAGTAAGTTGAACTCAACATATTATCAACAATCGGTAGTCAAAAAGCCAACTTAACTACCAATTGTGTATAATTGGTAGTAAAAAAAAAAACTTAACTGCCGATTGTTCACAATCGGTAGCTCGGGCTCTACATTAACTACCGATTGTGCATAAAAAAATGGGAACACAAAAGTCTATGGACACACACACAATCGTTAGTTATATAAAAAATTTAACTACCGATTATCACTAAATTTGGATCCAGTAGAATAATCGGTAGTTTAGGTGTAAAAATAACTACCGATTGTGATCGATGTTTTTGAGGATCACTAACTAGCACAATCGGAGGTTTAACACTAAACGAAACTACCGATTATCACTACTTTTGCATCCAGTAGAATAATCGGTAGTTTATGTCTAAATCTAACTACCGATTGTGATGGGTGTTTTTGAGGTTCACTGAACACTCACAATCGGTAGTTTAAGCATATAAAAAACTACCGATTATTACGAAATTTTTATACAGAAGAATAATCGGTAGTTTTAACCTAAAGATAACTACCGATTGTGCATGATCTTCATGAGCAGTGAAGAACACTGCCACAATCGGTAGTTTAATACAACCACGAAAATACCGATTGTGCTACTGCACCTAAAACCCTTGGTATTCTACTCACTAATGCAAGCGATTTAAGCAATATAAACACAAATTATGGTAAACCCCTAACCTTATTGGAGCCATCAACTGCTGGAGAGGCAGATTTTCTTATTCGGACTCCGTGTCTACTTCATCCTCATCGCGTTCATCGCTTTGTTCTTGAACAATTTCTCGATCTCTTACTAATTCGTTAAAATGCGGCCAATCTGTATTAGGAGGTTGACGACTTCTTTGCTTTTGTCGAGGCATCTTTGGATTGTAGTAAGTACGATTAATTGGTTTACGATTATACGATGAATTGGTTTACGATTAATCGGTTGAAGATGAGAAGAAAATGGTGGAAAATCGGTAGTTTGAAGAGTAATCGATAGTTTTGAAATTGAGAGGAAAGAAGAGAATCGGAAGTTTGAATGGTGAAAGTGTGAAATAGATTTAGGTTTAGGTTTTATAAATGAAAGGTATTTTGGTAATAATTAGATTAATGAAAGGTTTTATGATAATTTTACATCCCCTAGGTTACCCCTTAGCTTCTCTCATTGGATGGCTTTAAAAAAGTAGCCCCTAAATGGTTTTTGTTAGCCCTCAAATTCACCAGGTTCTTTAAATGAATGACAGGGATGTCATCTTCCGAATCAGAAAAATAAGGATTATTATAATTTTTTAGCATGTAGATTTCCGAATCAGAAAAATAAGGATTATTATAATTTTTTAGCATGTAGATTAAACGAGCTTTAGTTGAAGGTTAATCGGCTCATCCTCGGCTCCGAAGCACGACACGAGATTTAAAATCTTACCCATGTTTCGTTTCTGTACAAAATTAACGCCAAAAATAAGTACGGGAATCGGTCCTAATAAATAAAGACAAAAAATAAACATTTCGAATATGACTTACTATAATTGAAGCTTGGGTTTGTTCTCCTTCGATGAAAGCTTTGGAAGGAATCCTAGAAAAAAAATTAGCAACTTGGGTGTGAGACACTTTCGAGAACCAGTCAATGTACCCATATTTGCAATCCCATGGGTTTATAACCCTTGATCTTAAAACATGATCGGGTATCAAACTTTCCTCCTATCCCACGTATGATTGTCTACGTATGGGTAGTAAGACCGGAAACTTATAGGCTTCGAAACTGTTTTTGTTTTATCAAGGAAAATACAATAGGAATGTCTTGGATGGCACCAAATTGCCTCAACACTCTATTTGGATTATGCCACTCAACAACATCGAAACATCGAATCGGTTCTATGTAGTGACCAACTTGATCAACGGAACCATCTCTGATTGAGTTATAGGGATCCTATGTCACTTTGTCTTCTGTAAGGTCATCAAATTATTCACGCAAATCAACCAATTCAAGTTCAAGGTTTTTTTCCTATTGTGGTGATAAATTCAGTATGTACAAAGACGCTCGAGGATGAAATTCTTCATATCCAATATTTTTAGTACACCTCTGAATAGTTAGGAGGTGACCATACGCCCATACCTAGTGTAATTAATATATACTACCTCCGTTTCAGGAAAAAAGTTATTATTACTTTTTCATTTTAACCTATTTTTAGTTAGTTTCAGTAGTAACAAGATATTGTAGAAAGAGAAATGAAACAATGAAAAGGTACTTGAAAGACAGTCATACAACCAGCCATGGAAGACTCATGACTTCGAGAACCTTGGCCCAGATTATGATATATCCAATCCAAACAAGTTGTAGCCCAAAAATATGTATTAACTTTGTTTAAATCTTTCAAACAATATAGGAAATAAACGTTTACACTTCCTCCAGATTTGTCACCGCATATGATAGAGCCAATTACATAGAGGAGGTATGCTCTAGCACTCCTTTCTCTTCTTTGAATCATTCACTTCACTCTTAAAGTTATCCCTTAACCAGTTAAGCCTCAATTTTTAATCTAATTTTCTTGGGGTTCCACCCAAACCCCCTTCTTTCTTAATTTATGACTCATTCTTTCCAAGAGTTAATTTAATCAAATTATATGCCCCATCCTATTTCAATCTCTTCCCTGCATATACATCATAAACTTCTATTCCTGTAGAAGGTAGTCCGGTGATGCGCTCAACATCCTCAATAGTTGGAGTCATTTCACCAAAAGGTAGATGTAACGTGTTGGTCTTCGGATACCAACGCTCAGAAAATGCATTGATAAAAGCACGATCAATCTTAACATGGCCATACTTGATTAATGGATAGAAACCACTATTTTGCACATACTCTTGGACTTCGGCACATTCTTCATCAATTGATCATAATATTTTTACCATGTCTTGGTGTTGATGGAATCTAAGTAATGGTATTGGTGTTGATGGAATCTAAGTAATGGTATTGGGTTTTCTCTAGGATTCTACCAAATAAAAGAACAAATTAAACACAATACAATAACTACCAATTAGTACAAATATATCAAAAAAATAAGTCAACATACCGATATTTCCCATGCTAAACGTGCAACGTGGTCCTTGTAATAGCATAAAAGATGTGGATCAATAGGTTGTCCCGGAATTTCACTTTCTTCAAACACCATTTTACCTTTCTTTTCTATAACACCATCCTCGTCACCGTTCTCTTCACCATTTTCGTTGCCATTCTCAAAACTACAGATCTCTTCATTATCCTTATCACAATTCTCATCACTCTCTTCCATTGTATCTTCGTTTATCTCTTCCATAACCTCTTGAATTGGCGGTCGATCAACCCTTTGAACCGACGATGTGGTCATTTTTGTCGTTTTTTTGGTAATCCTAAAACAACGAGAGGGCCAATATGTTACAAAAGCATAAAAACGATCTAACAGTATAAATCCAAGAACTAGTAAAACCAATGAATATAAATAAGGCAATAGAAAATAACAAACATAACAACTAAATATATTTATTCCTATTTCTAACAGCAGAACACTAACATTTAGTCGTATGGAGAATGATTGACTAAATGTTATACCTATTTGCAATCTATTGTGACAAGTAGTTACTTATTTGTTTGCCATTCAGATTTTTTTCCATAATCTCAATTTCAATCTCTTTGTTGTGTTCATAACAATGGGTACAAGATAGCATCTTACAAATTGAATCTTGGGAAGTCATTGCAATCCAACACCACATGAACAAGTGGACTTAAAATAATGTGGTTTCACCCAATACCTCGAGCAAACAAAAACTATAAAACAGAAATATACCTACTGCAATTGCTAAAACACTCAATTAAACATATGATTGATCTTTTAGCTAGTTGTATGTATCAATCACGAGACAATACTTATGAGATTTCCTAGTCGAAACAGCAAAGAGTTTTCACAAAAACATGATCTAATTATGATTTTAAAAAAATGATCTGAATTGTCCGTGGATAGTGAATATAGATATTGAAGAGGAGAAATGAGTTAATGTTTTTAGAAGAATTGGGTATGTAAAATTATCACACCATTACAACCAGATTATTAACTTAAAATTAAATTAGAAACCCAAACATAAAAACAATCAAAATAATTAGGGTTTTTGTTATTCCTTTAAAATTTACTATATTAAGATCAACTAAGCTTAAGCGATCTTGTACAGGTGAATCGACTCTTTTGGTTCGTCCCATGATGTTTTGCTTGATTGATTTTCTTTAAATTTTGAAAAAAAAAAAATTCTAGAGTTCATACGTTTTCTGTGAGAAGAAAGGGAAAAAGGATATTAAACACGATCTTTGTTTTTACAACTAGTTAAGGCGAATAGGTGAATCAACTCAGTAATGTTTTGGATCGGGTATATTTTAACTCGCTAACCTAATTAGGTGTGAATCATTTCTAACTCAATAAATATAATATAGGTTATGATTTATGGTTAATAAATTAAATTTTTTTTTATGAATTATGGTTAATAAAAGTGTGGACTATATTTAAAAGAGTAATTGACCCGTTTGTGGTGATCTTTTATAATCGTATCTGTATATATAATTAAATAATATTTATTCTATTATATCTCAAATAAATTATTTTCGAGTGGTTAATAGAACATTTCCAACTTTAACCTACTCTCTTCGACAATTATATATGTATCAGTTGTTATTATTACCATTATTTTTTATCTATAGTTTTAAATTTTTATTTATCTCAGGGTTATCATGAGTTCAATTATTTATGTATGATGCTTTATACTTAAGGTTGCAAGGCCAAAGTACTTGATTTTATTGTTTATTTAATGGTGAAATTAAATCAACTGCAACAGTGACACATGCTTTTTATGAACTCAGTATGCTTGTTTTTGTTGGGTTAAAAATGAATTTGCTTTATGATGGTGTTCAATTTGTTCTAGATGGAGCATGTAGATTATGTAATTATATTTGTTTGTATGTGAAAGTTGTTGGATAATAATCTTCCTGTAACAGAGAAACACAAACAACAGAGAACTTGAAGATGATTAAGGGAGGGTTAGAAATAAACAGCACACACACTCAAGCACAGAGAGGTGAAGTCGCCTGTTCAACAGACTGCCCTTAACTCAATATTTGCCAGGTACACCTTCAGGAAGATGCTGCTATACCTTGTAAGTGACAAATTTGAATTCAGGATAAAATCACCTGATACCAACCCAGCTAGCAAAGCTCGTTGGCCCGTTGTGAAATTAACAGTAGATGAAAACTTAAGAATGTAAACTATTGCGCACAACAAAGCAGGAAGATGGTGAAAAGTCGTCAGGACAGTGGCTGCGACTGAGGTAAACGAAAACCTTAGTATTGTTGTTCTTTTATAGGAGAAGTAATCCTTTGAGTTTTGAAACGGTGAAAAAATTTATTTTGAAATATTAAATCCCCATTAAAACAAAACGTTAAGATTTTTTAATTAAAAAAAATTTATGATTTTATTTTTCATTTAATTCAAAACGGTAAAATATTTATTTTTAAGATAAACCCGTTGAATATTTGATGGGTACACGTGTGCACTCGCAAAGCACACGCAAGGCACACGCAAGGCTCATGCCAAGGCTCGCGCCAAGGGTCGCGCCAAGGCTCACGCAAAAGCACACGCAAGTTCCGCAAGTTCCGCAAGCCCGCGGTCCGCGGTGCTTCGGTGCGAAGCACCGCACATGTGTGCATTTGCCCACTAGTCCATTTCCTAAGTCCATATCCAATCCACTAGTTCTTTTTCCTTATATAGAACGTTTGTGGTAAAATGCATGAACTTCCTCCTTGGTTTTCCCAATATGGCACAACCAAAGGTTTCTCATTCACTAAGAAGTGAAAATGGATGGCTATAATTCCACCCAAATTTGGACTAGTGATCCTAACATCCATCAAGTTAATTATAATAACAAAATTATTTTTAAGTAATAAAATCTTAATTTTAGCATTAAACCATTTTTATTTACAACAAAAGTGAAATACACGGCTTGAAAGTATCATTTCTCAGATTTTTTTTTTTCCTTTGACAATTAAACTACTTGACAAAATTAATTATCTTAGTTTATTTTATTTTGTAGAAAAAATAAAAACTCATTCAAAACCAAGAATTTTTCTGGAGAAACTAGCAAAGCTACACTTTCTGGATCATTTGAAGCTAAATCTAGTTATGAGTTGTAGCTAGCAATGCAACCAAAGGTGGAACTACAAATCCAAAATCGTAGTGAGTAATACAACGATCTTTATCCTTCACTGCTCTTGATAAATCTGGGCATGTGCTTTGAGATGGCTGCAGCTGCTTCGGCTTCCGTTCTATGCATCGCTTCTCCGGTGATTTTAACTCATTCTTTTTATATATATATATATATATATCTTAACTCAATTCCCATGTCCACCCTTACTTGTTCTGCCAAATAGCTATAAACTTCTGTTCCATAAGATACAAAACGACATACGCTTGGATGATTATAGGTTCAAGAAACTATAATGGTAAGGCACATTGTCACTCATACCAGTGCCTGGAACCAGAGCCAAGTCATGACATTGTTGACATTATTGTGCTCACTCAGAAACCTCCATGAGCATTTGTGGAAAAATATAATTTTGATGCTTCTTTTGTTAAAGTAGGTATTATACGAATTGGATTGATATCAAGAAATTTTGCAGACATATGCCATGGCAATAAATACAAAACAAGCTGAAGCTCCTCAAAGCAATATTATGGGCAAGAGATAAAGGTTGATGCAAGTTCAATTTGATGGGATTGTCATAATGGGATTAGTGCTATTAATGGGAAAGAAACTTCACCGAAATAAACCACCTATAACTAAATTAGTGAATCTTTAAACATATTGCAAAAAATTTAATATTGGTGTTGCAGGTATCTCCTAAGGAATCAAACAATGTATCTGATTCAATTTCTAAATATGTTAGAAATTTGTCTGGTATAGAGAATCATCCTGAATGCAAGAATATATTGTTGGAGAAAAATGAACTTAAAAATGTATTTTAGTCTTGGTGGGAGTGGACCTTAGGACCTAGAAGTCATTAAGGGACTCTAGCTCATTTTTCATTATTGTGAATAAAGAACCTTTAGTCTCACATTGGAGAGACTAGAGATGAGTCATCTCTTTATTACCACAAAAATTGCAACTAAGGGAGGGTCCTTAGGGTTTAGAAGCTTTTGTGGTTAGAGGAGGACTAAGGCAATGGGCTAGTTAGAACAAACATACTTTTCACACATGTGCGGTGCTTCGCACCGAAGCACGCACGGTTGCGGCTTGTGAGCTTGCGGATGTGGGTGTGGGTGTGGGTGTGCGTGCGACCGTGGCTAAGGCTGCGGGACTGAGTGTGTGTTGCGGGCGTGGCTGAGGCTGCGGACCAACCAAGACTTACGTTTTTTGAATTAAATTTTGTTTTAAATGTGGGGGCGTCTGACCCGGCTAGAATTAAGTTGTTTTAAAGAGAGAATATTTTATGACCGTTTTATTACCGTTTCAAATTAAATTTCGCACTTAAAATTTTGATTAAATACAAAATTTATTCTCACTCAATACTGTGCGGATTTCACTCTTCTTTTGGCTATAAAAGAAAAACGAGTTTTTCATTTCAACTCACTCCAGAGCAGGCTACTATCCCTAGCTATTTTCCCCTCTTCTCGCTTTGTTTTCCGCAACTGTGTGTTTATTTCCCTTCTATTATCTTGATGTTAAGTTCTTACGGTTGATTAGTATTGTGCTTATACTAATCATAACGGGCAGTTCTATCCTATACACATCTCCTCTGTTGGGGTATAGCATCTCTCATTATTGAGGAGTATCCGAGGACTATTGTGTTAAGGACAATTTGTTGAGCAGGTGGCTCTGTCCTTGTGTGTGCATCAACATCAGTGTGTATATCATTTCAGTGATTTTATAACGTTAACAATTTTCTCTGTTTAGTGTTATTTCCATTGTTGCAGATCCAACAATCTTAACACAATACATATTTATTCTATTTCAATGGATAAAAGTGATGTAGACAGACCATAAAAGTTCAATGGCAAAGATTTCAAAAGATGGCAATCCGAGATGTTATTCTTTCTGAGTTTTCACATGCTTGATGAATTAGTTCTGAAATCCTTTGATGAGAGTTTAAATGATGCGGGAAATGAAAGAGAGTTAGAAAGTTGGAGTAGACAGAACGTTATGGCCAAAAACCATATTCTGAATTGTTTAGAAGATGCTCTTTATGATTTCTATAAAGCAAAAGAAAACTTTTCTGCGTTTGACTTATGGGCTGCCTTAGAAGCAAAATATGAAGCGGAAACTGCTGGTAGTAAGAAGTTTTTAGTTGCCCGGTTCCTGGAATAGAAAATGACAAATGACAAATCTGTGGTTAACCAACTTCTTGAACTTCAGCGCATTATCAATGAAATTATTGTTGAAGGTATGGTCATAGATGAAACGTTTCAAGTGTCTGCGGTGATTGAGAAATTACCTTCTTCTTAGTCTGAATACAAACGAAGACTGAGACATGAAACTGGTGAAGTCAGTATGGTTGAATTGGGTAAGAAGATTCAAGTGGAAGAATTGCTATGTTCAAAAGACAAAAATGTATCTTCCTCAAGGGACATGTCCAACAAGGCTCATGTAATGGAAAACAAGTCTTCGCAAGCCTGGTCCGCACAAAAAAGGTACTTTCCCGAAACCCAAATCTGGCATTGGTAAAATTAAAGGTTCTTGTTATGTTTGTGGAATTCCTTGCCATATGGAAATGCATTGTATAGAACTTAAGGATTTTAATAACAAGAAAAACAATGCTAATTTGGTTAAAAACAACAAGAACGAGTTTTCTGGCACGGTGTCTGAAGTCAATTTGGTAACCAATGTGAGAGACTGGTGGGTAGACTCTGGTGCTACCAAGCATGTCTGTGGAAATAGAGATATGTTCACCTCCTATCAGAAGGTAGGGGAAGGGGAGAAACTCTACATGGGTAACTCGTCCGCAGCACAGGTTACGGGAAAAGGCATTGGGCTGAAGCTCACTTCTGGCAAAACTCTCACATTGAATGAAGTTCTTCATGTTCCGGAAATCTGTAAAAATCTTGTATCTTGTGGTGTATTAGATGATAAGGGTTTCAAACTAGTTTTTGAATCTGGGAAAATTATTGTCACTAAGGGTAAGGATTATGTAGGAAAGGGTTATAAGATTGAGGGTCTATATAAACTGAATGTAACCTCTGTTGAAATGAAGAAAATTGATTCTTCTTATGTTTGTGTGGCATTGAATGTTTGGCATGGTATACTTGGTCATGTAAACTATAAATCAATGAATGAACTGGCTAGCATAGGCTGCATACCCAAATCTACTTTGGAAAATGAACATAAATGTCAAATATGCGTAGAATCAAAATATGCTAAAAAATCTTATAAGAAAAATATTCAGAGAAATACTAAACCTTTAGAATTAATTCATTCAGACCTAGTTGACATGAATCAGTTCGAACTAGAGGTGGTAAAAAATGGTTCGACACTTTTATAGATGACTGTACAAGGTACTGTCACATATATTTACTTAAAGGTTAGGATGATGCCTTAGAAGCCTTTAAGATATATAAACTAGAAATTGAAAACCAAATGAGTGCTACCATCAAAACTGTTAGGTCTGACCGTGATGGTGAGTATGTAATTCCTATAGGAGATTTTTTACATAAAACATGGCATTATACATGAAGTAACCCCTCCTTATTCACCACAATCTAATGGTGTGGCTGACGGAAAAACTGAACCCTTAAGGAAATGATGAATGCCATGTTAATTAGTTCAGGACTACCTACAAACTTGTGGGGGGGGGGGCCGTCCTCTCAGCTTG
>JAJJMC010013954.1:0-21523 GCA_023531435.1 Papaver californicum | reverse complement strand
TTTTTCTTCCCACAAAACACAAATTCAAAAAAAAAAAAATTCAAATCATTTGATTAGGTAAAAGATTATGTTTAATTAATCATGATTAGTTTAAATTAATCTTAACTAATTAATGTAATTAAGATTACTAATGAGGGGTGGTTTGGGTATTGTGAAAATATTATGGATAAGCGGTTTTTGTGTTTTACTTTATAATGTCCCTATTTCGTCTTATTAGAGGAGCCCCTCAATTAAATTTGAAGCCCCTATATCAGCCTTCTTAAATAAAAAGGTAGGATGTCTTCATCTACAATATTAGACCTTCTTATATATAGACTTCAATCATATCTAAAATTACTAGATTAAGAAAATAAAATCATCTGAATTAGGAAACAATTAAGTCTAGGATAAGGAAACCTAAATTAACATGAAACCCAAAAATGGGAATATGTTTAACTACTTTAAAACATCGGACTGGACCGGTAAACCAATAAATTTTTTTCAAAAAAAAGTTACATTTGTTGAATTGGGTGAACCGGTTGTTCTAACAAGTGAACCGATCGATCCAAGGGGATTTCTAGCCGATTAAACCATATATATACATTTTTCTTCTCTATGCAAAAAAGATCTTGTTGTGTAACTCTCATTTATATAAATATGTATATGAAATTGGTATTTATTTGTTGCAGCTTCTTATAGTAATTGATGTAATGGACTTTGTTTAACCACTGATTGGACCATACATATCCGACCTGAAATTTTGCCGCCAAGTCTGATTTTTAAATCATTAAATTACACTTTATTTGTTTGGATTTGACTCGTTATTTGAATCTGATTTATCGTCAAATGTTGTTTATTGTTTTATTTTTCTGACGTTGACTCGATGGCTGACTCACCTACCTGATTCGAAATTATTTGAACTAGGCACAGTTTTAAACCTGACTTATTTAGCACATATCTAATTTATAATTGGGTATTGAATCAAATATAATAAATCCGATTATGATACAATGAGTCGGATTCATACGAATTTTAAAAGAACAACAAACAACATGTTAATTTAACAGCCGGTTTCTTTAATTTTTACCTGCCCTATCTTTTACATGTTACTAAGGCCATCCATAGATTACATCACAGGAAAGACCCTTGTGTTGTCACTTATGCTAGGTGCACTTCACCGTTGCCTATATTTATGAGCCTCCCTCGCCTCGAATTACTGTTGGTTTGGTTCTTCCTTCCGTGTTCCCGTCTTCGTAGTATTGTACAAGACGCGTCTCTTACTCTATCTTGGAGTTAGAGAACAGCGTACAGGGTTTTTGTTCTCTATATCAATCACTTCAAAACAAATACTATTTGTTCTCTTCTCTGAATCTCTGATCACTATATAATAAATTCCTCATTTCTGATAAACAAGAGAGAGAGATGAGAGGAGAGGGTAAATGCAATATGGGAGTGATGATGAAACTGGTGGTATTATACTTGGCATTGGTTTTAACTGCATTTCTTCCAGGTTGTTGTGTAGTTGGAGATCAAGAGGTGAAGTGGAGGAAACAAGCTATTTCTAATTCTTCACCATTTCCAACTCTTATAGGTTCTTCTGCTGTTTACCCTGTTCTTGGAAATGTCTACCCTGTTGGGTATGTATATTCTGTTTGATTTCATTACTAGATAGAAAATCAATCGTGATTCTTGAATTTCATCTGTTTTTGTGTTAATTCTTTCTTGAATTTCGAGGGGGTTTTCTATTCACCCCCTAAAGCTGTTCTTGATATTTTAATTAATAAGGGTTTCTCTTAATAGTTCATAAAACCCATTTTTATTTAGGGTTTTTATTGGCACTTTTTTTATTGCTTTATGATTGTTTGCTGTTCTTGAATTTCATCTGTTTTTATTGCTCTGTGATTACTTTTACTTGGCTTCAGTAGATATCCTCATGAATCTCAAAAAAAAAAAAGCTATACTATTTGGATTCAGATGGTTTGATTTTGCTACTTCTTTTCTGTGTAATTTTGAATTGTTGTTGTTTTTTATTTTTGGTTTGCAGTTATTACTATGTTGACATCAGAATTGGACGTCCACCCAAACCATTTTACCTGGATATAGACACAGGCAGCGATCTTACATGGCTCCATTGTGATGCCCCTTGTTGGCAGTGTCCTAAGGTGAAATCTTTTACTAAATGAATAATCCACCCTGTCAAATACATTAGAGTTTGCCTCCTAACTTAAATCATGGAAATGGATATGCAATAACTTGTGTCAGTAAAAAAGTATGTGCAGGTTAACAGTGTTGTAATGTACTCAATCTATGATCGTAACAGTATCGTCATCATTGTCGTCATTGTTGCAATTATGTTTTCTACTAATGATTAGAAAGATGTCTAGCCTTTCTAGGACACCATTGTTGTTGCTACCTGTTATGTTCCTCAACCTTAGGTTCGTAAATTGAGTCTCTCACATACAGAAAACCATCATGGTTGAACTAAATTGTCCTTCGCTTAAACAAACACACCATCTTTACCTCTCTCTTTTATGAACAGGTTCCTCACCCATTGTACCGTTTAATTGAGAACAGCCAAATCCTCTGCCCAGACCCCATTTGTGAAATTGTGCACTCTCTTGAAGACCACAAATGTGACAAGCCAACTGATCATTGTGACTATGAGGTTGAGTATGCAGATCAGGGTTCTTCTCAGGGTTTCCTTGTCAGAGATGTTTTCCCCCTTCGCCGTTCCAATGGATCACTAGTTGGACCCCGCTTGTTTTTTGGGTAGGTTGGCTCTACAGATCATGTTTCTAAATCATAGAAATGGCTGTTTCTCTTCAGTAACATGTTCTTCTTGTTTGCAGTTGTGGGTTTGATCAAGAGGGCTCTAGCGGAACTTCTTCTCCTACAGATGGAGTGCTAGGTCTTGGCAGAGGGAAAAGCAGCATTGTTTCTCAGATCCAAAGTATTGGACTAGTAAGAAATGTTATTGGCCACTGCTTCAGTAGCAATGGTGGAGGCTTTCTCTTCTTTGGAGACGATCTTGTACCATCTTCTGGGGTAGTTTGGACACCAATGTCAAGTAGTCCCAAGAAGTATGTAGTTCCAGATCTTTTCTTCTATGTCCACATTTATTCACCAATTTTTGTGGATGAGTGTGCAACTGAAACAATCTAAGGCATCTTAGCTGTTTAGAAACACACTGTAGTGACAGCTAATTACTTTTGAAATGGGTGAACAAAAAATACCCTTGGATGCATCTATTGACAGTCTTGCTAACGATTTTATGCTCAACTCTTTTGTATTTTCAGCCAAAATCACTATTCGCCAGGGCCAGCAGAACTTTTTTTCGGAAAGCAGTCTATCAGTGTCAAGGATCTCCATGTTGTGTTTGACAGTGGCAGCTCTTACACCTATTTCAATTCCCAGGCTTACAATGCTCTCATTTCTTCTGTAAGCTTTTGAAACCTGCAGGACACGAATCTTTTCCAGAGCTGCCTGCACAAGAAGACTGATTCTTGACACTTCATTTTCCATTGTATGTTTTTCAGATAATAATAGATTTAACAAAGACACCACTGAAGATTACTGCGGATGAGACATTGTCCATTTGTTGGAAAGGCGCAAAAGCATTCAAATCCATTACTGATGTCAAGAAATACTTCAAACCAGTAATCCTAAGCTTTACGAACGGCAAGAAAGCCCAGCGGATGGAAATACCCCCTGAATCTTACTTGATTATTAGTGTGAGTATTATTATCTCTACTTATATTATTATTATTTTAGATGATGAAGAGAACATATAACATGCTTCAAATCAATGTTTTGTGATCTGATCTTTATTTCAGGAATATGGCAATGTCTGCCCAGGGATACTTAACGGTACTGAAATTGGATTGGAAGATCTAAACCTTATTGGAGGTGAGAAGGAAAAAGATATAGATGACAAATTTATCTTGGAGAATTAGATTCCTAATTAAAAATAATTATTTCATTTTTCCTCACAGACAACTTTTTCCAAGATCGAATGGTGATATTTGACAACGAGAAGCAGGAGATTGGATGGGCCACTGCAAATTGTGACAGGCTTCCCAAGTCTGGAGTTGCCCTCTTGTGATTTTCCTTTCTAATATCCCGTTAAGGATTCTCATCATCCTTATTTTTTTTCTTCTTTCTTTGTTTTTAATCTGACAGCATTGATCGAGATGAAAAAGACTCGTCTCAACTTGATACCGGCGGTCTAGATATACTAACAGAAGATTATGATCCTGCGGCTTCCAGTTTCCAAAAGGAGTATGAAGAATCCCATAGAAGTGATGAACTACGTAAATAAAGTGTGAAGTGGAGCATCTCTCTCAAATCTCGATCGAGAATAGATAGATAAGACAGTGTAAAAATGGGGACACGAGCTTTTGTTATTCTGCTTTACATAAAAGTTGTACATGTGCAAATAATTGTCACAGACGTTGTAGAATTAAATGTTCATTGTATATATCAAAAATAAATAAAATGAATGAAAACAAAAATTACATGTTTTTCTTTTTGATGTTTTGCTCCTAATTGAGAGATGAAAAGGGGTTAGCAGTTAGGTACTGCTGAACCGATTTGACCGATTAAGTTGGTGGATCAGTTTGGTTAGCTTTATACACGCATAACTGTACAGTGGCTCATCAAACCTTCAAAAACCCTGCAGCAGAAGAAACATTCATTCATCAGAAAGGAAAATTTTGAGGTAGAGGCGGTATGTACGAGCCTATGACCAAACCATGAATGCAAGTAAAGCATCTAATAGAGAAGCCTTGTGAATTCAATTGTTAAAGCTTAAAGAGAACTAACGTAGGAGGCATCATAATACTTTCTCCCAAATGTATATTCTTTGTAATAGGGCTGCCATAAATTGGCGTGAGCCTGGAAATTCTGCTTCCTGAGGCAACGAATAACTTTTCACATAAAAGTGAAGAATGTCTTTATTAGCACTAATACTGTGATGAGAGCAAAAGATGCAAACTTCCAAATGGTAATTACACGGTCTAGAAACAGATACATAAAGGCAAAAAAGTTTTAACATATTCATCAAAAGAATCAGAAGCTACAAGAGATTCTAGTAAGGTTTTGAGCCGTTGAGTAAACTAACAAGGTGAAGATATATAGAACGGCTCTGACCAATAAAAACTGACACACCAACCGGACTATGGACATCATTGCTTGGTTTCGAGGTGAAGCCCAAGGAATGTAGATGTACATTAGATACACAAGAGTGTTCATAATTCTAAAGAGTTCTTACTCTTTGGGATGTCTCAGTTTCTTGGAATGTACCCGTTTAATTCATGTTATAACGATGATTGTAGAAATCAAGGCAGTTTCGCGACTTTCATAATCATTTAGAAAAATGAAGTATGCAAATGAACCCAAACTAAATTTGTGAATATTGTTCATAAATGCCATAAAATAATAAAAAATAAAGGAAAATAAAATAAAAGAAGGAAAAGAGAGAAAGAAACCTTATTCCTCGAAGCGTTGGTGGTGTAGTGTAACCTTGAAATGCTATAAGACATGATTTGCACACTACACATTAAAACCAGACAAGAATTACTTATTATATAATATCCCATCAAATAACAGAAGACAAATTCCTCAAATGAGTTGTTACATAATTTGAAAATTCAAATATGGAAGAACCAATTACATCTAAAAATTTAACAGAATTTACCTGGTTAAATTAATCAACTCATTTGACAAATAATTAAAAAAAGAAAAGTTATGTCTAGAACATTAGATTGAATATGTCAAATATTTGATTCATGTTATCCTCTATATTGGAAGATCATGTACTGTTTCCTTTTCAATATGTGGAGCACAATATCTATCAAATAGCATCACTCTATATATACCTAAAAAGGAGTGAGACTAGGATGAGATGGGTCCTAACTCCTAATTTCAATTGAATTCAGAAGTGATGTTCAAATGAAAACGACGGTAAATCTACTCCTCCTTAGTGGTACACTATTTTCTACAATTTTTTTCTCTATCTAGTGATACATAACCGGACTTACCAACTGTTATACATGAGCAAGGAGAGCCACGACAAATATTTCAAGAGAAAGGAAAACAGAACATGCATCGAAAAAGTAGTTGAGCAAAGAAACATTACCTTCGCATGACAAATCTTTGTGATTGCCTCGACATGAAGGTCCTGAAGTTCTTCAAGGGCAGCAATATCTAAGCCATTGAGATCTTGACCCTGAAAATGAATTAATTGTATGAGTAGTTTGTATCTTTGTTCTGTTTCTGACAAGCAAAGTGACCTCATTAAAATGTCACTTCAATTAGATATGCATCTCAACATTATGTTAATGAAATGAACTTTAAATTTTCTCCTCAGCGAACGGATATTAGAAGACATGATTATTAAACCAATATACAATAAGAACTCAGGTGTCAGAAAGATTAAAGGCATTCTAGATGTTTGTACCTTTAATTTGGAAATAATGCTTTCTAGCTCTCTACACCTTCTCTTTTCTGTTTCATAGCCAGCTCTTGTTTCTTCCAATGTATTTAATTCTTCCATGTTGCCATAACTTACGCCAGTTTCAGAAGTTCTATTTTGGGCATGATTTGGTGAAGGATATTCGTTTTGTGCGCTTTTGAGGGAAACATTTATTTTGTGTTCCCCCTCCAGGTATGATTCTTCAGGATCAATGCTAGTTTTCCTCATTTTCGCGATAAGCAACCACATGTTTGAAAGTTCATTTTCTAAATCTTCTTCATGTTGCTTTGCTTCATCCAATCTTTTCTCCAGCTCACTTTCTCTTCTGATTCTCTCAGATAAAGCAGCCTCCAAAGAAGCTTCTCTTTGGTATCTCACAATAAGCTCGTTCTGCAACTCCTCAATTAACATCCCATCCTCTGGATTTCTCGATAATGCACTAGCTCTACAGTAAGCTGATTCTTTTGCTGCAGCCAATTCGGAAGTCAATTTTGCATTCTCATAGGAAAGTTTAGTTACTTCTTCTGCCAAATTTCTAAGCTCAATAGCAGCTGCTGAAGCCAACTCCTTGGCATATGAGGCTTCCTCAGCCAGATTTTGGTTGTCAGTTTCAAATCCATCCCTTTCTTCAGTAAGCTTCGCATTATCTTGCTTAAGATTCTTTATTTCAACCTCCTGATTCAGACACAGCAAGATAAACATAGATGAGACTAAAATCTGGACAAATACAAGTTATCCCTAACCAGAAGTACATTGCAACATTGATCAGATAACTAAAGAGATCATCAGATTGATGAGTTACTTATGAATGTAGCATGGATTAAAAAAAGTGGAAATACTAACTTGCTTGAGGACTTGAGAACTCAATGACTTATCAGTATTGCACTTGCATTTACTTGAGCCTTCTTCATATGAACCAATTTCATCTTTTGATTCTCTATTTTCTCGAGATTGCTCCGAAGAACAATTCGTGGATGCAACAAGATTACCTGCCTGGCTAGAGTTGTTATCTAATAAAGAATCAAGCTGTTGTCTTAGCAGAAGCACGGTTTCCTGCATCTCAGCATTCTCAGACATCTGATAAAATTGAAGATAAAGTGAGCATTAGCACTCAGCAGGTTCATACTACATATGCAAAAACATGAAGATCATCTGTAGAATTCAACCTTCATCTGCAACTGTTCTTGAAGTATTCGGTTATCTGCTGACTTAATCTTCATTGATGACAAGCCATAAGTATGAAACAATTAGTAACCATAAACCTGAATTTATACTAGCTAAAACTCACAAATAACCAAGAAAATGTGATTCACAAACCTCAAGATCGAATGTTTTTTCATTTAGCTGAGTAGCAAACTTTGACAGTGCCTGAAGGGTGCAACTTATTCATTAGAGAAGTGGCACTATGACACATAGTAAATAACACCCAACTGAATCTTACTCAGGTACTACAAATGAGAACCTTAATACAGTGTATGTCCTAATTGAAATGTAGTCTCTGATAACTAAATAGGCAACAATTTTTTAAACCTTAACCGGCATACCCCATTACCTGAGACATCTCAATGCTATTTGATGCACGTGGTGTCGACTCAATAGACCCAAGCATCCGTTGTTCAAGTACATGTATATGGCCCTGCTTTTCACTGATTTCATCCTTAAGCTTCCGCATTTGGTCCTATTGCAACCAGCACAGAATTTATGAAATCATGCCAAGATTTTGAACTACGGCCATGAAGTTAAAAAGAAAGAGGAAGATCACATGCCTGAAGATGCAAATCTTCGGGGTCACTAGCTGCTTGCTCTGACAACCTTTTGGAAGAACTGATACAAAAGGCTAGCTCCCCTGCTAACGTTTTCACCTGCTCGCGGAGTAGATCCATTTGATCTGTAATTGTTGTTCCAGTCTGCAAAGATGTTATTAAGTAAGTATACTGATATCTGTAATCTGGAAAACTGAAACATGGGTGGAACCTATATCCTTTTGACTGAAGTTTAATTACAATATAACCATATTCATTTTTTATGGACAAGCAGTTTGGCCTACCAAGCTGGCCTAACTCTGTTAAATTGGGATAGGGTGGAGACATATCTCCTTAATGAATATTCTGGGGAGGGCCTCCATTTCACTTTGTCCACCTTGATTAAGTATTTATCACCCCAAAGAGAACAAAGTAGTATTTATTAACAAATAAACAAAATACACTTTTGAACAAACATATTTCTTTACAGAAAACCTATTTGAGACCAGTCTCATCCTAAATATTTTATAACTGGAATCACTGCTAATAGATAAAACATACTAACTATTGAAAATATTTCAATCTAACTAAGTCAGGGTAGGTGCCCTCCCTCGAGCATTATATAAGACTTACCCAAAAGTAAAATTAGCAGTCAATTTGTATCTGTGTTGACGAAATCTTTGGATCATGATTTGACAAGTACAACAAAAGATGCGCATTTTGATAAACAGCGCCATTGACAGGATAAAGTAGAAATAGAAACTTTCCCTCACCGATGGTAATCGACGCCCTCCTACAGTTGCATTAAACAAGTCACCCGCTTGGTTTCTTTCACGAAATGTATCAGCTACCGAAGGGTCGTCCCCTCTTCTGCCAACAGATATTCTCTGTCCATCCCTCGTGTCAGTCACCAATACTTTATGTTGTGATGACTTCGAAGACTGTGCTGGTGAGCCACCAACGAAGCTTTCACTATCTACACTAGATGATATTCCAGAAAGGTTCTCTGGCTTCTGAAAAGCAAGTCATAGTATGCCAAGAACCCATAAGTTTCTAACATGTCATGCTTCAACATGAATCTACACAATGGAGATATATTATATTAACATACAAAGTGATTAATGAGCTTAGCAATGTCAACTTAACAAATATGATTAATTCATCTAAATTTCTTTCCATTTAGCAAGTTGTACAGAATCATGGTTTTCCGGATATGTTTCAAAGATAAAAGGGCCTAAAGATTATCTCAGAAGTGTCCAACAAATGTGAGTAAAGTTTCATTGAGAGGCTGTAAAATCTTCGGCACAGGTGGTTCTTTGAAATTACTTTGTGACATCAACTAATAGGAAATTTTGGATGTCCTCGTAACTTGAGCTAAAAATGCCAACCAGTAGATGGTTGACCAATAAAGTCGCGAACCCTATTTCTTATAATCTTGTCCTTCCTCTTTTCCCTTTCCACCCACAAAAAGCTGACCTGCATATCGAATGCAAAGAGCAAAACAATAAAGACACGATATCTAAGAAACTAACCCGCTGTTTAAACCATCCAAGCATCCCATGCCTCTTGCTCTTCTTATCGCGTTTGACCAACTCATCTACATTGTTGGCATCATACCTTGCTTCTGCTGAAAATTCTGAATCCATACTAGCGGCGTCATCGTCAATAATGTACTCACGTTTTTTGTCTGGCAAATATATTAACTGCATACAAAAAAATAAGAATTAGAATAAGGCGTAACAAAGTAGAGAAAAACTAGCCAGCTATTTATTAAGTTGTGAAAGAGAGAAAAAATCCATTGCAAAAGTTTGATTTCTTGAAGATAACATTAAATCATACTCATTAAGCGTTTAAAATGTTCTGAATAAGCATATCAAACAATTTACGTTGTACAAGATATGTTTTGAAGCTACATACTAACCTCATCTTCTCCAAAGGAGTGTCTTCGTCTATAACCCATCTTTTGAGGGGTACTTGATAACGTATTTTTTGTGGAAACCAAGATTAGCTTTGTCAGCCGTTGAATTCTCCCCATTAAAGCTGCCTTAGCTTGCTCCTCCTCTTCTAATCGTGACTGCAATTTAACTTGACCAGCTTCCATCTTTTTAAATCAGGAAACAAACAGTTAGAAAGCAAGTGATGAACCATGACATTAGCAATTTGTATTGCCAGGAATACCATCGATGCATGCCAAGGAGGGACAAATACCAAAATTACTTCTTTATTACAGTGAAAAAGGATCTGTGTGCATAAAGATCTTGTGATAGAACAGTGAAGCAAGAGTACTGAGGTTGCACATACACAAATTGCGAAAAAGACAGGCTCACACACGCTCCAAATATTAGTTTTAGATTCCATAATGGACATTTTTAATTGAATAATCCAGTATTGTCTATCCAAACACGTTTACAAATCATAACAAGTCCATGCATCAACAGAATACAATCTTCCAAACTGGGACAAAAATATGATGCACATTAGAAATAATATAGGGATCTAAAGCTGCAAAAGGATCATCAAGTATCACCAAACAAAATAAAAGCGGTGTAGTTGTCCTTCTAGTAATTTACATATGCTAAGCTAAGTAATCAAAATGCCTAATATATAAAAATATCATGAGACTTCACAAACAAAAAGATAAAAAGACTCATTTTCTAGAATACAAACCCAGGTAGTTTGACACGTCAACTAATGTCAGATCAAAAGGATGGTGTATAAGGTATATAACTTAATAGTAAGAGAAGATGCACAAAAATGGAAAACGTTAAAATAGTGCAAGTACATCAAGTTCCAGATTCTGATAAACTACAGTTCAGCTACTAAAGATTCAGTCAATTAAACTGCACAAGCAAAGCAGATCACATATTTTCATCGTATATTTAACAAACCAACCTGAAGCTTCAGACTAACAAGATCTTCCGGGTTGGAAGCAACAGCACAAGGTTTCTCCATTACCCCCTGCTTTAAGTGCTGCAGCTCTTCTTTTAAACTAGTAATTTCCTTCTGATACTTTTTAATTACAGATTTCTCATCCAATATCTGGTAAGAGCAATAATTACAGTCTTTACACCAACCCTTGGTTTACGTTCATCCTTAAACATAGTAATTAAAAGAACATCACCTTATTTTGAGAAGCTTTAATTTCCACATGCTTGCTACGATGGGCAAATTTAAGTGTGTTGTGTGTCTCCTCAGTATTGCTTGAGGCAGGAGTAACAGTACAAATAAGCTAGAAAACAGCAGGGAGGAAAGCAAGTTAATTTACATGAAAGAGTAATTGCAGAACGCACAAGAACTGCATAGGTTCAAGCCTCTAGATACTGATCACAAACTGGTAGAAGATAGACATAACTAAACGATGACAAAAGAAATAGATACACAGATACAAATATATTGTATATGATTTACATGTAATGTTCTAACTTACTGAAACCCGTCCATGACCACTAAGAGAGGACTGCAACACACGTGTCAGTTTAGAATCTCGATACGGAATATGTGTAGATTTGGCATCAGTTAGTTTGGATATCACCTGCAAGGAAATCCATTAAGCGGGGAGATGACTTGGCTCTCTTAATAGTTATTAAGTAAAACAGAAAGAAGGTTCTATACCAGCACATAACTCGTGAGGTTAACCACAGACACTTTGACATGATGAAAAAAAGATCAAGGAGACATTTCTTACAGTGCCAAGGGTAAGCAAGCTTTTATTTATGTATGAACCTTCTTTTCTACGCAGCCCAATCGTTTCAGCTTTAGAACTTTCAGACCCTGCAAGATCAATTAAATTCTGCAAAGGAGACCCGAGTTTGTATAACACAAACAAAAATCAAAAACTTATAATGAGAAGACATTACAAAAGTAGACGGTACGGTCAAATTACATGCAGACGACACAATTAAGTGGATGACTCATTTGCATAAACAAGGAAGTTTACCAATTGGGATAAGGCTACATCTTCCTCCTCGTGATTTTCACCACGCGAACTGCTTTCGATTGTCTGAGATGCAAGTTGTCAATAATAAATTTAAGAATATGAATATCGACCATCTAAATATACACAGAATTCAGTAGTGTTATCGAAACATGAATAAGAGCTGGATAATTACCAACGTAAAGATAGTGTGGCTCCGACTGCTAAGTAAATTATAATTATTAGAACCGACGTGTCTATGCTCTGCAAAAACAGTGGGCTTAGCAAATCAGCATCTTAACTGTTCAATGACTCAGTCTAGGAAAATTGAGAAACAAACCACCAAGGATCCTGACATTTAAGGGCAGAATATATATAACAAAAAACAAGATGCCTTCAAATAGGCGCACTATTACATAGAGAAATAAGATATGCATACACCTGGCAATCACCATATATAGTGCTTGACAATGTAAATGATAATATCATTTGCATACTGACACCAGTTAAGGCTCACGATGACTTCATTACAACAAAGTTACGTGTTGATGCGCCTCTTTTCGATTTAGATGCAACACATAACTTGCTTTCTTTAGTTATTATTTTTTTCCCAATCTTCTCAATACTACTCACATTTTTATACTGTGGTGTGGCCTCTATGTTTAAGAAAGTTGTCATATCTCATTTTTGAATGTTCAGGTCTTATTAATAATCACTCTTCCAAAGGAGTATTGTTAATAAGGAAAAAGAAAAAACAGAAAAGGAGAGCAACGTTAAACTAAGACCTCCAAAAACGAAAAGAAAAATACGCAAATCTGTAGGTAATAACAGATACATGTAACTCCCTATAAGACAATGTATAAAACAGGTGGTTCATACCACCTAATCTCGGAGGCTAGATCCCCCCGTTTAACTAGAATGTCAGCACAAGGATTCCGCTCCATATTAATGTGAGAGAACCTAAACTGGATAGTCTTCAGGTCTACCAAACTAGTTTCCCAATGCACAAGGAACCTCCCCGTAACAACAGATTTTTTTTTCTCAAGTGCTACACTATAAGCATCGAGTCACACTCCAACCACACTCGTCTCAGGTACGAGTCTTGGCAATTCCGAACGCGTGAATAGCCACCTTAAACTCCGCTGCTACAGAAGTATTGTGACTAAGAGGAGTGGCGAAACATACCTAAATATTCTTACTTTCTTTCTTTCTTAAAATAGGTAGACACAGCTGCTGACGCCGAACTGGCATTACCAAAGGCGTGAGTAATGAAGTCACATTTCACTAACAATCCTAAGACAAAATATTCCAAATTTGCTCATTTTTTACCTATACCTTCCTAGTCTTCTGTCTCTACATACTCAACCACAAAAAGGAAATTATAATAGAAGTGATTGATGCTTGTTTTTACACGGACAAGCACAATCACGATAAGTGAAGGTACCAATTACAAGCCGTATAATACAATTTGAACGTTTTATATGAAAAAAAGCAAAATTCATGTGAATAGTGGTGGCACGAGAAAACTTGAGAGCATTCTGAAGCTCTATATCAAGATAAATAGTGTTGTGATACCTGATATTAAAAAGAGATCAATTTTGATAGTAACACCAACTGACAAGAATCAAACTAATAAAAAAAAACTTCAACTAGACAACTTCAATGTGTGATCTTGGGAGTACTAATGGTCAAAGTGAATTACCTTCACCAGATGCTATCAAAGAAAGAGCATGAGCAGGCGACAAAACAACTTCTTCTTTCATTCCTTCTACATAAGTTCCCTGCCCAAAAGAAAAACTTAAACTACTAAGAACAGATAAAGTTTTGAATGGAACTAGTGGCAACTACAAACGGAGTTGACACAGAGGAACACATAAAAAAACAGCACACTCCTAAACACATCAAAGGACTAAGATTCAAAGTCATAACACCAAGTCACCAACATAAGTAACAAATAAGGAAGAAGAGTACGTGCATTTTCTGATTTTGATTTACTCGGGTAACATTGATTCTAAGCAACAAAACTATACTGATGGATAAACATGGTACTTAGTTTATTAAAATATAAAAATCCCCACTGCATTTTAACTATTACTTTAACCATGGAATGCTGGAAAGCCTGTGTGGAGGAGTGGCTTTGAATGCTGATGTTCATGCTTCAACATAACAGAGTAATTACTAACTAAGGTTAATTGTAACATAACATTGGTTTGATCTCCCTAGAAATAAATATGGATATATCACGGCTTTGTCGTTTCTAAAGTACTAGTCAAAGTAACAAACAGGCAGTCTGTGGATGATTGAAAGTTCGGAATTATTCTCAAATCTACCAACAAGGCTGAAGGGGACACAAGCTATCTAACCACAGAAAAGTTACACCAATGCGAAATTAAAGGAAGGTCCACTTGTTTAACTTGCCATTGAGGTGTTTGGTATATCTTTCTTCAAGAGTTATGCATCATGGATGTCGACTTGTCTCCATCACTAGCACCAACTCATAACCTATGCCTATGTCGTGGTCCCAACATGGCTTCAATTTGGTGTTCCTATACTTCCTATGAGATTAAACAGTCTTCATAATCTTCATCCATGCAATGATGGTATGGATTAATTCCAGTTGGATTGTTGAGTAAGACTAAGATGATGGCATACAACTCCAGTAGTTTTAGTTGAGATTCTTACTAAAAACAGAAATTGGCATCTTATCTTACTCAGATCTCCATGGCATCCACCTTGGTTTACTAAACATACGTGTACAGCAGTCAGCAGAAACGAAAGCAAAAACACATAAGCCTTTGTTCAATAATATGTTTCAGTAAGAATCCCTCCACTGAGTCGGACCTCAATATAAGAAATAAAATAATACCTGAGCATCTTCCCGTATTCGTAGGTTCTGCCCAGTTGGATCAAGCAAGTCGTTAATAACCTGGAAAAGCAGAAATACCCAATATTAGGGAAGAAAATAATACAAAAAATATTTTAAAGATGCATGTATTAAGTTGCCCAACTTTCTCCAGCAATGTCATAGAAAAAAATACTACTTTCTAGTTTGATGGGATGGTTAAGGGTACCACCACAAAAATGACTAATTTATTTGAAGGCCAAAAACAATTTTCTCCGCACCATGCTGTCCTATATATTCAAGGTAAGATGATAAATCCTGAGACAACAGACAGAGAGACTTGGCAACACTTCACGCTGACACCATTGAGCAACACATAGTCACCTAAGAGACAGGTATCTGGGACAATCCACCAACCAGTAAAGCATCCTCTAAAAGTCTCTATAGATTCTTCTACAAAGTAGCAAAAAAGTTACAGTGTGGTGATACTGACCTCATTGTATATCTCCAGATAGGAAACGCGAAGAAGAAACTCCCTCCCAGGTGTCTGAGCCATATTGTAACCACTGTCAGACAAGGCGCAAGTAAATGCATGGATGATGCAACTAGCAGATGATACACACTATTTACATTACCTCTTGTATAATCCCAAAGACATCCTTCACTGCTAATGGAATGATTCCAGGTGATTTTTGTTCTCCCTGTAGAGCACAAAGTCAAACAATAAAAAAAAATTGTAAATTGTACAGCTCTTGCCATTTATACTAAGAAATCAGGCAAATATAAATAAATGGATAGTCCTGCCAGCATAAATGTGGAGCAGCAGTTAGATCACGGCCGAAAGGACTAGAAACAAGAATTAGAAATTAAAGAATCACTGTGAAAACAAATCCACTTATAAAAGATTCACACTCTAAGGAAACCCTTATACATCAATTGACATGCTCAAAATAAGATTTCATATGAAATGTTAAATTAGTTAAAAATAAATGATATTGGACAATTTATGCAGCTGATTCTAATCAACCTAGAAATCATTTGAAGCACACTACTGTCTGTTGCTAACTAGTTGGTGCCAATGAATTATAATTTACTTTTCTATTTACATTACTAGTGGCACAGACTAGTCCACCCTTGTCCAGAAACTAAGCTATGTAAGATCAATCTATCTAAGTGTCCTGTGGAATAAAGAAATAAACAACTAGAGCTAATAAAATACACACTCTAGATGTGTAAATTTTAACTTCCCTTCTACAATTGCCGATAAATAACACATAAATCTACAACTATTCTTATATACCACTGCATTGGTAGACATGCATCTAGATACCAAAAATATGTTCATATATTTCAAATTTCAATTTAAGTACAAAGTGTACTGCAATCTGGGCAAATTACAAAAAATATATATATATATACATAAAAATGAAGAAAAGGATGAGAAGTCAAAAGAGCTTTAGGTAACAAACATCGCTGGTGTCTAAGAAAATATGATACACAATGAAGTTGCTGTGCAGTCGTTAGTGTAGAGGATTATACAACATCAACAAAAGGCTATAGAACAGTTCTTTTGGTGGTTATATGCGGTTTGGATTGTCACAGGCCTGGTTACAAATCCGAAAAGAATTTGGACGCAGAATCTATCTTGCTTAAGATAGAAATGCACCAATAATTTGGACAAAAAGCGCTAATAGTATACATGCTTCCTAGCTCTATTCTGTCAGAATTATAAACATAAGTTCCATCTCAAGATTATAAAAATTAAGAGAAGCATCTAACATGCATCGTATGAGTCTTTCCACTACTAGTAACACCATAAGCAAATACTGTGCCTGCAAAATAGAAAAGGAAACATCATTAGTAATGCACCAAGAAACGTAAATAAAAAATCATGCCTGTGGAGCATGGATACAATAAACATCAATCTTTACTGCATGAAAGGAAGGAATTGCAACTAGGATAGACCTCAGGCACGGAAACTCAGACCGGGCCGTACTTTCTGGGAGCATGGGTAGGACTTATGAGTCACTGGGAATGTTGCTATGTATTAGCGGAGAATGTCTAAATGGATTCACTATTTGGCAAGCATGGCAGGGTAGTTGCCACTGGGGAATTATATCAGGCTATCAGCTAACAACAAATCATGATACTTATCTCATTGATTAATTAATCATTAAGGAGCATTTAAGGAAAAAAGAATCACCGTTAATTCCTTCCATGGCACCACTGACAATTTGTTGGGCGGATATATCATAAACTTGGCGTGTAGTTGTTGCTGGACCAAATACTCTATCTGCAAGACAAACACAGGTAATGGTTCATTGTTGTTTTTTCTATTCCAATATAAACAAAATTTGATAGGTTCTTTATTATTCGACAAAGGAAATTATTGGATAGCGGAATTTGAAATTGGTAAGCCCCAACTGATCAAATTAGGCTATCTTATGCAGCTCAAACTAGCGATTGGACTTTTCCATTCTAAAGGGAAAGCAACATGACTTAAAATGTAATGCATCAGTGAAACAAAGAATAGTTCTACTAGATGTTCACAGAGATTTGAAATGAGAAAGCTTAGCGTGCCTGAAATTGATACATCGGTAGTCGATGATTTGAATCAAATCATTAGTCAAAAGCACTACAACATGAACTTAAGATTAAGAAAACTGCCAATTACAACCCCCTTTAGTAGAAGAGGAAAAAAACAAAGATGATTTGAGATAACTCATTCCAAACCTAGTTTGACTAGTTTTTCGATCTATTTAATTTGAATGAAGTATGACTATCACTCACATTAGTCAACTCAATTAAAAACTACATAAACACAAGAAGATGTAGTAGTTGTTCTACTTACCAAAGGCATAAGCAATTGAAGTGTTGTATTCATTTCTAACAGTGTATTCTCCATCAGCATACCAAGCAATCTCATCCCCTTTCTTTACTTCTCTTGCACTAAAAGAGAGGGAAAATCACAAAATTTGAAAAAAAAAAATCAGAAAAATCAGAAATCGAAAACAAGTTAGACTCAGTCAACGAGTGAGTGAGTGAGAGAGAGAGAGAGAGTAAAAGAAAATCAGAGTACCTGAGGGGTCGAAACCTAACAGTGACAGTGACATTTTCTTTCGACTTACTGATATCAGAAGGAGATGGTGAGAGTTTATGTGGTGGTAGTTGAGAACGAGAAGAAGAAGTAGAAGGAGTTGTAGGACGAGCACCACCAGATTTCGAAGAAGGAGGAGTAGCCACCGGAACTGGTGGTTTTCTTGATCGGAAAGGGGAGATGGTGGTGGTGGATCTCTGTGACCTCGATGAAGACATTTTGTTTTTGTTTTTTGTTCTGTTTTGGTTTTCTGAGTAGTCCGTCCCACACAGATATTAGACTACCAAAATGAGATTCTGATTCTCTATTTTACTTAAAAAAAAAAAGAAATGGTCAGCATAAAAAGGGTGGGAAATTAATTTTAGCTTTTAGTGTGAGAGGCAGATAGAAGAGAATCACGATTTAACTCAGGAGTTTGGACTCTGGAGGGTCATTTCAGGTGACTCACGTGTTTCTCACATGCCGTCGTCATTCTTATCTGTTTGACTGGACAGTGGACAGTAACTCTCTTGGGAACAGCTAGCATCTATTATCTCGTCTGGAATATGAATAAACTAATAATAATAATAATAAACCTTTTAATAACTCATTTATATTAACAAGCACCAACTGTTTTTTAGCATCGATTAAATAAAAGTATTATTTTCATCTTTAGACATTTTTACGGATTCTCTCCTCAGTATATCGTAATTAAAGAAGGCTAATATAGGGGCTCTCCTAATAAGACGAAATAGGGATATTATAAAGTAAAACTTAAAAACCCCTTATCTATAATATTTTTACAATACCCAAACCACTCCTGATTAGTAATCTTAATTACATTAATTAGTTAAGATTAAATTAAACTAATCATGATTAATTAAACATAATCTTTTACTTAATCAAATGATTTGAATTTATTTTTATTTTTGAATTTGTGTTTGGTGGGAAGAAAAACTAGATGAAATTTAAGAAAATTTTGTCGTTTTTTTTTTAAACCCTAGATTTTGATTCAATAAACCATAATAGCATTGAGCATACCTCTAACTTATACTCTTGATCTCTTTATGGTTCAAATTTGATGAAATCACGATTTGAAAGATTGAATTTTTGTTGTTCAGAGAAATTTACGGTTGGGTTTTATGTCGAACCCAACCGTAACCATAAGAACACCGAAGAACACCATTTTGCCCAGATTTACGGTTGGGTTTTCAACCAAACTCAACCGTAAATCAAAGAACCATGATGAACACCATCATTTTCCCGCAGTTACGGTTGGGTTTTCAACCAGACCCAACCGTAAGTAGAAGAAAAATGATGAGTAAAAGAAAAATGATGAACGCCTTTTTTTCCCATAGTTACGGTTGGGTTTTAAGGCAAAACCCAATCGTAACACATCCTTTTGAGCATTGATTTTTTTGGTTATATTTGAGTTTTAAAAATCAAAATTTTGAAATAATTAAATCATTTTTACTAGATTGAAGGTAAATTGGGTGTTTGAAACAAAGGAAAAACGAAAAACACACAAATTAGATAATCCAAATTTGTGTTATCCAGTAGAATTTACGGTTGAGTTTTGGCTTATAACCCAACCGTAACATATTCTGTTAATTTTTGTTCCAATTTCAACACAGAATTACGGTTGGGTTTTGCCTTAAAACCCAACCGTAATAAAGTTGTGGAGTTTGTACAAATTATATTACGGTTGGGTTTAGTTATCGGACCCAACCGTAAATGATCTTGTTAACTTTTTTTTGATTTTCAATATACTCCAAATTGGGTTTAAAACACACATTTTTAACTTATTCATTCTATTGTAATAGATTTAAAGTAGTACATTAAAGGAAAAAACAAAGGAAACGAAATACAATAGATCATTGGATGATTACACTTAAACGCTTAAAGATAATGGCGATAATCAAACACCCGACTTGTTTCCATAATACGATAGCAATCTGTATGCTTGAACTCCTCCCCATATTTGATTCTATATTGCTCCATAGCCAACACATGCTGAAAAAAACAAATCAATTATAAGTTTGAATTTTTGAAATCTCTTTTTAATTAACGATTTATTAATCGACAAACTTACTCTTTCCACACCGTTTTCGTAGGCATTTGCTTCGAATCTCATTTGCATTTCCAGTTTTAAGTTGTTCATTTGTCTATACAACGTCTCAAACCGTCTCTTGATGGCTCTCCACGTCCTATAATTTACATTCCCCTCTAATGCCGCAAACATTCGAAACACACGCTTCCACCATTCTTCAGTATCTTGATCCTCATGCCAATGTTCTTGTGAAACAACGTTGTTATTGTTGTTATAGAAGGCTCTATCGTAAGCATGCTCTACCATCGTATGCCACGCTCGAACAATTGCAACATCTTCATCATTCGTGTATGTAGTTACCATTTTTAGTAGTTGAAAGGGTATGGTGAGAACAATGAGAAAGTCTAGAATTATAATGAGAATGAAAGGGATAGAGAATAATGAGAAAGTGAAAAGGAAAGGTTTCCTTTTATAGGGAAAAAATTCTCAACGGCTAGATTTTCAAATAAAAAAACCGTTGGAATTGTAATTTTTATGTCATTATTCAGGGATAATTTACGGTTGGGTTTTGTAATGAAACCCAACCGTAACAAATATGTGGTTTTTGTTCAAATTATATCACGGTTGGGTTTTGGCTTAGAACCCAACCGTAGTATTTAATGTTAGTTTAAGTGCGATGATCATTTACGGTTGGTTTTTGAAATGAAACATAACCGTAACAAATATGTGATTTTATTGCAAATTATATTACGGTTGGGTTTAATAATCGGACCCAACCGTAAACATAAGTTTTTTAGTGGAAATGTAGTTACGGTTAGGTTGAGTCATCGGACCCAACCGTAAATGATCATCTTCATTTTTTATGCTTAAATCAGTCTTGTATTTGTTTTATGTTGGTGGGAAAAGTGGAAGAGAGATAAGAGAGTTTTAACCCAAAATTTTGAAAAACCCAAAATGAGTGATTCTAGTGGCAAATTTATGGAGGGTGAATCCTTGTATGATTGCCAAACTAAATTCTACATACCCATTGAGGGAGACCCAACCATGTATGATTATTTGGATGGTAGAGAGGTTCTAAGTGTAAGTTGTGATGCTGAAACTAAACCATATGGAGAAAGTAGTCGTCAAAGTGAAGATTCAACTGCTGAGAATAATGAGGTATCATTCTAACTTAAACTTTTTTTCATTTTTTGCTGATATTTAAGGAAATGAGGTACATAATAGTGGTTTTTTTTTTGTTACTCCGGCATGTTTACGGTTGGGTTTTCTTGAGAAACCCAACCGTAACTATACATTTGAGTTTCTGAAAAGTAGAGTTTCACAGTTTTACGGTTGGGTGTTTACCACAAACTCAACCGTAACTTACTACGTGCATGGGTATTTATTGCACTTGTTACGGTTGGGTTTTACTCTTTAACCCAACCGTAAAATTGTTTGGCTTTTTTTTTT